>JZKD02S0167914.1:57355-86402 GCA_000966675.3 Picea glauca
TTTAATCTCCTAGGAACATGGATATATGTAATGTAATCAAAGTAACGTTCTAAGAGACGTACCCTAAGGAAACGTCGGTGTAAAGTAGGTTCATAAAGGTGGTAAACTCCATTTAACTGGGACACAACCAGCTAAGAATCTAAGTAGACCCGGAGGTGAGAGATGCCATGAGACAAAGTGTCACAAAACAACTATATTACTGCATTGTACTCGATGACATTGTTTGTAGAGTCACCTAGACAGATACTCCGGAAGATAGCAACTGGCCTTCAGGTGTGAAAATCACCCAAGATGCAGAAGCAAGCCTCTGAGTGTGTCGGCTAGCGTCGTCCGCGAACCCAAAGAATACCTCTAATTCACTTGACATCTTTCACAGTGAAAAATATGACATAAATAACAACACATACATAAAATAAAAAAGACAAAAAATTGTATAAGAACTACACATATGTACAAGAAGTCACCCAGGCGACCAACCTAAGAGTAATACTTCTTGAGGTAGAGCCCATTTCTAGGCTCTGCCAAGGCATTTCCCTCAAAGTCAACCAGACGATTGTGAGGACCCTATAATGTACCTTTTTGTTCACACTTTTTGCTACCATTACATCATTTTTTCACTCACATTTAAGCTCACATTATCACCCTACCCTATCTTTCCAAAGGTATATAACGTCTCTTCTCTTTACTATATGTTTAATTTTTTTTGCATATAATTTTACATTACTCTTTTACTTAACCGTTGATCAGAAATATATAAGTGCTGAAAAAGTTCAAACTATAGATTATCATTGTTGTTTAAAGGCCCGTTGCTGAAATAGTCAAATCATGCAAACCTCATGGCTGAAACAGTCTATGGTCTACGATGTTGTAACAACAACTCACACAAGAAGAAGTTGTTACACTCTCCGTGGTCTACGATGCTAAAACAACAACTCACACAAGAAGAAGATGTTACACTCTCCATGGTCTATGATGTTGAAACAACAATTCACACAAAGTTGTTACACTGACCACAACAACCACACCTTGAGCCAGAATTAACCATCGCTACTGCGTGAGACCACGTTGCTAAAACAGTCAGAATGCAAATCTCGTTGCTGAAACAACCCGCAATTTGTGATGTTGAAACAACATACGACAACAGTAACAAGAAGATAAATAAAGAAGTTGTTACTCCAGCTGCAACAACAACACCTCACTCAGCATCTTTTCAACTATTGTAATAGCATTATGTTATGGGAGACCTGGGTATCCTATTCCAGTATGGAGATGAGATCTGACTAAGAATAGGATTCAGATATGCACATGTAATTTAATGATCAAATTGTATCGAGAGGATTCTCCTCTTTAAATAAGAGGAAATCATCATTAGAGAGGATCTTCTTCTTGGTTAAGAAAGGATTTACGGAGAAGGACGAGTTTTACTTTAGACATTGTAATATGATACAATTGACAGATGAATAAAAGATTGTTTTGAGCATTTCTCTCTAGTTCCTTTCGTTTCAGGGGAATCTTGTGAGAAGGGAGGGCCCACCTTCTTCACAAGATTCACCCATTAGCTTTGTAGTGTGTTAGTGTTATTTCTGTTCATGCCTTGATTAAATTTTGTTTTGCTGAAACACTACTTTACTGAACTCTGTCTTGCTGAAACTCTACTTTACTGATTGTTACATTGTTTTCATGTGATTCATGCTTGAGTCACTATTAATCATTCTAGTTAGCAATCCTGTTTGGTGAATTTATGAAAGTGTGATAATCAGGGACAGGTGATGAAGATTCATGCTTGGGGAATAGGGTCATGTTCTCTGTTAAGAGATAGTTAGCCTTCAGTATGTGTCAATCATTTCAATTAGTAATGAGTTCATGAAAGTGTGATGATCAGAAATAGGTGATGAAGATTCCTGCTTGGGGAATAGGGTCCTGTTCTTTGATATAGAATAGTTGGTCTTTCCTTTTGCAGTGTCTTGAAGGATTTCCTTCCTAGGTTGTTATTTCTTAATGTAATACAGGATTCTTGGGACAATTATTTATTTAAACTTTGAACTATCGAATAGGTAGGTTGTTTTCCTTTAATTCAAAGTAGAACTTTAGTTTGTTCAAGGAAAGGTTTGATTAATGTATTTTTACTACAACTCTAGATTGCTTTTGAGATTGAGCATATACAGTGTGTGATTACCTTTGAAATAAATAGACTTCCCTGGGTTGACATTTTATGTAGCACTTGATTGTTTAGTTAAATAAGCAATTATAGTGACCAACAACGATAAGCGCCCTTATTTAAGACCTCTTTCATGATGAAAGGTCTGAACCACATGGGTTTGAACTTTCCTACCCCCAAGATATCCTTTTCTTGATCATAGACCATGACAAGATCGCCTTTGGATAAAATACGAGGACGAACGGACTGATCATACTAACACTTGACTCATTGCTTGTGAGCCTCATTGGCTGAGGCTGCATCACGATGTTGCTCATCGATATGCTCAAGATATAATAGGTGTTCCTCAAGAGGTGAAGTGTCTGGCAGTAGCTCCAGTGCCAACTTTAAAGATGGGAACTGGAACTCAATAGGAAAGACTGCTTCCAACCCGTAAACGAGTTGAAAAGTTGATAAACCGGTGGCAATATTTACAGACATTCATTAGGCCCATAATGCTGAGTACAACATCAAATTCCAATTTGGCTTGGAAGAATTGATCGTTTGCTGAAGAATATTCTTGAGGGACTTATCACAGCTTCCACCTGACCATTCACTTGTGGGTAGTAGGGTGATGAATTTTCTTTCCTCAACCCAAGCTTTCTATATAGATTTCACTTGTGAGAACTCCTCGTAGGCCATGTATATAGCAACCTGTGAGAATGAAGGGTTCTCGCACTCTACACCATACACAACCTGTGAACTCACTCCAAAAATGTTCTATAGAGGAAGATAAGAGTCACTTTTGTCAGGTAAAAATTCCTTGTGAGGGCCTGAACACAATCGTTGTAGAGATATCACTAGAGTGACCAAAATCATGTGTAACAGAATTCCCCCCAAAGTATGAGGTTGGAATCTGTGACAGTCGAAATACTTTGTAAAATGTTTGTGTGTGTCGGAAGGAAGGATCACACATAATTGGAAACCTACAAATAATCAAGCATCTACATAATACAATCCCAGTTTTGAGGTAGGCATTCCCATGCTCATATCATAAATGTAGATCATGGCCACCAATCATACACCGTGGATCCATGTTGTCAAAATGTTACATAGCTAGTAAGAATACACCGTGGATCTATGCGTCAAAAGAATCAGATCAGGACATAGCCACATGACATACAAAGTGGATCTATGTGTCAATACAAATCATAAAAACTCCATCGCAACCTGGATAAAAAAGATGAGACCCAGGGTCTTCAATCCCGTCATCTGAAAGTACGAATATAGCCATGTGATTACATGTGTCGATGTCGAACATGGTAGAAACCACTTGATTACCGGTCATTGATGAAAACCGTTAACAAGTGCGAGGGAAATCACCATTGATGTCAATGACTACCAAGGTACCTAAGTACAATCCAAACGAATGTGAATAAATGAGTTGAAGTCGAACATTCGATGAAATCTATCGATCAGGGATCAATGATAGGAATCCACTGTCAAAAGAAAAGAGACCTACCATTAAGGCATGTAGGTTCTAAGGTACTAAATGATTTCTAAGTCTTGTTCCTAGATAATGAGTTGAAGTTGACGGAAAAAGACTCGTCATAGGAGGGCCTTGATGTATCCCCCATCAATGATGCGAAATAAGTAACAGATTTTTTAGGATGATTCAAAATGTGGATATGATTTGAAACTGACACAGGGAAGGCTGACACAGTAAGAAATTACAATTGCAGATGGTTGACTTAATAGAAGGCTTGGTCGAACTTCTCTTGAACATATGGGTGGCACAACACTGGTGTTGGCAACATTGACTCAAGGACAGCTCAAGATACGAACTTGTAGAAAGTCATACGAGAGACAAATGGAATTCCCAACTCGGGTTCAAATAATGAAGGGTGTGCCATATTCAAGACCGACGCTTACTGCCACTTAACATGAATACGAAGACACATCTCTTTCCCAAATTTCCCCCCACCAATTTTGGCGAGTACCTCTTTATTTTTACACAAGCTTGAGGAAGATAACATATGCTTGTTGATGTAAGCTCGTCCTTCGGACGAGTCCCTTAGAGTATATTTAACGAACCCTAATAAGGAGTGGTTCGGTCCCATAAGGGCCTTTCAATGTTTGTTTAACGAGTCCAAAGATAGAAAACTCTGGGGTTTTTCATGTTTTGAGAGTCGAAAAAACACTTAAAGAGAACTCTCCCAGTTACTTTTTTGTAAAGTAGTTTGATAGGACCGAAAAAGTGATAAACTATGGCCCACCAAATTTTTTCTTCAAACACTTTAATGAGCATGAAAAGAAAAAGATCGCTCGGCCATCTTTTCATCTTTATGTAGCATGAAAAGAGCTTAAAGGACACTCCCTAATTTTTGTTATTTTCGTGTTACCATGGCGAGTACAAAAAGATGACAAAAGTATACTCGGTTGCATTCTCATGTATTTCTGAGTGCGAGAACGAATGAATATTGAGATCGAGGTTTTTCTTGTAAAACCCTAAAAAGGTATTTGTATATGTAGAAAATTTCCATACACCGTGGTTCAGATTCCTAGGTCAGCGATCTGCGAGGAAAAAACATACTCACATGGATATTAAAAAATTAGGTTTTAGGGAAAATAATAATAAAATAATGTCAAAAAATAGTAAAGAAAATGAATAAGTAGGGTTAAAACTTGTCTTTACCATTTCATTGTAACTTTGCCCAAAACTTGTCCATTGAACCTCTTTTTTCCCAAAATTTTCTCTATGGATTGCAAGAGATACAGGCGACTATTCGACGAATGGTCTCTATCAGCTGGGTAAGCCTTCGATCCTTCAACTATTACATGGAATAAAAATCATTTTTGTTGGTAAAAAGTAGTTTTCTTAGTCAATCTTTAAGTCGAGGGTTTGTAGAGACAAGTTTGCAGGTTAACTTCACGGGACTTGTGATATTAAAGGATTCTTGCAGGTGACCATCAACTCACCTGCGAACCTCTCGCACTGTGCGAAAGGGTCACCTGCGAGGGCCATGAATAAAAATTTAAAGCATGTTTTTTACTTAGAAAAAAATGTCAAGGAGGTTAAGACAAGTTTTCTAACTTCCTTCCATGGTCTTAATGTAGGTTTGGGCTACCAAGATGCTGGAGTGGAGAGAGCAAGAGCATGAGCAAGAATATTTTAACTCCAGGAATGATCCGAGAACCGTGGCTGCTCTTCGGGAGTGTGGACTCTTGAAATTTTTTAAGATTAAGGGCATGAGAGCCCAACTCAGATTGCTTGAATAACTAGTCCACATGTGGGATGTGGACCAACAGGTTTTTCATGAGGGGGTTCACACTCTTTCATTGGATATCGAATATATCTACTTTCTTACAGGGTTATCTCATCATGGATCCCATGTGACACTGACAGGAAGTAGAGGTGGAGGCCTCCCTATGAGTGAGTACATTCATCAGTATTACGTTCTCGAGGGGGAGAGAATCCAAGGTAAGGTTGCTATCTGGGGAGTCTGATATTTGACTCTACGGACCATTCTATTTACCATTTCACGCATGGCTGGGGGCACCACTCCACACATGGTTCTTCAAAGCTATTTTTAGTATGCAATAGAGTGTACCAATCCTCGGGTCTTTAACTAGTCAGATGCGGTTCTTCGTAGTATGAAGAGACAATTGACGAAATGCAGAAGAGGAAACCTAAAAAAATTTGGGTATGGTTCATTTTTGGTGTCCTTCTTCTTTGAGAGGGTCCCACTGTTACATTTACAGGTAGATTGGGGATTACCGGCCCCATAAGATCCAAGGATGATGAGGTGGTGTGACCTCATGGCTTGGCATGTAGCGGGTCCCATAATCAAGTATAATGATTCATTTGTTGATTGGTTGAGACCCCAAATGATGATGGTTGACGACTATGCCTACGTCGGCTTGGATTTTCGAGGAGATATAGATTTAGTCTTGCCTGAGGGTGCCCAATGGGGGGACTTAGGTAAGAAGTACACATTTTTTCTTTTAAAGTTTTTGTAAATTTTATTATATAAAATGTTTTTATGTTTTCGATCCAAGGACTGATCAAAAAATCTTTTTGATGGAATAGATGTGGGACCGCATCAGCCTACAGGGAAATCTCCTATATAGAGAAGAGGAGAAGTGGCTCTAGTGGTAGGATGGGGTGCTGAGGATGATGAGGCAGTCAAGCAGAATTTAGAGGGGTTGACAGCAGACATCCCAGACATCTTGATTGGGGAGATCTTGAGACGCTACCAGCGCCATACTGTGGGAATATCTGAGTCTCTCAGTTGACTGCTTCATAGGGTAGCATGAGAAGTTGTGTGTTACCGAGAGCGTCATCCATGATGCTATTTTGTAGAATCCATGGGCTTCAAATTTTGACATTTTGGTCGTTGGACAAAAACTTTTTGTAAAAAAAATTTGATCGTTATACATATATACATGCGGCTTTTACCGACTTACTTTGCTTTGTATAATACATGTGATGTGTGACTGGGTTTATAAATGTCTCATATTTCTGTCTAACACATAATTATCTAATGCCTCAGTTAATGTATTTAGACATCTAGGAATGTCCTGATATTCGATATAATCAAAATAATGTTCCAAGAGGCGAATTCGTAGATATACTTGCAATAAAGTAGGACTTTGGATAGAATAGACATTACTTAACTGTAGCACTACTAGCTGTAAATCAATTCGTATAACCAGGTGGCAGATACCAAGTGAAATAGCATCAGTCAACAATTCGATGATGACGCTATATTCTACGATATTATTGGTTGCGCGACCGAGGAAAACGCCTCGTAGACTGACGAGTTTGTTTGTGGGTGCATAAATTGCCCATGAAACAAAAGATAGGTTCTGAGTACTACGACTAGCACCATCGGCCAAGCCAATGTGGGGTAGAAAAGACTCCGACATATAGAAACCAAGCACAATGCAAGGTAAGCAGTCGAGGTTAGAAACCAAATAACTAAGAGCACACTAAAGTAACACACAAAAGTATGGTACAATAAAATACAAGCACTCATGCACAGAGGACCTATGCATAGTACTTCTTTAAGTAAAGCCCATTTCTGGGCTCACTCAAAGGGACGCCATCATAATCTACTAATTCATAAGCTCCCTTCTCCAACACTCGCTTGACGATGTAAGGACCACGCCACATGGCCTCGAATTTTTCGTCTCCTAGAAAATCACGATCTTGTTCGTAGAGGAGAACTAGATCACCTTCAGAGAAAATGCGTGGCTTCACATGTTTGTTGTATTGGGATTTGATGCATCTATTTTGGGTTTCTATAACTAGGGTGGCATCACGATGGGTTTCGTCCTGTTGCATAAGATACAACAGACGTTCTTCTTCAGCATAAGTGTTTGGGAGAAGTTCAACGGCTAGTTTTAGAGATGGTATCTCACATTCAATCAGTAAGACAAATTCTATGCCATAAACTAACTGGAAAGGCGTAAACCCAGTAGTAGACTTGACAGATGTTAGATAAGCCCATAATTCTAAGAACAACATCGTGTGCCAACTATTCTTATGAATCCCTATCATTCGTCGAAGCATAGTAATGAGGATTTTGTTTATTGCTTCAACCTGGCCATTGGCCTGTGGGTAATAGGGTGTTGATTTTTCATGGTGAAGACCCAAATTTTCAGTAAGTTCGGACATCATGAAGTTTCTAAAGTGGCTACCATGATCAGTAACGATAGCTTGGGGAACACCAAACTGAGTAATGATATGATTGAATATGAATAGTGTTGCAGTATTTCCCATATTGTTGAATGCAGGCATCACTTCGACCCATTTCGTGAAATAATCCACGGCTACGATAATGTATCGATGCCCCCCGACTGAGTGAGGGTTACAGGTCATGAAATCGATACCCCATTTAGAGAAAGGTACCACAGAAACGACAGGATGTAAGGGAGTGGGATGAGATCGTATCTTATGATTATATGTTTGGCAGGCATGGAATTTCTAAACAATGGTTATACAATCTTTAAATAAAGAAGGCCAAAAGTACCCTGCTCATAATATATTTTGGGCAGTAGCATACCTAGACATGTGACCACCACATGCTCCAGAATCGTAGTCATTCAAGGCTTTATCGGCTTCATCAAAGGTGAGACATCGTCGAAACACGAAGTTGATCCCACGACAATAAAGGGTATCACCGAGGATAATATACTGACGGGCTTGGTAACGTATGCGATGGCGGTCAGTGCTAGACAAATCGGGCTGAAAAGTATGAGTCTGGAGATATATAATGATATATCCATACCAAAGGTCATCAGAACTTATCAGAAAAAGGGATTCAGCAAGTAGTGAATCCTCTGCTACATTTTTCATCTCAGAACAGGGAAGGTCACATATCAATTCGACAAACACCAAGGATTTCTTGGACATAGCACGCTTGAATTATAAGTCAAACTCATGGAGTATTACAATATATTTGGAGTATTTTTCCCCTAGCAACTGGCGTGTAAGAATGTGTTTCATAGGGTTGCAGTTTGAAATCACGGTAGTCTTTCCTAAAAGGATATAGTGCCGGAAATGTTGGACAGCTTGGACGGCTGCCAAGGCTAGTTTTTCAACATGTAAATACTTGATTTCGGTAGTCGTGAGACTTCGACTCAAATAATAAATGACATTTTCATCATGAGAATCATCCTCTTGGACTAGAACCATAGCGATGGTAGAGTCCGAGGCTGCGAGATAAAGGAAATAATCGCGACTGTAATTCGGTGGGAAAAGTAGTGGTGCACATGTAAGGGAAAGATTTAAAGCTTCGAAGGCTTTATTTGCAGGCTCATCCCATACGAATGCAGAACCTTTCTTTAACAATCGAGTAAATCCCAATGTTAACTCAGCGTAATTTGGGATGAAACGATGCAAAAAAATTTCCTTCCCTTGCAAACTTTGGAGCTTGCATAAGGTAGAAGGAGGAGGAAGATTCAAGATGGCCTCAACCTTCAGAGGATCCACCCTAACTCCCAGACATGACACAATGAAACCCAGTAGTCGACCGAACTCCACACAAAAAACACATTTATGTGGGTTTAAACATATACAGTAATGTCGACAGCGAAGGAAAATGGCTCGGAGGTGGGTTGGGTGGTCTTGGTGACAGATGGAATGCGCCAATAGATCATCAAGATAAGGTTGTACTATGTGCTTTATATAATGGAAAGCATAGGACATGGCTCCTTGAAAAGTCTTGCCAGCGTTCTTTAGACCAAAAGGGAGTTTCCGGCAGGAGAAAGTATCCCAAGGACAAATAAAGCAGTTTTATGTTGATCCATGGGTAGAATGTTGATCTGATTATAGCCGGATAAACCATCCATTAATGAGAAGATTTCACTCCCGGCACAATCGTCGACGATTTGGTCGACGAAAGGGGTTGGAAAGTTGTCTTTGGGACATGCTTTATTTATATCCCTATAATCAACGCAAACATGGATGGTACCTTGTTTCTTATTAACCGGAATGAGATTGGATACCCAATTGGTTAAAGCCACTGGATAAATAAAACTGTCTTTGAGAATTTTTTCAAATTCAAGTTTAATGGATGCGGCTTTACGAGGGTGGACTGGACAAAGCCTCTGTTGAATGGGTTTAGCGTTTGGGTATGTCTTGATCTCATGTACAACAATATCGGGGTCAATACCTGGCATCTCTTCGTAACTCCAAGCGAATTCGTCATGGAACTCTTGAAAAATAGCTTTGTATGTGACGACCTCATCATCAGAACAAGTGGCTCCTATATGAACATTTTTTACAATCCCGGGCTTAATAGAGATGTCAAACGGAATAGTGGGTGAGATATTACTCAAGTTCCCTTCTTAAAGCATGTCGTGGGTAGACTTGGGAACTAAGGAGATGACGGCAACGGTCGACGGAGTTGAAATCTGTTGGTAATTTTCTATGGTGTGTTGTTTGAGGAAGAGAATGGAGCGATGATGTCCATCGTCCCATGGGATGTTGTCCTTGGACATAACAGACATAATCATCTCGTCTATAGGAAAAATGACGTGAAAAGGATCAGTAGATGAATCACTAATAGAGGGGGTAGACGGGGTTTCCGATTGAATAGCCTGATAGGCAAATTCAACCGGATTCAAAGGCATTTGTTCGCAATAGTGAAGACAATCACTAGGGTTGGGTACAATCCACAGGTCATGAGACGTAGGGGATTCTTGAACAAAGGCGGAAATCATGTTGATCAAGGTGACAAACGAAGGAGGAATATCGAGTGGTGGGATTGGGAATGTACCCATCAAAGTAGAATCTTTAAGAAGACCCACACCGACATTCTCGTACCAAGGGGGTGTTTTCGAAATGAAAGGTACATTGCTAGTACAAGAATCAGAATTAAAGAAGGCCAGTTGATCTACATTAACCACTTTTCCTTGGTGTGGGAAACGTAACACGTGAAAAAGTGTGGAGACAACTACGTGCATGGAATCGATCCAGCTACGGCCAAGTAAGAGGTTGTAATCGAGAGGTGCATCAAAGATATCAACCTCAACGTTGACCATTTTGCCTTCTAATGTAATAGGAAACGAAGGAAGAACACCGTATGGTTTAAATCCAGAGCCATTAAAGGCTTTGAGTGTGATGTGTGATTCAGTTAAGGGAGGATAGCTAATGGATTTCCAACAGGTGATAAACATGATGCACATTGAGGCACCTTCATCAATAACTATTCTACAAATGTTCTTTTCTGCGACAACAACTTGTATTTGAAAAGCTAGTTGAGGAGGTAGCCTTGGAATGTGATCTTCCAAGTCAAAGATTATCAAGTTTGTATCTATGGGGTCAATTCCACCAATAGCCTTTAATAGTGCCTTCCATTATGCGGGGCAACTTTGAAGGACTTCGAGAGATGACATCATGGAGGGTACTTGCACAAGATCTTCTACAATGTTGTAGTTCTAGGCAGCACGTGCGTGAGGGTTGAAGGCAAACTTTCTAAAAATGCCCTTTGGAGGAGGGCGGAGCACTGTATCGAGGTTTGGGTGTTCGAGATGAAGAGGACCGTTGGGAGGTAAAGTCATGGGAGTCGGTTGTACCAACGAAGGTGGTGTATCATCAACTTTCTCCTTGGAGGGGGAATAATATTTGGCCTGAGTGGCGATAGCAATTTCATTTTTCTTTGAATCACCCATGCACATTAGGATGTATGAATTAGTATAAGAGGAGGGTTGGTCATGAATGACCAATTGAGCCGGTTTCTAAGAAGGGAAAGGTTGTGACAAGATGACAGGTGTAGGAGGTTTCGAGGTCCCTTGAAGGAACTTAGTGACTTCATCTCATCTTGAACAATCTTTTGTGTAGTGATCATCACCACATATAAGACACGGATATCACGGTTTATGCTTATCCTTATCATCAATGGGTTGTGTTTTAGTTTTTTCAGATTGGGAGTTATTTTTATCCTCCTTGTTCTTACCCTTCCCTTTTTTGAATTTAGTTTTATCGGCTGGGGTAGATTGAACGGAGTTCACTTCAGAAGTTTTTTCGGTGGAAGGGGTGGGAGTTGGAGCATTATGTACATTAGAAGAAGAAGACTTGGGGTTGGTGTGAGGGTTTGATGTAGATTTAGAATCAGTGGAAAAAGTGTCAATCACACAGTCAGTAGCATGAGACACTGTCGGGGTGGTTGAGGTAGTTGTGGTGGAAGGACGAGGAGCGTCAGGGAGTAAGTCATAAAGGGTACTCATCTATGAATAGATGAGGTCGAGGTACTAGGCACAACTAATCGCCTATTCTTTGGTGACAACTCGACCCATAGAAATATCTTTAGAGATGTCATTCATGAAATATTTCATGAACCATTTTGCCAATAATTTATCAGGAAGATCGAGTTTGATTAAATGTCTTCATCATCTCCACTCATGTATGTGATCAAAGATATGAGTGGCTTTACTTTTCTTGAAAGAAATCAAGATATCGGTTCCCATTTCATACCAGATTGGTAACTGATAGTGAGTAAGGAAATCCATGGCAAGGGTATTAAAGTTAGAGAATAAGCCTCATGGTAATTCTATATACCACTTTGCAGCCAAATCAGTCAGGGTTCATTGGAAGAGTCTTAACATAATGGAGTCATCCATCAAGGAGTTGGAGGAACACCAAAGGTGAAAAGTCATGACGTGGTTGTTTGGATCCTCTCCCGGTTTACCATCAAACTTCGGAATGTCTGATGGTAGATTGGTCGGTATGATGGGCCATTAGGGAGAATGAAGGATAGGGTCGTTCAAGATACTAGACAAATTAGGAAGGTCCAAAGTGTCCATAAAGGGTAATTGTCTATTCACATAGGGGTACTGGTGATTTTGGGGAGGAAGTCTCGTAGGTATACCAGTTGGACCGTAAGTTGTTTTCATGTAATGCAAAGATCCGAGAAGATTTGGTTGTTGGTCTGGAGGCATGTAGCCCATAGGGTTGTACTAATTAGGAATATTCCCTTGAACAGGGACATTTGGCAAAACGTTCAAACCCCAAATAGGATTGGGTGGACCTAGGTATGGTTGGCCTACTCTAGGGGGTAGGAAAGAGTTGGCTTGAGGTTGTTTCCCCCCAGTTAGTTAAGGATTACCTTGGGTAAGGTGGTTCCAATACTGGACCAAGGCTGCATGTATATTCTGCCCATGGGGTGGGATAGTTGGGGGTTGTCCTCTAATTGGGGGTTAACCTCCATACGGGGGTTGGCTTCCCAAGTTAAATTGTCCACCAATGGGAATATTATTATTAGGTGTGAAAGACTGAGTAGTGCCACTAGGGCTGGATCCGCCGGCATAAGGCAAATAAGACCCTCCGGAGGGGATATGAGGAAGTGTCAAAATAAAACCGACAATAGTATTATGTCCAAGAAAAGAGAAAATTATATAAGCTTCGGATGGACCATGAGTAGGGTTAGGGATAGAATAATTTAATGCATTATACCCAGGGGGGAGGGGAGGGGTAGGTTTAGGTGAAGGTGGTGTTCCAATGGGAGCTTGGCCAACCACCGTATTCCCGGTGGGAATATTCATGGCATCTGGGACCATTGTAGAATGGGCCATTTGAAGGGGGATGGTTGTGTTTGGGTCAACGGACTGGGTGTATAATCCAAGGAAGAGATAGGCAGTCGTAAGGATGTTTGGTTCTATGGGTATTGCGTCTATATCAGATGTTTCCGGTAAGTCAGCTTCGACAGATATATTGACACCTGTTTGTGGGGTAAAAATATCCCGCACCGTACAGGGTGGAGTTTGAAATATGTTAGTACCCCAAAAAGGATCCTGGCCTTCAAGGCTTGTGAAAGGTCCAGTCGTTATTCCAAAAGTTTGAACAACAATTTCTCTGGATGAATTTAGCCGGATAGTACGTCTCGCGGAATTGGGAGGAAGTAAGAGAGATTCTAGAGAATCTGTAATTCAGAATTGATCTAAGGAGTCAGTTCTTTCCACTCGTGGAGTGGCGATCTCTTGGACTTCACTCTGTTGAGGAGAGCCCTTTGGCGGGTTGGTAGACAAGGGTTGAGAACCTTCCAGATCTTCTAGGTGTAGTCCTTACATTCTACGTGAGCGACGTGGAGGGTTAATGTTGGCTGAGTTAAAAATCGAACAGAAGAAACTCTATGGCCAACTATGGAAACAAACAGCATGCACTAATATAATCTAGGAATCTAACCAAGCAAATGAAAACTTTTTATTTTGAGGTCACTAGTTGGTGATGAAATCCAACGTCACGAAATCAAGATAAGAAGGGGCTAGGCTAGGGTGGAAAAGTTACGTTGATGAACTACTTAATGGACTTACACGTTGGTGCAAGCTTCCATGCAATGATTGTGGATTTACCCTCCAAGGAGCCTAAGTGACTTAGTAATACGTGCAATCTCTACACTCAGACCAACAAAGCAGGGTTAGTAACTCTGCCAATCTCAGTGTGACCTCAGGTTTGAGCCTTGTGTAAGAAGGGATTCCTAGGAAAAAATGTTGCAAATGTATTTCAACACTCTCTATCCCAAGATACTATTGTGTGTTTTTTTCTTTGGAGAGCGTGTCTCACAGCCTATTCCAAAGTGCTATCCTAGCTAATGTTGGTGTGAAAGATCCTGGAAAATAAAAGTTACTAAGTAAATTTTATGATTACGCAGTGTTTTTATGGGTTGTTGTTTACGCGAAAGGAGGATGGAAATGAAACCAATGTTGTTGATACCTTGACCCAATTGGATGCAAATAGAGATGAATGATGCAAATTTTCATTCAATGAACTCTATCTACAGCAAGGAGAAGGAGTTTTTTCTGGAATAATAGAAGCTATGAAATGTATTTTTCATTCTTGAACAGGATTGTAAACAACCATGAAAATGAAACTTTTCGACTTTCTCTAAAAAAAAAAATCTTTGAATGCAAAATCTTCTTATGAATGATTATTCATCGATAATGGATAGCTTTAATTTTTCTTTCGCAAACCAAAATAGGGATGTAAAGAAGAAAGAACAAGTAATCAATGAAGATTGATACACTATACACACACCCAAATCAAGCTTTCAACGTAGATAAAAATAAAAATGACAAGAAAGTAGTTCGTCAAATGCAAATAAACAAAGGACTTTCTAGTCAATAAACAATCTAAAAACACATTCAATCTATAACTTAAAAGACTTTCAATCAGGAAAGCACTCAGATCTCAGAATCAGAGATTATATCCTTGTCGATAAAAATTCAAGAAGTAGGAGCTGGAAAAAGATTTAGAATAGTTTCTGATCTCCGAAAACCAATCAATGGCAAGATGAATTCAACAAATAGTCGAATAATGACACAAGAAGTTCCTTCCAGATGATCAGACAAAGTTGGGCATCAACAAGACAGGACAACTCAATTCTAGAAAAAAATTTCAAATGGGTTCGCAGGCTAGCTATAGGGTCCAGTGAGAAAATCAATAGAGTTTGCAGGCTGGACACAGGTAGGGTGCGAACATGTCACACTGGACTGAACAGTGGGGTGCGAAAATCATGGGTTTTCGCAGGTCTCCAGGAAAGTATAGTGTGAACCTGTTTGTAATCAAAGAAATTTGGAAAAAGGGACAATAATCTAAGTGAACTTCTAGGTCCAGAGGATCTATGTGGATCTCCCACAGACTCAGATACTGATTGGAATTGAAAAAGATAATATAGGAGAAAATGGACAACAAAAAACCACAAAACAGGATTTCCCTAGTGGAGTCCCCAATTTTGTTATAGGGCAAATCGATGTGTGCGAACACTAACTGATCTCCCTAGATCCACCTGGATCTAGAACAAAACACGACAGGATGTGACACTTTCCCTAAGTTACAATCATTGAATCTATCATCATGTAAGGAATAAATGGCATACCTTAAGATATAGTTTCCTTATGTCTTTGTTGGTCCTGCTTAGCCTCGACAACCTTGTAACACCGGATCTGTGACAACACGTATCGACCAAGGTGAAAGCGACAATAATACATTCAATGAAAACCTAAACATGTGATCAAGGAATCATGTAATAAAATAAGAGTGATTTTATGGGAAAGGGACATGCCACTGTATCATACTAAATGAAAGAAGAAGGTACAACCAGATCGCCTTGATGTCACAAGCTTCCTTTTGGTGGTTCCTTGCTCCAACACACACATCTGCTCTGAGCTTGTATGAAGAAAATCCACTATGGCTTTATGGACCGATGGAGGTCTCAAGCATCAATTCAAACAGGGATCTTCACACAATTTTGAACTTACTATCTCATAAATTCTTTCTCCAATCTTGCTTAACCTTTTCCATGAGAAGCCTTTCAATATATAGGAGAAGGAGAGATGGTTAAAGGGATAAGGATGATCCCACTAAATCTGAGAAGTCAGTAGGATGCCAATCATACGAATGCCAACTCACTTTCTAGAAGATCCTCTTCTAGAACCTTTGTAACCTCTTCTTCCATTTTTATCTTTAAAACAAGTTTGCATCCTGCCTGTAGAGCAACCTGCAAATTCCCCGCATGCCAAGTATATAGAAACCTGCGAGAATGAAGGGTTATCGCACTCTACACCATACACAGCCTGCGAACTCACTCCAAAAATGTTTTGTAGAGGAAGATAAGAGTCACTTTTCTCAGGTAAAAAGTCCTTGTGAGGGCCTGAACACAATCACTGTAGACATATCACTAGAGTGACCAAAATCATGTGTAACAAAGATTCGTCTCACCGGGAGAGTTCTCCTCAGTAACTTTTTTACTTTTTCGAGCTAAGGGGACTAAAATCATAAAAAGGTTGTGAGTCCATATTTAAGCTCTTTTCAGACTCCTTAAAATTGAAAACATTTCCGAGTGATCTTGTCTTTGTCACACTCGTTAAAATGGTTTTGAATAGACGTCTTTTCGGTGCAAGTTTACCCCTTTTTCGAACCGATTAGACTATCTCCAAAAAAGGTACCCCTTGGAGCCTTATTTTACGTTTTTTCAGACTCTCTAAAAATGAAAAATCTATCAAGCTTACATTCTCTAGGCTCGTTAAAAATTACATTGAAGGGGGTTTCATTGTGTCTTGCTAATCACATTTTCATCTCTGTGTCTTTGGCCTAATTCTGCGTCCATGTTTCTCTCAACTGAACCTTTGAAGCATGCCTTATAAGCAATCCTTGTAGCACTTTGCCTCTATGACCTGACACCTTGACCCAGGGAGGAATTTTCCCTGAGTGTCCTTTTTCTACACATGTCTCCTTGCTCTGATCATTAGTGTGTTCCTTAGACCTGGAACTAGTATGCTTGCTTGCGACACTCTTTCCTCCTTTGTAACGTAGCATTCTTTTATTCTTTTTCAATCTCTTTAAAAAATTGAAAAAGAGAAAAAAATCAAAAAATCCAAAAAGAGGGGATGGGAAATATATATTCTTTTTTGGTAGCACAATGAGTCACCCTTGTACAAATCACATCCTTCCATTTTTTCGTCAAGCATTGGGAGTTAATATGACCTTAGAAAGTTTTTCTCACTACATAGAGTTGTGTCCTCCTCTGTTTGGTTACTCTTCCAAACATATGGAGAGTTTGTGTTGCCTCCTGCATCGTGAACTGTTGGCACGAGGGAAAACCCAGAGTTAAGCTCTAACAGTGCACCAACAAGACCTAACTACTATCCCTTTCGGCAACACCTGTAAAGAAGATGCAGTCTCACGCGAAGCTATAGGGGGTTGCAGAACACAGGTGTCTACAACCAGAGGAAATGCAAAGTGGATCCGAGGCAACTCACACACATAGATCTATAATTATTTATATCCTTTAATCCTACTGCACACACTATATCTCTGATCTAATCACAATAATGCAATAACACCATAACAGAAGAAAAATAACACAACATCAATCACACATAACACAAGATGTACGTGGTTCACCCTCTTTCTAGGGCTATGTCCACAGAACTGTGATTTATAATATATTAGCTGAAAGAATATAATTCTATTTGTGCACTTAGCTGCAGATCACTCTTCTTCTCTCTCTTTCTCTCCTTCCCTCCCTGTGCACCCAGCTGCAGGGTTGATCTCCGCACCTAGCTGAAGATCTTACAACACAAATTATCTCTCCTGCTCAGTAATAATCACTCATAATATGAACTCATCATCTAATAACAAAAACCCAACCGAGGTCCTCTTGAAATTTATTTATACATTACAATAGCTCACCCACAACCTTATTCTAAAACCTAGGTGTCAAAAACCCTAAATACCAAAACCCTAGGTGTCTAAAACCCTAGGTCAACTTGACCCGCTTTTTCAAGGATTCGCCAGCCTGTCCTTCCTTCTTTCTCGTGAGGTGCTCCAAAGAAATATTTGACATATTCTTCTGCTTGCTGAGTTTTCCACGATCCATCTATCCTACTTATCTGTCATCCTCAATCTCCTCATCCAACAACTTGCTTCCTCTTACTTCGCTCCATCTCTTCTGCTTCTTTGGCCACTTCACCCCAATATCAATCAACCTGTCTTCTTCATAGTTCATAACTTTGTCTTTCCTTTTCCTCATTCTTCACTTTCTTCCTTAATCCATACCCTAGGGCCAACAGGACCCCAACACTCACCTGTGACTTATCTCAAGGAACTTCAGCTCTGAACTTTCTATTATTCATCAACTTCAGACTGCGCAGTGAAGCCTATGATTTCTGCTCTTTTCCTCCCTTCCTTTGTAGACTGTCTTTTCTGTGTCTGGTACCCAGTTTCAACTGCACCTGGTAGCTAGACCCTTTTCCTTATTCTTTTAATGAGAGTTGCGAGGTAGTTGGTTGTCGTAATACAATTTCAACCAGATCCCATTGACTAATCCTTCCTTCCATTCTCCATTCAGTGTCTTCAACTGCGCAGCTACCCCTTATATAATGTAGGTAACCTCATATGGCCCAAGCCAATGCGTCCTAAACTTCCCTGGATGCTTCATGAACTTAATGTCATATACCAATACCATATCTCCTTGCTTGAATACCTTCTTCTTGATAAGCCTATCATGGTAGGCCTTCTCTCTTTCCTTCTATACCTGTTGCTGAAATCCTGCAATGAATTTGTCTTCTTCAAGTTCTACTAACTGCACAAGCCTCTCTTTCACAGTGCTAGTGTCATCCATATCTGTAAAGGCTGCAATCCTGAGACTCGGAACTAAGTATTCCATAGGAACAACTGCTTCTAGACCATAGACTAACTTAAAGGGAGTTTGCATTGTCAGCTTCTTGCAAGTGGTTCTATAGGCCCATAACACTATTGGTACTCTCAAATCCCAGTCATCTCTATTCACACTGCAGATATTCATCAGCATTGTCTCCAAGATCTTATTGAATTCTTCGACCGTCCCATTCACTTGCGGATGGTAAGGTGTACTCTTCTGATGGTGAACTTCAAATTCTTGAGTCAAGGCTTCAATGGTCTTATTAATAAAATGTGTAACTTGATCACTCATCAGGGTCTTCGGACATCCAAACCTAGTTATGATATCATCGAATATGAAATGTGCAGTTGTATTTGCACTACAGTCCTTGACTGCTCTTGATTCGGCCCATTTGGTCAAGTACTCTTTCGCAGTGATGATGTATCTCGCTCCTGTGCGTTTCCCTGGTGGGTTGATAGGTCCCACAAAATAAATGGCCCTTTTCTCAAATTCTTGTAAGGTTAGCTGAGGTGCTAAAGGCATCTCATCTCTTTTGGAAGGCTTCCCAACTCTCTAGCATACATCGAAAACCTTATAGTATTCCTTGGTATCCTTATGTAGAGTAGGCCACCAAAGGCCAGCCCTAATAATCTTCTGCGTTGTTGTTTTCCCTGTGTAGTGTCCTCCTGCGATGCCCTCATGTGATTTCACGAGGATCAATGGTTGCTCTGACTAAATAACACATCTCCTTAATATCTCATCAGGTCCCATCTTGTATAGTTGTCCAGCTATAAGTCAAAAATATGCAGTGCGCACTACCAACTGTTGCTTCTGAATAATTTTATAGTCACTAGGTGTCATTCCCATTGACAGGAACTAGAATATCTCCATGAAGTGATCATCAACCTTCCTGATGGCCAGCAATTGTGCATCCTCCAAAAAAACTAGTAGGTTCCTCTCCATGTTCCAACCTAGACAAGTGGTCAGGTCCTTTATTCATTCTTCCTGGTTTAACCATGATCTCGAATTCATATTCTCGAAATAGCAGAAGCCATATTCATATTCTCCCCCCCAACATGGGCTTGTTGACTAGGTATTTCAGTGTGGAGCGATCGGTGAACATTTTAAAATTTCCTCCCAGCAAATAGTGACGAAACTTCTGCAGCGCATACACCATAACTAATCCTGCTCTTTCAGTAGTAGTGTAATTTATCTCAGTTGTGGATAGTTTCCTGCTAGCAAAGGCTAGTGGATGGTCAATATCTCCTTCTCCTGGTTGTGCTATCACTTCTCCTAATGCAATAGAGTATGCATTGACATGCACATGAAACTCCTTATTCCAATCTAGGAAAACTAGAATAGGCACAGTAACCATCTTCTATTTCAATGTGTTGAAGCTCTTCTGGCACTCTTCTATCCATTAAAATTGACAATCTTTCTTTAGCAGCTTCTCCATGGGCATTTTTATCTGTGCATAGCCATTAATGAACTTCCTGTAGTATCCAGTATGTCCCATCGCAGTGCACAATTGTCAGACTAAAGTAGGAGGGGGTAAATTGACTATAATGGAAATATTGGATGGATCTACCAGCAATCCTTGCTTGCACACAATATAGCCCAGCAACACTCCAAAGGGTGAAAAGAAGATGCTCTTCTTCATATTCAGGGAAATCTGACATTGCCTGCACTTATCCAACATTAGTCTTAAACATTCAATGTGATTTTGAAATAAGCTAAAAACAATCCAATCATCAAAATATGCTTCCTGAAATTTATGTAAAAAATCCTTAAATGCTTCGACTACCACCCTGGAAAAGATGGCTGGTGCGTTCTTTAATCCAAACAGAATCATTGTATACTGGTAGGATCCCCATTCTATTGAAAATGTGGTCTTATGGCGATATTCCTTGGCAATCCTGATCTGATGGTATCCTGAAAACCTGTCTGTGAAAGAGTAAACCTCATGTCCTCCCACATTGTCTAACACTTTGTTAGTAAATGGTGTAGGAAAGGGGTCATGCAAACAAGCATCATTCAGCTTCCTGAGATATACACAGATTCTGATCTCTCCAGTTTTCTTATATTGCACCACCATAGAGCTAATCCATTCTGACTCTTCAACAGGTTCTATGATTCCTGCTTCTAGCATTCTGTTGAGCTCGATCTTGACTTTCTCCTTATACTTGGGGTTCAATCTGTAGGGCCTCTGCTTGACTGGCCTTGCATCTAGTTTCAATGGGATCTTCATCTCTCCCATGGGCCCTTTAATGACCTTCATATCAGTGAACTTGGTTGGAAACAAGTCTTGATATGCATGCAGCAACTCTGTGATCTTATCAATAGTGGTAGAATCCCAATAATCTCCAACATTTGCAAGATTAGGTGTTTGTTCTATTCCAATGTTGACTTTCTTGATCTTAATTGGTTTTCCAATGAAAGGTATCTCAACTCCTGGTCCTTCTACATCTCTATATCCTTATGTTTCTGTGATGTTCACCTTCCTAGGGTCATCGTATTCATTGACATTAATGTTGTAGTAGCCTTGCAATTTCTGAAAAGGCGCAGTCCATTCATCCTCTTCTTTCTCCACAGGGAGGCTAGGTGCCTCCTCAAAAAATTTATGCCTGACAATCTGTAACATTTGATCCACTGTAGAGTGTTTGCTTTCAAACAAAAAGGTGGTTACAAAGTTCTGGGTCATACCTTCCCAATTTATAGTGATGAGGCGCAATTCATCTTGTAGATACCAATTGATAGGCATTGTATCCAGAGTTTTAATAAATTTATGCACCCACTGCTCTTGAGTTATGCAGCTCCAGGCCTCCTCACAACTTCGCACATGGTATTTTGGACAACTTTGACCTATGTACCGAACTTCACATCCTTCTACCTGCTTTGAAAATTGTGTTGTCATCAAAGTGCGACATTGCACCCACTCCACGATGTTCCTCTTATGTGTTCCCCACCATCTTGCTGGCATTTCCTTTAATGCTTCATCTAGTTCCAACAACCTCTGTTGTACTGGTACAACTTCTTTGAATTCCAACAAGAACATTTCTAAATGATTCAAACCATCAAAAGTGGGAAAATTACTTACTGTTGTGCCGATCCAGTGAGCTTCTCTGGTCATTCTGGTGTATCTCCATGTAGACACTTCATACATCTTATTCTGCCAATTCTATAGTGCTTCTTCTAAATCTGATGAGCATGCGCTCTCACTTCGCCATCTTAAATTCCCATCTGTTGTAGGATTAATGTAGTCATGTTTTCTTGCTGTCAACTTGTAGATGTTTTCTAATTCATATGCGAAGTCTTCTTCTATGATTGGCTCTATGTATCTACGACCTTTATCCGGATCCAAAGGTGCAATGGCCCTAAGGCCATCTCCTTCAAACATCATTCTTCTTTTCTTTAGATTGACCATAGTTGAATTATTAAAGGCCCAACCGATTCCTAATAGTGCAGGATAAGGACAACTCTCGTCCACAATTTCAATGGCTTCAAAATCTACAACCAACCTTACCCTGTTGATGTCCATAGGGACATTCTCCAGCCTTCCAAATGGGCTTACTTCCTATTGATTATCCATCCTAAGCTTGATAAGTGAGTATATCAACTTTGGTTTTCCCATCAGTGCCCAGTTCTGCTTTGTCATGACATTGACCTCTGACCCTAAGTTGAGGACCACATAATCTATATCATAATATCCTATCTGAGCATTAAGGTGTAGTTCCTTATTTGTCCTTCTCTTTTTACATACTTGGTGTATTGATATGTTCAGCAAGGGATCTATCTTGCCTAGCTCATACTGTCTGATCAAGTTTTGTAGTTCTTGTACAATGCTCTCATACTTTATCAAGTTAATGCAAGTGCATAGGAATTCCATGAGATTACTTACCTCTTTTCCTTCTCTGGGAGAAGCAGACTGATCAAATGCCAAAGGCATTCCACACTCTCTTACTTCTGGTCAAACCTTTGATGAAGAAGCCTGATCTCTTTTGAATTCTTTTCTTGCTTCCTCAAATGTCTGCTTCTCTTTCCTCAGATCAAACTCTCGTGTCTTCTCTGCAGATTTTCTGACTCCTGATTCTTCTGTAGTCTTTCCTTGGATCGCTCTGTCTTCCCCTATAACAACACCTCCTCTAGTGATAACAATGACTCTGGGATATGCTCCGTGAGGTTCTACAGTGATTAATTGTACTTGTGGATTTCCTCCTTTTCTCTCTTGAAGTTTGGCCAATAGCACAAGACATTCTTCAATGACATGTTTGAATGAGTTGCAGTAGCTACAAGTGGTACAAGGGTTCTGACAATCCCTTGCCAAGTGTCCTGGCTGCGCGCTGTTATAACATATGATCTAACCTCAACCTCAACCCATAACTTCTTGTCTTCCTCTTCCTCTAAATCCACCATGAGGGTTGAAGTTTCCTCTTCCTGGGGAGTTATACTGTGTAGTGTTTCCTTCTTACTATACTTCACCTTGAATTTTGTATATATCTCTCGATATCTCATGCATGAGATCATAAGCTCTACAATCCCTATCATCATGCCCTACCGACTTATAGAACGTGCAATATAGATTTTTGGGTGTCTGGACATATTTTTGCAAATAGTAACATTCACACGGGCGATGTCAATTTCTACATACCTCACACCAAGGTAGAGTAACTTGCTTCAAAGGGCTCGGAACTCCAGAGGCCAAGTACTCATGAAATAGGGGGAAATTCTCCTTATCGTGGCCTTTTGATTTGCATCTAATACACCAGATGTCTTCTCTTTTATCTTTTCCCTTTTCTTTCTTCATATCTTTGACCTGCAATGGCAAGCTAGTTGGCTGACTGATGATTTGACTCATACCTGAGCTGGATTCTCCCATAGGGGTTGATTCTAATTTCATGGTGATCTCCAGTGCCTTACCCTATGAAGTAATCATTTTTTGCATTAGATGAACTCTGATTTAATGCAAGAGGGCATCAATGAACCATTCTTTGTTTTGATCATCTGGGATCTTAAAAGTCAACCAGCCTGTTAAGGTCTTAAACCTCTGATCGAATTCCCACATAGGTTTAGCTACTCTCAGTTTGATTTCTTTCATCTCTGTAATGCATTGTGACTCCGACTTCGGTTTCCTGAATTCTGCAATCAACGCATTCTTGATCTCATTCAATGGTTTAGGTTGATTAATTCCTTGGACATGTTTCATGTACCAACTCAGTGCACGGTCTCTTACAGTAGTACTAAATTGAGCTCTCTTAACTGCTTCGTCAGTAACATTCTTAATAATCCAAACAACTTTGCATAAAAACCAGTGCTGATCAGGATCTTCAGATCCATCTCCCCTAAAGATAGGGAGCCTCATCTCACCTACCATAGATCTTCTTAGGCTTCCTGACTTAATAGGTACTGAATTTCTTGTACCAGTGCTTTGAGTTCTCTGATGACTTAGGTTACTCTGGTTACTTAATGCTAATGAAACAAAAGGAGGAGTAACAATACTTACTTCAACCATCTGCGCAATTCCTGAAGTTTTTGGCTCTTCTTGGCGAGGTACTTCAATATTTCCTTCTTCTGCCTCAGTGGGTTTTGAATGCTCTTCGTCTGTCAGATCTGTCTCTTCTCCACTATAGAAGCCCTTATCTCTGTATTTCTTCTTAAATTGGTTTGCCAGAGGTACTTCTCTGAATTCTCTCCCACTACGCGTATGTCCAGCCTCTGTGTCGTTGTCACTGTTTGAGTTCTTGAACATTATCTCTTTCAATCCGATCGATTACTGTATCTTCAAGATGTTCTTCTCATGTAATAGAATCTTGATTTTCAACTTCATAAAGTGTAAAAATTTTCCTCTAGGTCCTTTGAATAAATATCTCTCAGCTTGGCTATATGAATCTACTCTGTCAACAACAAACTCGGTGATGTACCCTCCAATGGTACTATCAAACCAGTGATCTACTTCTCTTGGCACGACGTTGTAAACTCTCTTGACCTTCTTGACCAGCGCCGACGTCCAAACCACATGCGGTCTGATTCTGATCTCAAACTGGGTATCTGCTAATCTGGATAGCCACTCTTATAGCTCTTGATGGATTCCTCCAAAGAAAATCACATGTATATCAGTGAAGATATACCTTCCCAACCAATCCTCTGTGCTAAGATTAGGGTTCTTATTCTGGGCTTCTGCGAAGTCCTTCTCTTGTTATTCTATCCACTTATGAATCTCTGTCTTCAATTGAAACCACCTTGACATTCCCTCAAGAAGATACTGGTCCCGACAACGGAACCATTTGTTGGCATAGGGGCAGACCCAGGGTTCAGCTCTATTAGCACACCAACAAGCCCTAACTACTGGCTCTTTTGGCAACACCTGCGAAGCAGATGCAGTCTCACTCGAAGTAGCTATAGGGGGTTGCAAGACACAGGTGTCTTCAACTAGAGGAAATGCAAAGTGGATCCGGGGCAACTCACACACATAGATTTAGAATTATTTATCTCCTTTAAGCCTACCGCACACACTATATCTCATATCTAATCACAATAATGCAATAACACCATAACAGAAGCAGAAGAACACAACATCAATCACACATAACACAAGATGTACGTGGTTCACCCTCCCTCTAGGGATACATCCATAGAATCGTGCTTTATAATATATTAGATGAAAGAATACAGTTCTATCTACACACTTAGTTGCAAATATCTCTTCTTCTCTCTCTTTCTCTCCTTCCCTCCTTGTGCACCCAACTGCAAGGTTGATCTTCACACCCAACTGAATATCTTACAACACAGATTCTCTCTCTCACTCAGCAATAATCACTCATAATATGAAATCATCATCTAATAACAACAACCCAACCCAGGTCCTCTTGACCTTTATTTATACATTACAATAGCTCACCCACAACCTTAGGCCGAAACCTAGGTGTCAAAAACCCTAAATACCAAAACCCTAGGTGTCTAAAACCCTAGGTCAACTTGACCCATGTTTTCAGGGCTTTGCCAGCCTATCCTTCCTTCTTTCTCGTGAGGTGCTCCAAATCACTCTTTGACATATTCTTCTACTTGTTGAGTTGTCCACGATCCATCTATCCTTTTGATCTGTCATCCTCGATATCCTCATCCAAAAGATTGCTTCCTCTCCATATATTCTGCTTCTTTGGCCACTTCACCCCAATATCAGTTAACCTATCTTCCCCACAGTTCATAACTTCGTCTTTCCTTTTCCTCGTTCTTCACTTTCTTCCTTAATCCATACCCTAGGGCCAACATGAACTTGTGTCAATGTCATGCTGCATGAGTCTGATCATCTTCCGTGCTCTTGTCCAAGGGAAGTTTCACCCAACCTGTGTCGGCCTTTCCGTATTTTATCTCTTGACCTCATGACCCGACCATCCCGAACATCCAATCAAGTCCTTGTTCGAAATCAACGAATTTCTCTACCTGATCATCGAGATCCTCTTGTCTTTTCCCAATGAGTCGTTGAATACCTCTGGGTAGTGAGGTTGTACACTCACATTGTACTCCTACACAATTTTTGAAGATCTTGAAGTTGTCGCTAGAGCTATGAATACCTCATCTTCATCCATCGGGCGTTATTGGCTTCTTAAAGATGGATACTATACTTGTATATATTTGATTTTGAGATGTATATCCATTGTGTATTTCTCACGGATACACTTTATATAGTTATATGACATGGATCTACTATGTATTTGATTGGAAGTCATGATTTATTTCATCCTGAGCATGGGTATTCCTACCTTGGAGAGACAATTGTTATTTTGTAGATGTCACCTCCCGAACTCTGGTCCCGGGTTCACTCATTTCATACATTGGTGAATATTTTGTAATGTATTTCGGCCATTAGATGCTCTTCTGACCTCACAAATTAGGGGGCATTTGTTATAACCCTAAATTTCTCTACATATGCATACCTGGGCTTTGGCCCTCTTACTTGCATCTTTTTCCAAGCCACTACTAAGTTGCTCTTCTAAAAAAACAAATTTTTGAAGATGTACATGCCCTGCACCAATAATTCCCACATACATACATTTTCTGCACCACTACTACCCGCGTACATACGCATGCTGCACCATTACAGCCCACGTATACTTGCAAAAGTTGGAAAAAAAGAAAAGTTGCAAGGAATTCGTTGAGATTAGGGGTTATTGGGTAGTTTCCCAACTAATCCACTGCCTATAGCCCGTCACCCAACCGAATAACCATCCTTTTGTCATTTAAAAGGATTTTTGGGGGTCTCATTCCACATCTATACATAAGAACAGTGAAACTATGCCCATTTCACATCCCCTCCTTGCCCAAGTTAATTGCAACCCTTTTAAGAGAATTGCCTCAACATTCCCCAATTAGCCCTTCTTCCTCCATCAGAACCCACTCACTTCCCAAGAAGAGATCAAAAGTTTGAGAGGAGAAGCCATACAAAGGTGCACTTGAAGCTTGGTGAAGAGGAACCTGGACCAGGTTCGTGGAGTAGTAGTTATCTTTGGTTGTAAAGGTATAATCATTGAGTTATTAATAAAAGAAGTACTTTTCCTGTCCTAAATCATGGTGTATTAAATGATTTTAATGGTTTATGTTTTGACATTATAACATCTAACCCTAATTTGTATATGAATAACATTCGTGTAGCTTTATGTTTGTCTATCTTTGAATGTAGGCCAGCCTTGGGAGGAGGTGTGCAGTCAGCGAAGCTTTCAAGCATGAGGGGATCATCACCGGACATGGAGTAGAGGTATAGTTACCCGATCCATCTCATGTTTTATTTTCTTGTATGAGTTTTGGTATGTTTGGGGTAGTTAGAGAAGTAGTTGACTTTTAGATGGTTAATTGATCTTCCTACATTGTAAACCCTGGTGTAGTCATAGCGGGGGTTTTCCCGCTAGCATAGAGGAATATATTTCTAGCAGTGGAAGCTTCTATTATGTCTTCTTACATTGACTTGTTCATATTTATTAAATAGGCCTTATTAACTAGTACTGGCCTTTATTACATGGAAATATATTATTCTACCTATATGAGAAGTTAGGGGTTTAGGTCCCTAACACCATTTATATAGAAGAAGTGTTTCTCCTCACTTGACCTGGTTATGATATCATAACCAACATAAAATAATATGTAATTAAATTTCATATAATTTCATTCACGCATTAACCAACATTTATATACTCAATACCATCTATCTTTACATCGATTCAAATATTGAAATTTAACTCAAATGTTGAATTTCGATGAAGGGAACTGTTACCTCAATTCCCTTCAACATTTATGCATCATAAGCAACCAAATGCATACCTACATGGTTGTTATCAAATTTTTTGATGCTACTTGATCAACTGGTATATTGTAGAACCTCACAAGCTCCCTTCACTAGCCTTTTGATAAAAATTCTTACCATCCTTATTTATCTTCATACGAATGGATATAATATGAAGTGACAACATCATCGCTTTCAACCATGCCATGAACCTTTTCCTAGATACATAATCCATCATTATTTATATCCAATTATCATAACTTCATTATTTCACATGTATATCAACAAATACTCTTACTCTACAAGAATGCCACATGTATTCCCAAGCATGTCCATATGCACAAATGCACATCAGTATGAATCAAGCATTCAATCTCATCATGCCTACTAATGCACATGCATTCTATATTTCACTATATGCATCATGCATCACTTCCACTATGCACTCTAGTGCATATCTGTTTTAGCTTCTTGTGCTCCATGTAATTGTTCATCAATCCTTCTAAATCCTTGCAGTCCTATGCATTTCCATTATGCACATATTGCACTATTTTTCCCTAATCTGAACATTTTTTCAGTTGATTCCTACTCAACCATCTACATTTCCATCCAATATGTTATGTTGACATGTTCCTCCACTTAGGAAACCATGTTTCAACCTTACCTTGTTGAAACCCTTTAGCACCTTGGAATGGGGTACTTTATATCATTCCATCACTTTGGTACTGTAGTATTTTTCAACTAGATTAACCATTAACATTATGACATCCATTATCATTATCTCTATCTATCCATTGGCCTTCTCAAATTTTGAACATTTTTCTTCACTTCATTGAGCACTTCCCTATGAATCCTTTATTGGCCACTCAAACCCACTCAGGTGTTGTTTTTCTTCATATGAGATATAATCGATATATTATTACAATGATGAGTGTTCCATATATAGGGAACATATGGTGACCATCCATGAAAGGATGCGTCCCTTGAATAATCAAT
>JZKD02S0167914.1:86452-103154 GCA_000966675.3 Picea glauca
AATAACTATTTATTATTATCAGTTACTTATTATATATGATATTTAAAAATCAATAATTATATTATTAATTATTATTCTAAGAGAATGTCTTCCCGATGTTGTCCAAACATCAACACTACCTCTCAATGAGGGAGACATTCTGCATCATGCCAATATTGTCTTTGATGTATACAAACTTCACCCTAAACTCATGACACTTGTCTGTCAGTCTTGGGAGACGTCTCTCTCCCACCTGAACCGAGGAGAAACTCCTTCTGAAGCTTTCCCTATGAGCTAATTAACTTTATATAAGATCAGACTCACTCTGGGTCCTCATGTAATAGCATATAGTATCTTGAGTATTTATCATTCCTTGTCAAATCACCATGACTAGGAAAAATACCACACCAAGATATTTCACCAGAAGTACACACCTATGATTGAATGTCATCCTAATGCTAACTAATACGTGGAAATCACTTCAAGCACCTCGATTCCATATTATTCTTTTTCATGATCAAGGAAAGACTACATCTGGGACCATTTACCACAAGTGCACCTTTATGATAAATGCATCCTATCTCCGTTGTTCTACAACCCAATCTAGGAGAAGGTCCTCCCGATGTTGAAACATCAACACTCCCTCTTAGCTTGGGAGGTATCTTTTCATAGTAGTACACAACTAATGTCTAGAGACACATAGTCTCCACTAGTGGTACACAACCACCATACTAGAAATTTTTTTGTCACACATGGGACTCCCATGTGGACTTCTAGAGGATACTCCCTCTAGGAACACTTAGGGTCAACTCCCAATAGTGTGTGATGTCAAAGGTCAACTCCCTTGACATGTCCTCATGTGCTCTCCACAAGGGACATGTCCTCATGTGCTCTCCACAAGGGACATGTCCTCATGTGCTCTCCACAAGGGACATTGGGATATAATCCCAAATGCACTTATCCCTTCTCAGATAAGTGTCCCACTTATCCCTTCTTGGATATTTTTCCTCACAGATCAACTCAACTCAATTCACATAGGAGTACGATCTGGAGAATGTCTGTCACACATGGCACTCCCATGTGGACTTCTAGAGGCTACTCCCTCTAGAAACACTAGGTTCAACTCCCCATAGTGTGTGACATCAAGGTCAACTCCCTTGACATTTCCGCATGTGCTCTCCACAAGGGATGTTGGGATATAATCCCAAACAAATTTATCCCTTCTCGAATAAGTGTCCCACCTATCCCTTCTCAGATAAGTATCATCACAGATCAACTCAAATCAGTCATAGAGGAGTACAATCTAGAGAATCTCTCAGGAAGCTGCAAACATCAACACTCCCTCTCAGTGAGGGAGGCATTCAATGCCATGCCAAGTCTGTCATAGAAGTACTTGAACTTCATCCTGGTTTGGTAAGAACATCAATAACCTGCTCATCTATAGGAAGGTACTACACTAGAACTTCCATCCTCTGCACCATGTCTCAGATGTAATGGTACTTGATCTCAATGTGGTTCGATTTGTCATGAAACACTAGATTCTTTTGAGATCTTCACACAACTTTGGTTACCATAATGAATAATGGTGGAATCCAACACATGTTCAGATAAATCTGCAAGGATATTTTGAATCCACACTGCTTCATGGACTGACATACTTAATGCAATGTATGTTGGCACAAGTTTGATCAGGCCAGGGTCCTTCTCAGGTTACCAACAAAAGGTACCATGTAGTCTAGAGCGTTGGCATTTTCATCTTCTATGAAGAGTATAAGTCTCACCCGAAGCACTGCTGAGACAAATAGAGAGGGAAGGGTAGGGAAAAGACTTAAGAGGACTCATAGGGCCTTCAGGACTCGTTCCTAACCTTGTGTAAGAGACATAAACAGACCTGAACCATACATGTGCAATAATTGAACCTACTTATGTTGCAAACAAGTAGTTAAACATAGAATCATCAAATAGAACTCGTAATCCATGAGGAAATACTGTAATGCATAAGCAAACACACATAGACACATTATATTTGAAAATTTAGGTCCTTCCTCATATTATCTCTAGAATATTTCTGTGATTACAAACTCAAACTTATACAATAGTAGGCTGTACAAAATCTTAACTTTGGGCTCATGTCACATAGCTCTAATTCTCAACTGATAGAACAATTCATTACAAACTCAGGACTTGTCTTCACGCGAATTACAACACTCAACTTAGGACCAAATCATAATTCACTGGGAATTAGTGAATACAATAATGACTATCCGACCATCATCGGTAGATTCATCCATATTAGCCGCATCCACCTCTCCACATCTCATCCTCTCAGCCTCATATATCACTGGGTCGTGTCTTCCTTCTCGGCTTGCATGCTTTCTTGAACTGTTGCAACCGTTTGTTGCTTAGCTGGCGTTGCGCTGTCTTTTGCAAATGACTTATGTTTCTCTTGCTCTGTTGTCCAACTCCTTTTGGAGCTTGCACAAATCGTGCTCATTGAAAACTTGTGTGATTCCTTATCCTAAAAATGAAGGGCCCAACATGCTCCGACCAAAATCCTTGATTCACCCTCGAGTCAAGTGCTTGGTTCTTTCGCATCTTGCTAGAGCGCCTATTGTTTTTCCTTTTTCTCCTTTTCTTCTTCCTTTGGCTCTTCTACTTGTGCTTTCCCTTCTTTTACCTCTTCAAATGAAGGGCCCAACTCTGGTACCAACTCTAAGGCTTGCTATTTCACTCCCTGAAAATTTCCAACTTTGTCATGCCACTTCCTGGCAAGGAGTGATGCCTCTGCAACGAACTATTGGGTCGCTTCTTGGATATATTTTTTTGGCTTGGCATCGATCAACAAGTTCCATTCAGAATCTGTTATGGCATCCAGATGATGCATTTTCATGTAAGTTGTCTAAATTATAGGTCGAAAGTCACGCAACTCTTTCTTTGCTACTAACTATGCCTCAAAGAGGGCACTCAACTCATTTTCTTCCTATTGTATTTGGTCGAACTTCTGCTGTTTCTCCAGAGGATCCACCGTGGTCGTAGCTTCTTAATTCAACACCTGAATATTTGTGCACACCTCCTCCAGGAATTGATTGCATCGAGCGATGATTCCCATCCAATCACTGACTTCCATGAAAATATTTTTGCATTCCACTGTGTGCTTTTGCAATGCTGCTCGGGAGTTGTTACCATGAAGTACTATCTTCTGCATATTCTCTTGCATCTTCTGAGGTTGCTGCTCTGCATATTCTTGGGCCTATTGTAACTATGATTTTAGTTGCTTGGATTGAGTGGCAAGTTGTGTCCATGCTCCTTGTAGAAAATTGATCCGGTTCTCTAGCTCACCTGCGTTGCTGACCTCATGTAGTTTGGGCACAACCTTCTGAATCTTCGGCCAGGCTTTGGAAAGTTTTTCCTGCACTCTTTCCAGTTTGCACTGAACTAGGAGTTTGTCATGTGCTTCCTGCTTCCTGCATGTTCTTGCGAAAAGCTCTTCCTTCCTTGCAACCTTGGTGGAGCTCTCGGCATCCTGGAGCCTTTGCTCCAATTGATCAGTTGATGCTCTGATCAGTCCAAATAATTGCATTGTTGGCCACTATGTTAGATAGGCGGGTGAAGGAGTTGCGTCGGTCGGTGTTCGTGTCTGTAGTGGAAGTCCACTGGTCATTGAATGATATGAACGGGTCTCTACCTCTTCCTCTGTTGGTGGTCCTGGTGTGATCCTCATCCTTAGCAGTGCGGGCAAAAGAGTCAGAACTTCTGCTCTAGCTATGCAAAGTTGCATCATTTCTATGCATTGGTGAGGGTCCTAGAGAACCCGTTCCATTTATTCATGCGTGGATGTCATACTCTGTCCAATTGTTGATTTAGGTTGGTTGTGAGCCTCTGGTATCTTCGACTCTTTTGGTGCATATGGTTTGTGCATCATGATTTCTTGGGTACCCTCACCCTTGACTGGTGAGGTTATTTGTTGGTTTCTTTCAGCTTCCGACCCCTCTATAGTTTGGGTATCTTTTCCCTGTGTCGAAGGCTCAGGTTGTTGTTCCTAGGTGGCTAGATTTGGACCATGCAGCTTCATTCCCTTCTCTGGTTCTTTGGGGTCTGGATTAGAAACTTCTGATCTTGGCATGGGAAACTCTTGGGATTTTCTTGGGAGTCTTGGTTCCACTATCTCTAGCTGATCGAGTTGCATCAGCTCTAGGGCTGTGATCTGGGGTGGACTGATGGTGGCGGGGTTTGGTGATTGGGGTGGTGGTGGTGATGGTGGCGGGTACTCAGTGATGAATGTGGATGGAAATGGTTTAGGCTCCGAGTCATCCTGAATGTCAATGATGGTGTTGGATTTGACCTTTGCGTGAGTGCAGGGATCAACTGATGCAAGGGGTTGGGGATTCAAAGGTTTGCTCGGCGAGACCCCGGTTCTGGGCCTCTTCACCAATGGTTCAGTATCAAACACAGGGCCCAAGATCTAGTTAATATCTGCACCTGAAAATACAAAATCAACTGGTAGTGGATGGAAGGTTGGTATTTTCTTTTGCTCCAACTTTTGCATCTCTTCCTCCTCTTCAGAGTCTAATTGTGCTGGAGCATCTGGCTTCTGTGGCTCTGGAGCTAAGCTTGGTCTGGATCCTTCTTCTTTGTTTGTTTTCTTCAGCAGCTCCGCAGGTAGGATATAATTCATTCCCATCTTGCGTTGACTGCATTTGACTCTGGACCATGACATGACTTCTTTGTCAAAGGCCTCCTTGTCCAGATAGAATGGCAACATCCTGGTGTGAAAATATTCCCTGTTAGCATGTTTGGGCCAGACAAATGTATGGTGTCATTTCATGCTGAAGGCAATGTTCCTCATATTTCAGTTGAGGAGATCCTGTGGAATATGAAACCTCTACGTTGTGTCTATCAAACCGTTATACCACTTAGAGAATGTTGCAGCATTGAAGGTTGTATTCTCTGAATCTGGCCTAGACTGCCATGGCTCGAACATCTTCACCATGCACCCCTTGTTTGGTATTGCCAGATGTCTTCCCACAAGTGGATTCCATTTGAACATTGCAAATGGCACGAGTAGATATCCATAAGTGAAAGTTCCTCCCTTCTCTTGCGCTTCCTCACAGGCTATTAATAGTTCCTCTAGGAGGTAGCTACACCAATTGAACACAGCTCCATTAGTGCAAAAGTCAGCAACTGAAAATGCATCTAGTGTGCATTCACCCTTGTAGTAGGATATCATCACTTTGCTGGCAATAATGTAACAGCTAGTCTAGATTGTGTCTGGTAGTATGGGTTCAATGACTGTTGTGCATCCCCCCCTCTTCGTGTTGAATTTCTCATACATGCTGAGCTTGCCTTTCTTTTTTCCGTGTTTTGCAGGACCCTGGAATCCTTTCAACACATTCTCTCCTTGGGAGGATAGTCCAGTAAGTTATTGGATGTATTCTGCATGGGTTGGATACTTCTTATCCAACCATAGACTTATGTCATGCACCCTTCTTATTAGAACTTTCGTGCACCACGCAACCTCACCAGTAGTACCAAATATTGGTAGGTCTCTTAGTTTCATGATGTTTGAATTGAATAAATTGATTAACTCTTGTCATGGCATGAATTCCATGCCTCCTAATCCATTTGGTGCCATCTCCCAGAAAACATCTATGTGCATCTAAGGGAACAAAACGAAATCCATGAGGTCCAGATTAAGGAGATTAACATGCTCCACCTTCCCTTTGAGGTCACCCATGATCTCGAATCGGGGGTCATAGGGCTCATTTGGTACTGATTATTTGGACATGCCACTTCTGCTTGTTGTGGCTCTCACCACTTACACTTTTGTGGCAGCAAGCAAGTAAGGTTACGACTGTAGATTTCACAACGATACAGGTTTGGTCGCTCTACTGAATTTAGAAATGGCTCTGCTCGTTTGGAAATACTACATTCTCGAGAAAGGTATCAAGGTCTTATCCTTGGTGTAACGGGCAATTTTATCCATAAATGTTGTTCATTATGATGGTATGGGAACAATAGGATTTGAGTTGGTCGGCGGGACAGTTCAACAGGGTAAATCCTATTGGGCGATTCTGGCATTTACTTATTTGTGTGAGTGGAATAGGGACATGGATAATTTCATACCTTTCCATTTGACGGGTGGGTATCCTGGCACGGACTATGAGAGTATCTTTGCATAACCTGACTTTATGGCTTCCTGACTTCAGATGTGGTACTAAAATGGAAATCAAGGATGTGACTAGACTAGGTTCGTGTGGCATATGGATTCAGATCATATTCGGATTCATCCTTCCTCCAACCACAAAGGTTGTCCCCATCATATTAATGACTGTCATTAATGGATTTTCTTACGCTTTGGATTCTTCATTGTTGAGTCGTTAGTTCTATGTCAATCAAAAGTTAAATAAAAATGAACTATGTGTCATGGCGCAACACTGCGTACATTGACTTTATTAACTGAAAAGAAAAAAAAAATCAGAAACCTCAATCTAACTATTGTACAAGCTCCTTCAGACTGGAACAACAGTCCTTCTTTCTTAGTTTTGGGAAAGCTAGGGCTTCAGGTGAGTGTCATTCACCCATCCTGGTCGTAGCACACCGTCCAGTTGCGCGAGTCTGACTGCTCCTGAGGGTCGGATCTCTGCAATTATGAATGTTCCCAACTAGTGCATGCGTATCTTGCTAGGATGCTTATGGTACCGACTATCATAGAGTAGAACCATGTCTCCTTGCATAAATACCTTGGTATTAATGTTCCTGTCATGCCAAGATTTTTGTCTTTCTTTTTCGACTGACTGATGGAAGTCTACTAAAAATCTGGTCTCTTCGAGTTCCTGTAGTTCCGTAAGTCTCTGCACAATGGATTCCTCTTCTGACATTTGTGTGACTTGTGAAATATACATACTTGGAGTAATGAATTCCCCAGGCACCACTGCCTCTCTCCCATAAACCAGTTGGAATGGTGTGTACCTGTGGAGTTTCTTTGTGGTTGTCATGTAATCCCATAGTATAGTTGGAACTCGTTCATCCCAATCCTCTCGGTTTGTGAAATAGACCTTTGTCAGTCCCCTTTCTAGAATCTTGTTGAAATCCTCAACTGTTGCATTGCCCTGTGGGTGGTATGGACTGCTCTTATGGGGTTGAATCATAAATTCTATTGTAAGTGTTGCTATAGTGTTGCTAATGAAGTGAGCTCCCTGATTGTTGGTGAGGCTCCTGGGACATCCAAATCGGGTAATGACATTCTCAAAAATAAATCTGGTAGTAGTATTTGACAAATAGTCCTGTACAACTGTTGCTTCCACCCAACGAGTCAGGTATTCTATTGCGGTGATGATGTACCTAGCCTTTGAATGCTTGGTTGTGGGGTTGATTGGTCCAATAAAGTCAACAACCCATTTCTCAAATGCTTGTAGAGATCTAACTGGTTGTAGTGGTAATTCATCTCGGTGTGAGGGCTTACCCACTCATTGACAAATGTCGCATGCTCTAGTGTATAAATTTGCATCCTTGAATAGTTTTTTCCACCAAAGTCTAGCTTGTAGGAATTTTTGTGTGGTGGCCTTTCCTCCTATGTGACCCCCTACAACTCCACTATGGCATTCCCAGAGTATATCCTTCCTCTCGTGATCTAGGACACATCGCTTGAGGATGATGTCTAGTCCTAGTTTATACGAATTTCCGACGATCGGCTGGTAATCGACTGCTCTAAAAACCATGTGGCGTTTATGGGTTGTGGAATATGTTTCAGGATAGGCCCTTGCTTAAGAAGAATGCTATGTCCTCTAGGCACTCCGATATGGCCTCAATCCTGAACAAGTCTGCATCTGGGAGATGATCATCTATTGCTCCACCACTTTCCCCTTACTCTAATTTGGATAGGTGATCAGGTCCTATGTTGCACTTTCTCGGCTTGACGATAAATTCAAAAGAAAATTCCTAGAATAAAAACAACCATCTACAAATTATCCTTTCCAATACAGGTTTGTTAACTAGATATTTTAATGCAGAGTGATCAGTAAAGAATTTGAAATGAGAAGTTAGAACCTAACAAATAATGCCTAAATTTCTGCAAAGCATAGATCATGGCTAAACCCTCCCTTTCTGTCGTTGTGTAGTTACGCTCTTCTTGTGATAACTTCCTACTCACAAAATAGATAGGATGATCCATAGCTCCATCTCCAGGTTGCGTTAAGATAGCTCCCAAGGCAATTCCTAAAGCATCTACATGGACGTGAAATTCATTTTCCCAGTTTGGGAATATCATAATCAATGTTGTGTTGAGCTTCTCCTTAAGTGTCTCAAATGCTTTATCACATTCTGGAGTCTATTGGAATGTTTTAGCCTCCTTTATTAGATTTTCCAGAGGTGTAGTAATATTGGCATATATTCGGATGAACCTACGATAGTAACCTATGTGTCCCAGTGTGGGGTGAAATTGCTTAGCATTCGTAGGTGGTGGCATATTCACAATGACCACAACTTTGGTTGGGTCTACCAATACTCCTTCCCGACAGACTATGTGGCCCAACAAATTTCCATGGGTACATAGAATATACACTTTCTGAGATTTAATGAGATCTACAATTCTCTGCATCTGTCAAACATTAGCCGCAACAGTGCTACATATTCCTTGAGGAGGCTATATATTGTCCAATCATCCATATAGACTTCTATAATTTTGTGAATGAACGCTCTAAAATCTTCTATTACAATTCTTGAGAAAACTGCAGGGGTGTTCTTTAAGCCAAATGACATCACATTGTATGCGAAGGATCCCCATTCAGTTATGAAGATGGTTTTATTTTTTTCCTCTTCAACGATCCTGACTTGGTGGTATCCTGAAAACCCATCTGTGAATGTGTATGCTTCCTTCCCCGCAATCTATTCTATCACCTCGTCTATAAAGGGTGTTGGAAAAGGGTCATGTACACAGGAAAAGTTAAGGATTCTATAGTCTACACAGACTCTAATGTCCTCTGTGTATTTTTTTCTTTGAATAACTATTGGGCTGACCCATTCTGCTTCTTCTACTGCAAAGATGAGTCCTACTTCCAACATCTTATCTATCTCCTTCTTGACCTTTTCTTTTACTTTCGAGTTAAGACGGTATGGTCTATGTATTATAGGCTTAGATCCTGGTTTCAATTCAATCTTCATTTCTCCGATATCTCCTTTGATTCCTTTTAACTCTGAAAAAGTCTTTGGGAACAATTCCTCATATTCCCGCAACAAACTCTCTATTTCTCGACTAGTTTTCTCATCCTAGTAGTCTCCTACCGTAGCTATCTTGGGTTGCTCTGCGGTCCCTATGTTTATTTTGTGCATCTTTAATGGATGATTATAGGAGCGATCAGTTTGGTTGGGTATGGTGTTCTGGATTTCCCTGCTCCCTTCTGTCTCTTTGATGGCTAGGTTTCTCAATTCCCCTAAGTCATCTAGGCTTTCTGAATCTTTGCTAATTTGATAGAATTCTATAGGTTTCTCAGTTGAAGGAAAGTAGAGATTAGTCTGAAGTTCTTGGTTATGTTTGGAACATACCACTAAGTTTGATTTCTGATTACCCTTATCTGTAAAAATAAATTCTTTAATTGTTTGCAGGACTACTTGAAGCTCAAGGTACTTACTTGTGAATAAGAAGTCCTTGCAAAAATGAGCTACCATTGTTTGTCATTCGTTGGACTATCTTCTGGTTTCCTCATGAATAAACCAATATTTCAGGATTGGACCTAGGGAATGGGGAAATACTTGGACCCAAAAGTGAGAGGGTATTCCCACAACTTGCCACTGTGTCACGCATTGTTCAATATGCCTTCTAGGGTCTGATTCTCCACTGAATAGTTGCGCAATGTAGAGATCCATTTGTATCTCTGATTCCAACTGCTCCTTATATTGAAACCTATACTTGATATCTTGCTTCACCTCATCCCAAGTTCTGAGTAATGCTTTATGATTATCCCACCTTCTAGCAGGGGTGTTCTGAAAAGATACATCTAGTACCTCAACTCTTTGATCCCCTTCCACCGTTTCTTCCATGTTGAGCAAAAAATTTTCTAGATTTGAGGTGCCATTGTATAATGGGTGTTCTCTAACTTTGGTCCCAACCCATCTGGTTATTCTGACAGTTGCACATCTTCTTGAGAATCTTTCATACAAACCTTGTTGCCAAATGTCAAAAGACAATTTTGAATCTTCATCTGCTGACTGTATGCTTCTCCAACTTACTGATCCATTAGCAGTAGGATTATATAATCGTTTCTTGTTCCTACTCTTATGGAATATAGCTGGTCCAAGTCTTCTCCCTCCATATTGTTTTCTATTGGCTCTGTATACCTGGGTCCTACATATGGGTCCAAGGGTTGAACTACCTTGATTCCCTCAGCCTCAAAGGTCATGGTGTCTTTCTTTAAGTCGATCACTGCATAATTATCATAGGCCCAATCAATGCAAAGTAGTGAAGGGTAAGGGTCATTGTCTCCCATGATCTCAATGACTTCAAACTCAACCATTGTCTTTACTCATGCTACATCTATTTCTACATTCTCTATTCTTCTTATGGGGAACATACAATATTGGTTTTCCATTCTTAACTGAATCGGGGAATATGTCAGCCGAGGTTTTCCTAAGGCTTCCCAAGTCTTCTTAGGCATAATGTTCATGTATGATCCCACATCTAGAATGATGTCCTTATCTCAGATTCATCTAACTGGGCTACTAATCTGAATTCTTTTCCAGTTCGTACTTTTCTCTACTGCACTCTCTGAGTACTATTCTCAAGAAGATTAGCCCTTATCCTTGTTTCTAGGGGTTCTTTGTTCGCCAAAATTAGGTATAGTGCATTGCGCAACTTTTCTGTTAGTTGATCATTCCCCAGAATGTCATAGAGTAATTGAAACCAAAGGTCAACTACGTTTTGAGGTTTCTCAGGTTATGTTGGTATAACTACAAGGTTTCTGGGTGTAGGGGGTGAAGCAGGGACTTGCGCCATCTTAGGATAGACAATCAATTGTGGGGGTTTCTCTTTCATCTCAGGGATAGGAATATTTTGAAATATTTCTATGGCATATTTAAAGAACAACTTTTGTTTTAGAGGGTCATACCTATCTTCTTTAGGTGTTGCTTTCTGGATCTGGGGTAGAGTATCAACATCAACTCCTGTCTTTGTTCCTCCTTGAGTAACGATATTAAGGTTAGGCAATTGTCCCTTGCTAAACCTCTTGATTTTTGAACTAATGAGGTTAGTTCCTCATTGTTGTACTCTATCTTCCCACTTTTCAATTAATTTTGGGTAGTCTTTAGTTGTGTGTCCATTGGTTCTGTAGTGAGAGCACCATGGCCGCCTTGGATGAGGATAGTCTCTAGCCAGGTGACCTTCCTCATCACAGTTATAACATATGCTTGGACCTCATCCCCTGGTTCTTCCTCCTCTAAATTCTCCTCCAGCTCCACCTCCTCGATCTCTTCCTAGTCCTTGAGGGTTTTCATTCACCCTGAATATTGTTCGGTCTATCCTGTCTGCAAGTGCATCCAATTCTCTACATTGATTGGTAGTATGCATGGTATATGCGCAAAACTCACAGTGTACTGTATTTGATATTGTTGAATATTTCTGCATGATGGGGCACTGTCTTGGTCCATGCCCATGGATTCAACAAATTTCATAATACTCAGCTATTGGTGCTGCTTGGCCTCCTAGAAAAGCATGATACGAGGTGGGGTTATGGAATGGTAAGTTCGTCAATACTTGCACAACTCCTCCTGTGGGTCCTGGTGGGGGTACCATCGGATTCAGAGGAGGTACTATTCCCCTTATTCATGGGCATTTTTTCACCACATGTCCCTTTGTGTAACATCCAATGCACCAGACCTACGGTCGTCCTGGTCTAGGTATAATCAGCTCTTAGATATTTTCTATAAGCGTCGATATCTTCCCTTGTAGTTGCATAAAATTCACATATACTAGGGGTATGGTCACTCTCAAGCTCCCAGGGTATCCTGCCATGGCTTCAATATTCATCGATTGTTCCAAGTCATTTGTAAATGTGGCTATCCGTTGTTGCATTTACAGAATCTGAGTCAGAGGAAGTAACCCCTGAATGTACCACTCCCTTTGATGTTCTTTGTGGATTGGGTGTGACAACCTCCCGATGGAATATTTAAACTTCTGGCTATATTCCTAGGCTGATTCACCTTCCCACTGCTGGATCTCACACAACTTAGACAGAGCTTGTTGTTCTGACTGAGGTAGCTTGAACTATGCTATGAACCTTGTCTGTACCTAGCCAAGTGTGAACGCTTGTCCTTGTGTTCCTAGTACTCTTGAATCAATGATCTTCATGTACCACTTGAGAGCACGACCTCTCAAGGTAGTCTGGAACTTGACCAACTTATTCACATATGGAGTCCCTCTGGATCTCCATATTGCTTCACACAAGAACTAGTGCTGCTCAACATCTTCATCTCCCTTACCCCAAAATTCTGGGTATCGGGCAATCGAACCTCCCGCCTGGCCATCCATTTCCAGTCTTGTTGTTCTTATCAATATGAACCCTAATGATCCTACTTGTGATCTACTAGGGGATCCCAATATCCTCCCTGTATTCACACTTCCTGGTTGTGACTGACTAATTAATTGTACTGGAACAAAACTAGCATGAGAAGGTAGTATCAAACTTACTGTTGGTATAGAAGACACTTGGGGTATGGGTGATTCGGGGTTGGCACCATTGGCTTCGGGGTGGTTTTATTTGATCTGGGGGTCTCATTTTCTTCTACTAGAACAATCCCTTCGGTTGGATTCCCGATTTCTCTTGTTATCAGAGCTAAATCTTCTCTTTCTTCTCCAAAATTCATGTTAGCTTCTTCCTTTCTTACGTCTGCATCTTCTCCTTCTTTTCCAACCTCTTGGGGACTTCTTTCTCTCTGCGCTTCTCTCTCATTCAATATTTGACTGACCAGTCTCTCCTGTATTCTCATCTTTCGCAACTCTTCCATTTGTCTTTCCTCTACTTCTCCTGGTCCGACTTCTTTCCTCAACTTCTCGGACTATCTTGTTGCTTTCTTGATCTTTCCATGCCACCACTTCTCTAATATGGAGGCTCTCTTCATGGCTCACTCATCTTGTGAATCTGTTTCTTGTTGTTTCCCCCCCATTTGTCAAAGAACCCTTCCCTTCTCTCAAGCCATGATTCTACCCCATCCTCGCCCTACCCCAAGCGAGGGTGTTTATGCTACCATCTCAATTGGGGACATAGTTAACATCCTCTCCTCCATCAAGAAAACCTTAATCCACAGGAGAATTTCTCTCAACAACCTTCCCCTTGTGTCTTTTTTGAAAATTGCCTCTGCTTGCTAAAAATATTGGTGGTTCTCAGCGGAAAATTCGATAATATACCCTTCTAAGGTGGTGTTGACCTAGAAATTGACTGCCCACATGACTGGACAATCCCGTCGATGAAGTGTTGCTAGATTTTCGGTGTCCCAAGCATAGATCCTCTTGACTCGTCCTTGGAACTCTGGAGCTTCTTGGAGCCTCCTTATCCAGTGGAAAAATTCTACTGGAAACTTGACCCAGAAAATATCATACTGGTCACTCGATCTTTCTGAGTAAAATATTCTTTCATGAGTTCTTTCCACCGATTCTCTCGTTAGTTCCACTTCTTTCCATATGAAAATGTCACAGTTTCTTTCCCACCATTGATCAATACCAGATCTATGGATCCACAGAAGCATTCTCCCTACAGGTTCCCTTTTAACGTAGGTCCCGTCAACAAAACCATTTTGTTGGCGCAAGTTTGATCAGATTAGGGTCCTTCTCAGGTTATCAACAAAAGGTACTGTGTATTCTAGAGCACTGCTATTTTCATCTTCTCTGAAGAGAAGAAGTCTCACCCAAAGCGTTGTTGAGACATATAGAGAGGGAAGGGTAGGGAAAAGACTTAAGAGGACTCATAGGGCCTTCATGACTCATTCCCGACCTTGCGTAAGAGACCTAAACAGACCTGAACCATACATGTGCAAGAATTGAACCTACTTACATTGCAAACAAGCAGTTAAATGTAGAATCATCAAATAGAACTTGTAAGCCATGAGGAAATACTGTAATGCATAAGAAAACACACATAGACACATTATATTTGAAAATTTAGGTCCTTCCTCATATTATCTCTAGAATCTTTCTGTGATTACAAAATCAGACTTATACAATAGTAGGTTGTGTAGACTCTTGACTCTGGGCTCATGTCATAGATCTTTAATTCTCAACTGATAGAACAATTCATTACAGACTTAGGACTTGAATTCACTCGACTTACAACACTCAACTAAGGACCAACTCATAATTCACCGGGAATTAGTGAATACAATAATGACTATCCGACCATCGTCGGTAGCTTCAGCCATATCAACCACATCCACCTCTCCGCATCTCAACATCTCAGCCTCATATATCATTGGGTCGTGTCTTCCTTCTCGACTTGCACGCTTTCTTGATCTGTTGCAACCGTTTGTTGCTTAGCTGGCATTGCGTTGTCTTTTGCAACTGACTTATGTTTCTCTTGCTCTGTTGTCCAGCTCCTTCTGGAGCTTGCGTAACTCGTGCTCAGTCAAAACTTGTGTGATTCCTTATCCCAAAAATGAAGGGCCCAACAATGTACTATGATTCTATTGTGCTCAAAGAAACATAAGTTTGTTTCCTGCTACACCAAGAAACCATGGAAGATCCCAAAGTGAATCAACACCCTAAGGTGCTCTTTCTATCCACTGCACGCCCTGCCCAATCAGATTCAATATATTCCTTCCATATCATATCAATACTGGAAGTATATCTCAGACCATGTCCAATTGTGCCTCACAAGTATCTCAACACATGCTTCACAACAATCAAGTGTGTATATCTCGGGTGACTCATAAATTCGATAAGTGCACTCACTGCATAGAAAATATCTGGTCTAGTGTTAACCAGATACATCAATGATCCAATCAGCTATCTGTATAGGGTCAGATCAATATCGTCGGAAACGGAAGAAGACACACTTAGTTTCTTCAAATTCATTACCATTAGTGTAGTCATAGGCTTACAATTCAACATCCCAAACTTCTTCAATATCTCAAATGTGTACTTCCCCTGACTCAGGAATATCTCATCAGCTCTCTGCCACACCTCTAGGCCCAAGAAGTAGTGCATAATACCAAGGTCCTTCATCTCAAAATCAAAGGCTATTTCATACTTCCATTCAACATTAAGGCTCTCTGTACTAGTGAGGAATAAATCATCAACATCGAGGACCAAAATAAGGGACTCACCATTAACAGTCTTGTACTATAGGCTAGGATCAACAACACTTTTTTTGAAGCCCAAAATCATCAGGTGTCCATCAATCCTTGCATACCAATCTCGAGGTGGTTGCTTGAGTCCATACAAGGACTTCTTCAACCTGCACACATGAGACTCCTTCTCATATATCAAGAAACCATATGGCTACTTGATGTATAATTCTTCCTCAATATCTCCTTTAAGAAAGGTTGTCTTTACATCCATCTGATGTACTCTCCAATCCATGGATTCTACAAGGGAAATAATCATCTAGATATAAGTGTATCGAGCAACACGAGAAAATTTCTCCTCATAATCTATTCCCTCTACCTAAGAGAATCCTCTAGAAACAAATCTCATTTTGTTCCTCTCAATGCTCCTGTCAACTATGTGTTTGATCTTCTAGATCCATTTGGAAGTCACTACAGACTTCCCCTCAGGTCTCGGAACAATATCCCACACATCATTCTTCATGATGGATCGATACTCCTCCATCATGACATCTCTCCATACTGGATGATTAGTTTCCTCCTCATAACAGGAAGGCTCAAAATAAATGATGTGGCTCATAACTATAACATAGCATGAATATCTTTGAGGTCTCTTGCTCTCTCGGAAGGTACCACGAGGAGTTGCACGTCCTTCTTCCTCCTGTAGAGTCTGATGAGCCCATGTAGGGATATTCCGACCTACTACAATATCTCTGGGAACATCAACTGGAGCTACAGGATCAACGTGATCAATTTGATCAATAGGCTCAACTATCTCCCTATGAACTGATGGAGCATGAGGGGGAGAAGGAACCATCTCTTCATGTCTCTCACTATCAATCTCCATATGATATCCTCTAGATCTCATGAAGGATACCTCCTCCTCAAGGGTAACATCTCTTCTCACCTCAATCTATCTCTGACCATGGATGTAGATCCAGTATGCATTCAAAGACTCATTGTACCCCATAAATGTATGCTTTCTTCCTGAAGGGTCTAGCTTGGTCCTTTTCTCCTTGGGTACATGAATGCATATTGGACACCCAAATATCATGAAGTGTCCAACCTCAAGATTCACTTCGGTGAAGGCCTCCTGTTTTAGGATTAATCCGTAAGTGCGGACACAAACTGATCTCCCTAGATCCACCTGGATCTAGAACAAAACAAGATAGAATATGACGCTTTCCTTAAGTTTTAATTATTTAATTTACTTAACTAGAGAAGGATGGGTGATGTACCGTTTAAATGTCGCTTCCTCTCACCATCGCTATCATAGCTCCATTCCAATTCTCATACAATGATGAGCCTACAAAAGAATGCAACCAACCAAAGTGATAGCAATAGCATAAAATCAATATAAACCTATGTATGTGATCAAGGAATCATACAATAAAACACAACAAGCTTTATAGGAAAGAAT
>JZKD02S0167914.1:111377-128261 GCA_000966675.3 Picea glauca
ATTAGGTCTTCTTACATCCGCCTTATTCTATTTTATTGAAAGGTCTTATTAATATTTACCTTTATTACATCCGAATACATTGATCTACCTATGTGCGGGTTAGGACCTTAATAGAAAAATGCACAAGACTACTATGGGCATCAGGCCTTCCAACAGCTTGGGGAATAAACAACAAGACATTGAAAAATGTGCCTATGTGACATAGTTACAACAACATAGTGATAACTTGACTGGATCCTCCAATTCCAAGTATTGCAATGCTACTATAACAGCTTGAATGGATCCTCCAATTCCAAGCTATTTTAGTGTGAGAGGGAAAAGATAACATAGGAAAATTGATTAAAACTGGTGAAAATGTTGCAGTGATCAACCATACATCATCCTACAACATCACAACCCTCGACTAGATCCTCCAATTCCGAGTGTCTTAAAACAGAGTTTACAGAGATGGAAAGAAGATGACTTCTATTAACTGAAAGTCTCAAATCAATTACATAACCAGGCATAGCTCTAGTGTGACAACATATTACAAAATGGGAGCTCTGCTCAACCAAAGACCCCTACAAAAATACAAAAATTAAGTATATATACTCAAATCAATTCACCTCCTTAGCAGTAGGAGGGTATCTGAGCCATTAAATTCCAAATTAGCATGTGCGGGCTCTTCTGAACAGACGAGGACATCAGACCGAGATGGCTCGCAGGAAATATCATGATAGGGCGACCTTGGGCAGACTGTCTTCCAGAACCCCCATGCCTTACATTTAAGGAGTGAGGTGAGGTTTCAACCACCTCCTCCCTCCTTCATTTAATTCTTACAGGGATCAGGATCGAGGCCGAGTCAGTTCAACACCTGGAGAACGCGGCAACCCCTCCTATAGCTAAACCCAACGCTTTGGACCTTTGCACAACTCTTTCTATCACCCCAAGCGACCACAGGCTGTGACCCTACGCCTATCTTCAAAAGTGCTTTTGGCACTTCTCCTTTTACGAAATCCCACCACACTAGCCTCTAGGATCCCTGATGACTAAAACTGTGAAACGACCCTCCATATTGGTTGTTGGATCTAGCTTCAAAATCGATGACCACGATCTATTTGTCATTGAACAACCTTGGCACCGCACCCCTCAACTGCTTTGGCCCCATTCCATAAGACCCTGGGGCTGTGACTGTGTGTTTATTGCTTGGATGGATTGGATCGATGGTCCAGATTGTTTCAGGATTCTTGCACCAAGGATTCACGATGCACCCCCTTTCCTTTTCCCTGGTGCTAATGGCCCATCTGGATCAACGGTTGAGCCTGCCCCAAATCTGATGGTGATGATATTTCCTTGAAGAACCACATCGCCAGCCCTACTTTACATATGAACCAGGGGCCATGACCATGGGCCTGACCCTCAATAGTATTTCGGGAATTCTCCCACCAGGAGTTCTCGTTCCTCTGCTTTCAAAATCCCCGACACCAGATCCACGAAAGGCTTAAAGGTTGCCACCTGTCCCTAGGGATCAATGGCCTAGCTCTCTTTCAACGAACGACCATGATTTCTTGTCACTCAATGAGTACTTATACTCAACTGGCCCCCTCTTTCCAGCCCTGCTGCCTTGTGACCAGGTGCAAGGACCGTGGGCCCAAACCAAAGTTTCTTTCGCATTTCATGTTTCAGGGTTCTGCAATGTAGTGGAGGAGTGACCCCCTGTCTTCAAATTTCCTAATGCCCAAACCGTGACAGTGTTTAATCACGTGCCACATGTCCCGAGGCTGGATGACCAAGATCTTCTTTGATGCGGGACCCCCACCTAGTCTAAATCTTTCGCCACGCATCCTTCAAACTGAACGACCCTGATTTCTTCAACGTTTTCACTTAGACTCTCCTGAAATGCCCCCCTTATAGCCCAGATATACACCATGTGTCCCTACTAGATCGGATGACTAAGATCACTCCTCGATCCAATAGTCCAGATCCTTTCGGGATTTCTTGCACCGGGGATTCATGATGCACCTCTCCCTAGCTTTCCCGGTGACCAATCTACGAAAGTGCGGATGTGTGCCACACGTCTTTGGGATGGATGGCCTAGATCAATATTTAAACATGGGGCCCCTTCTGGCCTACACCCTCCATAATGTGTCCTCCAAGATTGGACGATCATCATCCCCTTTATTGAACGACCACCATTTTTTCGGCGCTTGGGGCTTGACTTTCCCGAAAGGCCCCACCCTAGCTCAGATATGCATTGCATGTCTTCTAGGATGGAAGGATGAGATATTTATTCGATTCAATGGTCTATATCCTTTCGATATTTCTTGCACTAGGGATACATGATGTATCTCTCCCCTGCTTTCCTAGTGACCAATCTACGAAAGTGTGAATGTGCGCCACGCGTCCTTCAGATGGACGACTGAGATTTTTCTTTGATCGATGGTAAAAGGTTGCTACCTCCAGTCCTAGGATAGACGGCTGAGATTTTTCTTTGATCGATGTCCCCGATCTCTTTAGGACTTCTTTCACCGGGCATCCCTGATGAACCTCTTCCTTATTTTCCTAGTGACTAGAACCGCGAAACGACAAATATGCACCATGTGTCCTCACTAGATCTGATGACCACAATCATTTCATGACTTTGGCCATAAGGGATGAGCCCAAGAACTAAACCTCATGCAACTGTGTGGCTTCGGCCAACCCAATGACCGTCGATTTGCCCCGTCGATGGATCCTCACCGCTGAAAAATGTTATTTTCCTGCTCGCTTGATTTTAATTTGGAAATGGACTTTTCTGTGTGCGACACATTGCGCTCATGGTTGTGGCCTTGGATAAACTATATTTGATGGGTTTTTAAGCCCCATTTCCTCACATTTTACACCAAGGGCTCGAATTCGGAGAGAAACTCCCCATTACAAGAGTTTGTGCTAACATTAGGCTCCATGGGGGATAGAGTCATCCTTGTGATTCTCTAAGAACTCATTCTGCAACTTTAGTGCCTTCTATTGGGCTATGGAGTCAAGCTCAAAACACCCTGCTGAAAATACATACTGAAAAGTAAAAGCAAAGAAAAATAAACATGCATGCTCAAAGGAGCTTATTTATGTATAGTCCTAAACTAATTTGTTTTTTACATGGGGCTAGGTGAAAGCAAACTTCCACCATATCCAATCAAGTAACTTTTTGAATGGAAGCTCCTTCATTCTGTCGATGATCACTAGCATATGGTGTAACCATGATAACAAAATGGTTACACTCTTCAACTCCTCCTCACAGGCTGAAGTTGAGATGAAATAGGGTGGCTCCAGGTTGTGAAGGAAATACAACTCCATGTATTCCTTCACAGGCTCATAGGACCAGTGGAAAACTCCAGAAGATTAGTGACAGGAAGCCTCCTCTACTACACAGCTACTCACGCATGGATGAATATCTCTGGTAGGCCCAGGGGGGCGAAAGGTTGGTGTAGGCTGACTTATCTCAGGTGGTGGCTGCTCATTAAAAATTTTTGAGCAGGAAACAAACTGCTCCTCCTACTACTCTTCTGAATATTTTGGTTCTTCTTCTTGTCTCTCCCAGGGGTCAGATTCATAATCGTCATAAACAGGACTCGTGGGAAAGCTCTTATATTCCTTGTATTGCTCAGTGTCTTCTGTAGGACAGGGATGGCTGATTTCTTCGCAATGTCCTTCATTTGTGAACAGAGGAAAAGGCTCTGCAATCTGCTCTTGGAAGTGCTGCGTATCCAGATCAGAATATGATTCATAGCTGTCATATACAGGTTGGTTGCTCCTTTGTTCAACAAACTATGATGTGAGGCTCTGCTACTCCTCATCAGAGTAATCATCAAATCTGGGTGAGCACAAAACTCCTCCATCTTGAAAAAATCGAATGATCTCTCGATCCTTCTTTTCAATCCCAAATGTAAATACATCATGGGAAATTTCATGAAGAAAAAGGGAACGATCCTTTTCCACAATGGATTCTTCCCTTAAATATGAGACAACAGACTAATTAGGGGCATAAACTAATTCCTCTACTACTATGAAATATTCATTATCATCTTCAGTAGGGATATCAAGGACATATGCTTCAAGGGATGGAAAATCCTCTGCACATCGTTCAACTTCCAACCTTTCTAGCTGGGCAGAGAGAGATTTTACCATCTCCATTCATTCACTTAAAGAATCATATTCCTCCATAGGGTCTTCATCCATAAAACTTTCCTCATCACATCCTTCATAAAATACATAGCCATGTCTTGCTCACTGTCCTCACATTCCTCACAACAGTTATGACAGATAAACTCAGAGGAATAAAACTTTTGACAACACCTATTAAAAGCTGCATGAAATTCTGCCAAGGAGGAGATGTTGGCAGGGGGTAAGGAGAAATACCACTCACGAGCATCTCCTTCCAATGAGAACATGAACATTTTCAATAATATATCTTCATGATGTATTCCCCACTAATGCATGAGTTCATGAAACTCATGGAGATGTTGAGTAGGGCTGTCCTCTTTACCCTCTCTAAATATGGGAAAATAATCGCCCCATTCATTTGGAGTAGGGACAACATTGGGAGAACCAGGAACAACCGAGAAATCAAAAGGAGCAAACCTTTGAGCCAGTATTATTTCCATTTCGAGCTAGTGGAGCCATCGATCGATGATTGAATCATGGAGTTGCCAGGTGAATGATGCGCAACTTTGAATGTGTCTGGTCTTTTTTCACCATCAAAGGCCACATCTTAACATTGTTTCCTCCCAGGAAACTTCTCAAGATGAGAAAGCAGTTGTTGAAACCTTCTCGAGAAAGCTCCTCTGGGTCATCTTTCAGGTGTGTTAAAGTAGCCACAGCCAAAACAGAGAAGTGGAAACATTGGAGTCACCACGGTGGAGTCCCCAGGTGCACAATAGAAATCTTCAAGGGATCTGATGCCTGATGCACCTTCAGAGTCAGAGGCTCAATGTCGTTCACTCCCAGGGAAAATTTTCAACTTCGTCCCTGACAACGATGCCATAAATGTTATCATCGGAAGTCACTCCTAGATTGTGGCAGGAGTAAAACTAATACCTATCAGTTTTTAATGTCACAGGTGAATAAATTGGGGGTGGTCAATGGACAAAACTTAGTACCAGAATGATGTTACAGCACAGAACCAGACAAGCAATGTATAGGGAAGTGAGGGCCACATTAAATTCAGTCAGTGGATTGAGTTTAAAAGGCGAGTAGAGGGAAGACTTAGTGAGAAAAATGAAAAAGACTGCTATGGGCATCAGGCCTTCCAACAGCTTGGGGAAGAAACAAAAAGACACTAAAAATGTGCATATGTGATACAGTTACAACAATGCAGTGATAACTCGATTGGGTCCTCCAATTCCAAGCATCGTAATGCTACTGTAACAGCTTGACTGAATCCTCCAATTCCAAGCTATTTCAGTGTGAGAGGGAAAAGATAACATAGGAAAACTGATTAAAACTGGTGAAAATGTTGCAGTGATCAACCATAAATCATCCTACAACATCACAACCCTCGACTAGATCCTCCAATTCCGAGTGTCTTAACACAGAGTTTATAGAGATGGAAAGAAGCTGACTTCTATTAACTGAAAGTCTCAAATCAATTACATAACCAGGCATAGCTCTGGTGTGACAACATATTACAAAATGGGAGCTCTAGTCAACCAAAGACCCCTAAAAAAATACAAAAACTGAGTATATATACTCAAAGAAATTTGCCTCCTTGGTAGCAGGAGGGTAGTTGAGCCATTAAATTCCAAATCAGTGTGTGCAGGCTCTTCTGATCAGACGAGGTGAGATCGGCATGGCTCACAGGAAATCTCAAAACAGGGTGACCTTGGGCAGACTATCTGTAAGAACCCCCATGCCTTACATTTAAGGAGTGAGGTGAGGTTTCAACCACCTCCTCCCACCTTCATTTACTTCTTGCAGGGGTCAGGATCAAGGTTGAGTCAGTTCAGCACCTGGAGAATGCGGTGACCCCTCCTACAGCTAAACCCAATGCTTTGGACCTTTGCGCAGCTCTTTCTATCACCCCAAGCGACCACAGGAGATGACCCTGCACCTATCTTCAAAGGCGATTTTGACACTTCTCCTTTCAGGAAATCCCACCACACTAGCCTCCAGGATCCCCGGTGACTAAAACTACGAAACGGCCCTCCATATCGGTGCTTGGATCTAGCTTCAAAATCAAAGGCCACGATCTATTTGTCATTGATAAACCTTGGCCCCGTGCCCCTCATCTGCTTTGGCCCCATTCCATAAGACCCTGGGGCTGTGACCATGCATCTATTGCTTGGATGGCTCAGATCGATCCTTGATTGACGGTCCTGATTGTTTCAGGATTCTCGCATTGGGGATTCACAATGCACCTCCTTTCCTTTTCCCCAGTGCCAATGACCCATCTGGATCAATGACTGAGCCTGCTCTGAATCCGACGACCAGGATATTTCCTTGAAGGCCCACGTCACCAGCCCTACTTTACATATGACCCAGGGGCAATGACCATGGGCTCGACCCTCAATGGTATTTTGGGGATTCTCCCACTCGGAGTTCTCATTCCTCTGCTTTCAAAATCCCCGACACCAGATCTGTGAAAGGCTCAAAGGTTGCCACCTGTCCCTAGGGATCAACGACCCAACTCTCTTTCAATGGAAGACCATGATCTCTTGTCGCTCAATGAGTGCTTAAACTCAACTAGCCCCCTCTTTCCATCCCTGCTGCCTTGTGACTGGGTGCAAGGACTGTGGGACCAAACTGAAGGCACTTTCACATTTCACATTTCGGGGTTCCACAATGCAGTGGAGGAGCGACCCCCTATATTCAAATTTCCTGGTGCCCAAACCGCAATGGTGTTTAATCATGCGCCATGTGTCCCAAGGTCGGACGATCCAGATCTTCTTTGATGCGGGACCCCCACCTAGTCTGGATCTTTCGCAATGCATCCTTCAAACTGGATGACCCTAATTGGTTTGGTTTTTCCACTTATACTCTCCTGAAAGGTCCCCCCTATAGCCCAGATCTATGCCATGTGTCCCCACTCAAACGGCTGAGATCGCTCCTCAATCCAATTGTCCAAATCCTTTCGGGACTTCTTGCACCGGGGATTCACAATGCACCACTCCCCAACTTTCTCGGTGACTAATCTGCGAAAGTGCGGATGTGCACCACACGTCTCTAGGATGGATGGCCTGAATCAATATTTAAATGTGGGGCCCCTTCTGGCCTCGACCCTCCACTACATGTCCTCCAAGATTGGACGGTTGCGATCCCCTTCATCGAACAACCACCATTTTTTCGACGCTTGGGGATTGACTTTCCCGAAAGGTCCCACCCTGGCTCAGATACATGTCATGTGTCATCCATGATGGATGGATGAGATCTTCAGTAAATTCAATGGTCCAGATCCTTTCAGTATTTCTTGCACCGGGGATACATTATGTATCTCTCCTCTGCTTTCCCAGTGACCAATCTGCGAAAGTCTGGATGTGCGCCACGCGTCCTTTAGATGGAAAGTTGATATTTTTCTTTGATTGACGGTAAAAGGGAACTACCTCCAGTCCTAGGATGGATGGCTGAGATTTTCCTTTGATCGATGGTCCCGATCACTTTGAGACTTCCTACACCGGGCATCCTTGATGGACCTCTTCCTCATTTTCCCGATGACTAGAACCGCAAAATGACAGATCTGCACCACACGTCCTCACTGGATCGGATGACCACAATCATTTTGTGACTTTGTCCATAAGGTATGAGCCCAAGTGCTAAACCTCGTGCAAATCCATGGCTCTGGCTAACCTGATGACTATTGATCTGCCCCGTTGATGGATCCTCACCGCTAAATAATGTTCTTTGCCCGCTCACTTGATTTTAAGCCCGAAATGGAATTTTCTACATGTTGTGCATTGATCTCATGGCTGCGGCCTTGGATAAACTATATTTGATGGTTTTTTAAGCCCCATTTCCTCGCATTTTACACCAAGGGCCCGAATCTAGAGAGAAACTCCCCATTACAAGAATTTGTGCTAACACAAGGGAATGATTTCATCCTCAGGACACAAAGTGCATGAGTTATTAAATGTATCGTGGTCTTCAATGAACAAAGAATGTTTGAACCAACAAATTCCTTGGACCCATCGAGAACAAACTCGCTCAAACACCCAAGCATGAAATGTGAAACTGGTACTAGATGCGCACAGATGGAACAAAAAGGCTGGTACTAGATGCATACAATCACATATATTGGTATCGTACTAACACATGAATAGGTACAAGATGAGCACTGAAATAGGTACCGGACAAGTGCAGAAATAGGTACCAGATGAGCTGAGTATCGGATGAACGCTGAAACAGGTATCGAATGAATAGGAGTTGTGTCATAAGGTCTTCTTGGATCATTCAAAGTAATTAGAGAGCATTAATCATTAATTATTCAATCCCAATCATTAAAAAATATCATAAATCATGATTAAACATAAGTTACCTAATATGTACACAAGAATGGTTAAAAGACACATATGTTAAGGAAAATAGGCAAAAAGTGCATATTTCTAAGGAAAAATTGGTTAAGATATGGGACAAGATAAGGAAATTGAAGGTAACAAAAAGGAGACTCAACATTTCCCCCATGCCCAAGTCAATGCATATCCTCATGCAAAAATTGTTGAACCGGTTCTCAAAATTGAAAAACTGGTGTTGTTCTCCACCTTGCTTAAACATTAATTGTCTGGTTTTAAGATATCAAAACCTAAAGCCTCATCCTTAAGCTCCCTCTTAATAACTCATGTATACTGTATTAGGTGCAGAACTGTTTTGATCTTAGCAGAGACCTCATCATGCTCATCCTATAACCTTTGGTTATTCTCTTTCAATTGTGCATTTTCTTTCTTGATGTGTCTATCCAAAACTTTATACTCCTCCACTTCTTGCTTCAATTCTTCATTCTGTTTTGTAAGCCTTTCAACTTTCAATACAAACTAATGTTTGGTCGAAGAACTGACAGGCTCAAGTGTTGCTTGCTCAATTATCTCCTCCCTGGCTTCAACTTCCCTCCTTAAATCCTTCTGTGTCTCTGTCACTAATTCCTCAGTTTCACTAATAGTTGTCACATACATATCTTCTTGCACTGGTGAGGTTGGAATTTCCACTGGATCCTCTGGGAAAGAAGGAACTTGAGAAATTGTCACATGCTTAGCCATTCTCTGAGTGGTTCTGCATACTGGACCTGATACTTCCTCAGGTGTGCTAACATGAATAGAAATTTCCTCCTCAAACAATCTCCTTTTCTTCTTTTTAGGCTTAGGGATGGGCACTGGACTTTGGTTTTCCTCTGCCTTCTTCATTTTCCTTCTAGAGGACTCAGATGTAGTGGCTGGAACTTGTTCTTCTTGTGCACTCCTTGTCTTTCTGCCAGAGGATTGTGCTATATCACTCCCTTCATTGGCTCTAAGTTTCTTCTTAGTCTTGACTCTCAATTTAGGGTTCTTCTCTAATTCTCCAACCTTCTCCTGAGGTATTTCATCAATCATTTCTGGAACACTATCTGCAATTTTTCCAACCTGCTCCTGTGGTAATCCAACAAGTACTTCTAGAACAATACCTGCAATCTCTCTAGCATCACTACCAAAACTCTTTTTCTCACTAATTTGTGTTTTTCTTTTAGTGGACAGGTCTGAGCGAATTTTCTTGGTTTTGGATGATCATTCCACCATAGGTGCAGATTGTTCTTCTAAAACTGCTATCTTTCCTTTGTCCAATTTGCTTATATATTTTGGTGAACTAGGGACAAAAGGATCTACTTCAGTGCTGGATTTATTTCCTCTCTTTATACTGTCTCCCTTCTTCTTGCATGACTCCTTACTATATTACCCTATTATGTTTCCTTCTACAGACTTAGAAACTTCTTGAGAAAATTTTTCTATGAGGAGTTTCTTCCAACTGTTGTCTCATTTTCTCAACTCATGAACAACCTGTAGTTTCATCAACCCATGGTGATATAGGTTGGTAGGATCTTAGAGGTATACTTAACCCCTCTCACCATATTATTCAAACTCATCCAAAGAAAATGGGGAAAGTTTATTTGTGGTCCTCCTTCAAAATGCAACAAGAGCCTTAAATTATAAATGAAAGTTATTGCATACATCCCTTCACAGGTTAAAATCTTATGCAAGTAGACAAGGATTGTCCAATATTCTTCTTTGATCCAACTCCTGGAGATACCTTTTTTCCAATATGGGTCCAGGTGCTCGGGCTTCAATTTTTTTTATAGAGTCTCATATCAATGATGATGCCTTTGAAATACTTCTCTTCGGTAGAAGGTATCTCTGTCGCTTCTGCTATGGTGGATTCAATGATCATTAGTTTTATTTTCCCCAAATGGACACTCTCTCCATCATAACTCTAGGCAGAGGCATGGGATACTCCCTCATGATGTCCTCTGAATTTTTCTAAGAAGGGAACCTAGCCGACCCTTTCAAATTTCTCTTTGTATGCTTGATACTCCTTCGTTTCTCTGTACAGATGGAACACAAGTCCATTCCTGTCAACCCCCATGCCGGCTTAAAAATGGGTCTCAAAATAAGTGTATGCAATAGAATTTGGGTGAGGGTTTGGTACTAGAAGCAAAATTACGAGAACAGGGTGATGGAGGCGGAGTAACGAGATAGTGGGAGAGAATAGAGTGGTGGTATATAGTATGAAGCGGGTAAATAAAACTCATCAGGATGACGAAGCCATCCAGATGATATTTTATAAGTTAAATGAGAAGACAATAGTAAAATCTTTGCAATGATGGTGAAGTAAGGAAAGAGTCAGAAATTATGTCGAGGGATCGTATCCATGGATAAGGTGACGATCATACCCAGAAGTAACATCACATCCTATTCTTACTGGTTTTTGTAATGATTTCAGAGAATGTGGGTGATGTGATCAAAATTCACCATTGGGAAGCAGTCTTCCTCATAGGTTTGAAACAACGTAAGGTTATAGAAGGTGGCATATTCATAGTTTCGACATCATACAAATGGAAGTTTTTGACAAGAGATTTCAAATTGGACAATCACTTCATGAAGAGATTTGTGTACATCATAAATGGTTTTGAAAATAGGGGAAAACATGAAGAATTTGGAAGATAATGATATGGAGGGTTAATAACTTAAGGTAACAAAGGGATATGAGAATAACCATATGTTTAACATAAAATTAATGTGATTCTTAATAAAAGGAATAAAAATTGAACTCATACCTCCATTACCTGAAATGTACTTTGTCAAATAAGGGAAATATCAAGTATAGAACAATGTCACCATAGTTCCACCATCAGTACCAGATCACAGGCTTAGTACCAGACCAACACAGAGGATTGATTAAGTACCATACCAACACAGAGAATCATTTTAGAACCGGACCAACACAAAGAATAGGGGAAAACATGAAGACTTCGAAAGATAATGATATGGAGGTTTAATAACTTAAGGTAACAAAGGGATATGAGAATAACAATATGTTTAACAAAAATTAATGTGATTCTTAATAAAAGGAATAAACATTGAGCTCATACCTCCATTACCTGAAATGTACTTCGTCAAATAAGGGAAATATCAAGTATAGAACAATGTCACCAGAATTCCACCATCAGCACCGAATCTCAGGCTTAGTATCAGACCAACACAGAGAATTGATTAAGTATTGGACCAACACAGAGAATCATTTTAGTACCAAAACAACACATAGAATTGTTTTAGTACCAGACCAACACAGAGAATTGATTTAGTACTAGACTAACACAAAGAGTCTTTTCCAGTATCGGATGAACTCAGAGACTGTTTTTTTTCCAGTACCGGATGAAGATTTGAAAAGATACCTCGAATATTGTAGGGTTCTCTTCTTGTCTAAACATGTTCCGAGGGTCAAGCTAAAGTAGATGTTGGCACTCACTAATGTTGTATGTGAATTTTTTCTGCTAGAGGATCATGTTGGAAAAGTTACAAAGAACACATTGGTAAAGGAATGTTGAAATTATAGTGGAAGTGTCATAAAATGAGGAAAAAGATCCAATGATTGGGCTCCAAGCTCTATAAAAATAAGGTAATTGTAGCTAGACATCCTTCTGTAGAGATGTAGAAACCTCCTCTTTTTGGAACTAGACTAACCACTGCTTTTGTTGCCACTTCTATTTTATTGGAAAGGAAAACCTAACTATTATTGTCCTGTGGATTTTCTCGAGCCCAGGTCAGTTAATGCTCATCAGTGTTTTAAATTTTGAGGAGTCTGAAAAACTTAAAGAAAACTCCATCTACTGTCCTGTGGATTTTTCTCGAGCCCAGATTATTTAATGCTCACCAGTGTTTTCAATTTTTAGGAGTCTGAAAAATTTAAAGAAAACTCCATTAGGATCCTTTTCCATGAATAATCTACCAGGGTTGGATAAAGGAGTAAACATACACCTGGAAGATGTCCTCATTATTGCTTATCTTCATGAGAACAAAATTAGTTTTTTCTTTTGTTAGTAACACCAAAAATCATTATCTAACAGCACACCTATATACATATATGTACAAAGTTAAATTAAATCACACAATAAAAACTTACAGTGGTGGATCAGCAGGAGGATAACTCCTCTTTCTTACCAATTGTCTTTCATAATTTTGAAGAACCTATTTGATAAAATCCTCTTTAGAGAAATGCTTATGATAAACTTTCAATTGATTCCCATCTTCATCAATTGAACCATTGTCGTAAACTGTGTCCAATCTTCATCAATGCTTTTTATCTTCACTGAACCATTGTCATAAACTATGTCTACTTCATAGGGTCCCAACCATCGAGTGGACAATTTACCCTTGAAATTATTGAACCTACTTTTGTATAGAAGGGCCTAATCACCTGGCTGGAAAGATTTCTTCTTGATGTACTTGTCATGCCATTTAGTCCTTTGTTCTTGAATGAGTGTAGTCCTCTGAAGAGCATCCTGTTTGATTTCATCAAGTTCATTCAGCTGCAATATCCTTTTTTTTTTAGCTTCATCCAAATCCATCCCCAATTGCATAACAGTCTTGAAGGTTTTTACTTGAAATTATATGGGAAGCAACACCTACTTCCCATACACCAATTCATAAGGTGTAAGGAATGTTGTGTTTCTCCAAGTTGTTCTATAGGCCCATAAGGCCTCAAGAAACCAATCAACCCAGTCTTTGTGGTGTAAGTGAACTGTCTTGGTAAGTATAGCCTCTATCACCTTCTTAGTTGATTCCACTTGTTTGTTTGCTTGGGGGTGATAAGGTGAGGATTTTCTATGTTTAATATGATATTGTTCAGTAATGGCCTTGACCAAATTGGAGATAAATTGGGTTCCTTGTTCTGTCACTATTTCTCAAGGCACACCAAAATGAGTAAAGATGTCTTCAAATATAAAATCAACAACAGATTGTTCATTTGCATAATACAAATCTTTAGCCTCTACCCATTTAGTCACATAATCTGTACATACCAGTATATACCTTCTTCTTCTAGACATGGGGTTGATAGGTCCTACAAATTCCAAAGCCCATTTCTCAAAAGGTTCAATTACTACCTGATATTGGAGAGGCATCTCATCACTTGCAGTTGGTTTCCCCATCCTTTGACAATCGTCACAGCTAGCCACATACTTCTTTGCATCCCTGAAATAGTTCTCCAATAGTAGTCTGACTGTAGTATTTTGTATTTTTTCCTCTTATCATCAAAATGGCTTCCATAGAGGCCATCATGGAAGGCTTTAAAGATGTCATACATCTCATCCTCCCGTACACATCTTTGAATCACCAAATCAGGTCCTGTACAGTATAGACAGTCATAATGCCACATATAATTTGCACTCATCTGAATAATCCTTTGTTTTTCTCGAGGGGATAGATTATGAGGTAATTTTCTTGTTACAAGATAGTTAGCGACATCTTCATACCAAGGAGTGTAAGTAGAAATAGAAAACAAACTTTCATCCAAAAAAATTTCATCCACTGGTGCATTATCACCTATATGAATAAGTCTAGATAAGAAATAAGTAACAAGATTATATTTTTCAGGTCTGTCAATGATAGTAGTATTGAATTCTTGCAACAATAATAGCCATCTAGTAACTCTGGAATTTGTCACAGGTTTATTCATTAAAAACCTAATGGTTGAGTAGTCTGTGTGTACAAAAACCTCATACCTTGTTATGTAGTGTCCAAATTTATTAATGGCATGAACTACTGATAAGAATTCATTTTTAGTGACAGTATAATTTACTTCAGTAGGGGAGAGATTTTTGCTGACAAAGTAGATAGCATAAGGAATTTTATTTTCTCTTTATTCTAGAACAACCCCCAAAGTGATATTTGAGGCATCAGTGCAGATATGAAAGGGGAGAGACCATTTTGGTCCTCTTAAAACAGGGGCACTTGAAATCTTTTTCTTTAAAATTTCAAAAGAAATCTAGCATTGTTCATCCCAATGGAATTCAACCTCATTTGATAACAATTTGAACAGTGGGGCAACCAAGTTTGTAAAATTTTGAATGAATCTCCTATAATATCCAACATTCCCTAAGAATCTTCTAAATTCTTTCTGTGAGCTGGGGATTTTAATTTGAGAAATAATGTCAATTTTGGCCGGGTCTACCCTTATTCTGGTACCGAAAATATGATGGCCCAAGACAATCCATTCAGTGAGCATCATTCTATATTTTTCATGGCTGAGGGAAATATTAGTCTCTCTACACCTGATCAATACTTTCTCCAAATTGTCCAATGCTTGTTGGAAATCATCCCCATATACTGTGAAGTCATCCATATAGGATTCTACACAGTCATGGGTTAAATCAGAAAAAATAGCTAGGAAAACCCTCTGAAAGGTGGCAGGGGCATTAGACTGACCAAAGGGAAGAACCCTATAAGCATAAGTACCCCATGGGAAAGTAAATTTGGTTTTCTCCTAATCTTCAGGGGCGATTTGGATCTGGTTGTACCCACTAAACTCATCTAAGAAATAAAAGTACCTCTTCCCAGACAAGGTATCCAAGACCTGGTCTATGAAAGGAAAAGGAGAATAACCTCTATAGGTAGCCTTGTTCAACTCTCTAAAGTCCACACAAATACTCCACTTTCCATTTTTCTTTGGGACAATAACTAATGGGGATACCCACTTGCTATCTGAAATAGGGTAAATAAAATTGACATGTAGAAATTGTTTGAGCTCTTCTTTCACTATATCTTTTAAGGTTGGATTCATTATTATTTGGGGCTGCCTAACATGTCTGATTTGATCATTGGTGTAAATATGGTGTATACAGGTATCAGGGTGAATTCCTTTCATGTCAGAGTAATCCCATGCAAAAGCACCAAACTGTCCTTGAATCATTTGGATCATCTTTTGTTGTTGATATAATTCCAATCTAGAATTGATATATAGAGATTTTCCAGGACTGATTTCAATAGTTCGAAAAACTGACTCTTCTTCTCCATTTATTGTTTATATAGTGAACAATGTAGAAGTGGAGGGATTCCAAACCTCATGAAATTCAGGGCTGAAAATATGTGTAAATTCTGGAAAATATTGAGGATACTCACTACATTATGTATTGGCTAAAAATAGGCTTAAAATTAGTTCTTCGGTTTTTTCTTGAACTCCCTTTGATTGCTCAAGTGTTAAAGGAGTTGAGAACATTTATCCTCCCCATAGAAATTCTCCAACCATAAATGAAATTCAGTGGACGTTTGGGCGAGATGAAAGAGAATAATTTTCTGACTATGGGTCCCATTAGAAATTATCATCTCCCCAAACCGAAAACTAATAAATGCATCAGCAGTGGCCAACCAAGGTCGACCAAGCAGAATTGGATGTACAGGTTTGGAGGATTTTGAATGAATTTCCAAGAAGTCCACGGGATACTCCCAGGAGGCTAAGGCAACTGTCACATCATCTAGACTTCTTGCTGGGCTAATGACTGATTTTTCTACCAATTCCAGCAAGGTCTGTGTTGGCCTTAAGTGATTTAGTTGCAGTGCTCACATGGTGTCAACTGTCATAACATGTATTGCTTCTCCTAGATCAATAAGTGTATTTGAAAAATAAATACCATTAATTTCTATAGTCACCACTGGATTTCCTAGATCATTATATTTGGATGACATTTCTGATATAAATTCTGACAGTTTTCCAACCACCTATATAATAGGAGGTTCCTTCCTCTTCCTTCCATGCTTTTTAATGCAAATATCCCTTATAATTTTTGCATAGATAGGAATATCTTTGATGGCTTGAAGTAGGGGAATATTTACACATATATTCCTTAGTTCATCTTCTAAATAATTTCCTAGAGGTACCTCGGGTTTCTTCACAAGTAACCTCTCTGGATAAGGTGGAGGATTAGTTTACTGACGTATTTATGATGGTTGAGGAATGTGAGGAGGAATTTCCTCTTGTATAGGGATGTCTTCTTCTTCATTTGGTTGGTTATCTATTTGTTCTTCTTCTTGAATATCCACTGTAGAATTTGTTTTATTCAAGACCTTCCCAAATATTAATTGAATTTCATTTAGTGAAGTAGGAGTTATCACATAAGTTGGGAAAGTCAGTACTTGAAGATTATGTACATGTTGTGTAGGTTTATTGTTCAGATTAGGGATGGGTTGTGTAGGAGTAGGGGTAGGCCGAGGGAGGTTTGGATTAGGTGCAACTTGTATTTGTTGCTGTTGATTTGGGTTCAAAGGCAATATGAGTTGTTGTTGCAGCTGGGAAGGTGGAGGTAGAGTAGGTGGATTAAACCCAGGTAACAACTGAGAGATATTGGAAGGATATTGTGGGTAAGTAGGAAAAGTTGGTGGTTGAAAAGGAACATTCCCATATGCAGGCCCCCTCCATCCTTGT
>JZKD02S0167914.1:149167-171099 GCA_000966675.3 Picea glauca
TCTTGTTGTAAATTAGAATGTCATCCAGATACACCACTACAAAAGTATTGGTGAATGGTTGCAGGATATCATCCATCATCCTCATGAAAGTGGCTGGAGCATTTGTCAAACCAAAAGGCATGACCAACCATTCAAAAATTCCTTCCTTTGACCTGAAGGCGGTCTTCCATACATCTATCTGTTCTATCGGGACCTGGAGGTAGCTAGACTTTAGATCAATCTTACTAAAGTATTTGGTCCCCGTGAGTTGATCAAGGAGGTCATTGATTCGAGGAATCAGGTACCGGTTTCTGACAGTGATTTTATTCAGAGCCTGATAATCAATACAGAGTCACCAGGTTCCATCTTTCTTTTGTACCAACATGATTGGGCTCCCGCAAGGTAATGAGCTAGGGCCTATGTACCCCTTGTGGAGCAGTTCTTGGATCTGTCTCTTGATCTCCTCATTCTCTAACAAAGAGAGACAATAGATTGGCCCATTGGGCAGCGGTGCATCGAGGGTCAGATCGGTGGGGTGCTTGACCTGGCAATGTAGAGGTACCCCTATAGGTGAGGAGAAGATATCTAAGTATTCTTCCACAACCTTATCTACTTGCTTATGCTGTGTGGAGAGGTCAACCAAAGAGACCCTAGATGTGGCCGTGATCTTTTGCTTATTCTGAGAGCGAATCACAAAGAAGACAAACTTCCCCGTCTGAGAAATGACCTTCCTGCATTGCTTAGCAGAGATCAAGGAAATATCACTAGGTGGGACTGCCTCAGGTATCTTGTACAATTTCCTGTTCAAAGTAATAATAACACTACGATGCCTAGACTCATATATAGCATGACATTTCCATAAATAAGTTTGTCCCAAAAGAACATCGCAAACTTCAAGAGGAGTAACATCACACAATACCTCATCTTTGAAGGGCTTGATGTCATACGACAGTCGACATTGTTGGCCGATGCAGAGATCGCTTCCTTGGCAGAGCCATCCAATGGTGTAGGGTTGTGGGTGCGGCATTGTTGGCAGGGCCAACCGCTTGATGACCTCTGCTGAGATGAGGTTCTTCTAGCTACCGCTGTCAACGATGAAGTGCAGCGGGGTGCCTTTTACCCACATTTGTGAATGGAAGAGGCGCTCTCCTTCTTTTGCCTCGTCTGGTTCACCAGGCCGGATCTTGGTGTTAGCAATGGTGGCACTGGGTTCCACGTCACTGATCCATATTCCCCTTTCTGGTTCTGTCTCGGAGTCAGAATCTACATCTGATTCAGAGGCTTTCACTTCAACCACCAATGACTGCTTTGAGCGACAGTTAGCAGTGTTATGCCAAGGGCTCTTATGGAAGTCGCACCACTTCCCGGTATATTTCTTTGTCTTTCCGATGTCCTTCTTTGCTTACGGCTTGTACTGGTTGTCTTGATACTGTCCATCTTTTCTCTATCCTTTGTTCAGTGGGTTGGGGCCGCCCTTTCCTGGCTTTTGTTGTGAGGGGTCCCCAGGCCCAAATTGTCACATATTTTGTTTGAGCTTCTGCTCGATTTTGACAGCATATCGGTAGGCCGCGCCCAAGGATGAGATGTCTAGAAATTCCATTTCGGTCTATATGTATCTATGCAGAGCAATGCAATACTTGAGCACCAAATGTCGCTCTAAATATTTGATACCCAACTTGGTGCGCAAGGTATGGAAGATATTTGTGAAATCTGGCACTGCTTGGTCTCTTTCTTGCCGCAGTGTGGTCCATTTGGTATACAGGTCATCATAAATTCCAACAGGGTAGTATTGTTCCTTAGTAGCATCCCTGAAGGATTCCTAGGTGGTCATGACTAAAAATAATGAGGTTTCCTCTATTTCCTTTTGCTCACAAAAAGTTTCCCACCAATCTTTGACATGGGGAATGGCTTTGAGGAGCGGAAAAGTAATCTTTTCTCTATTCGAATATTTATGAACAGAAAAATACCCTTCTAGTAGATTCAACCACTTGCCTATAGCATCTGCGTCTATCTGACCTTCAAATATAGGAATATCAAAGTTTATTTGTATCTTGAAGGGGGCGGCGCCTCCGTTCGAAGAAGATGCATCGCCTGTTGGTAGTCGTTGAAGGATTTGCGTGAAACTATCCATCATCTTGTTCCTCTGTTGCATGAGGGCTTCCTCAATCAACAGTTTCAAAGGATCTCCTGTCCTTTCATCTTTATTTTCTCCTACAATGGGAGGTCGCTTGGGCGTGCAAGAGATCCTGTCCTCAAGAGAAACAAGCTCGAGACCCAACTCTTTGTACTCCGACCTCGTCGGGGACATGCATTAAGACGACAAGGAGTAGACCGCTCTGATACAACTAATATGGATTTTATGAGTAGAACGAAATGAATACAGATTATTAATAGGTGCTTAACAAAAAATAACAGAGATATAGTAAAACTACTTTTCTATTCAATAACAAAATAAGCTGAAACTGTAAAATGCAACGGAAACAAGCTTGCTGGAATGGTGGCAGCTTATCTTTGAGAAGAGATGTGACGGAAGCATGCATTCGCAAGAAGAAGGTTACAATGAGGCTTTGGAGGCTTTTTTACAATAAGCAAGAATGCCAAAAACCCTAGACATCCAAAAACCTAACCCTAGGAGATGAAACGCCAAAAGTCATGTAGGCCCCGTTTGGGTAAGCTAGTACATCAACTTCCTGGGGTCGTAACTTTTGCATACGATCTCCATTTTAGGTGTGTGATAGCTCGTTGGAAAGGTATCATCAAGGAGATTCATTTTGGTTTCTCAATTATGCCTTCGATTATCATTGAGGAGCTAGATACCGAAAAACCTTCATTTAGGCCCTCAAAATGGCCCCGGAAGTAAAAACTGCTAAAATAGTAAATTGCCAAAAATGTCAGAAAGTTGTTTTGAGCTAGTTGGAAAAGCTGGGTGGCCACTGATATCCATCTGTATCATATATATCATATGCCACCATTCCTATATTTGGCCAAGAGATATGGTTGTACAATGAGGTGTTGCTCAAATACATGGTGAGTAGAAATACCCAGCTGAATAACCACCCTATCTGCTCCATCAACATTGAGATCGGCTCCTCCATATTTTACAATGACCTGAGCTTTGAAGGGGAAAATCCAACATCTATCATGATTGTTGAAGATAAATCTATGCGGTGAGTAGAAGAGTGCGCAAACCTGAGGAACCATGCATAGAACGATATGTGGAACATGAGTTTTGACGAAGCCGTTAGCAAGGAAGGAGTAGGGGCTGGTGTATGGATAAGTCCCCCCAAGGTGGGCACAAAACTCTACTTGTACAAACTCACCTTTGATTGTACAAAGAACATGGCGGAGTATGAGGCATTGATTTTGGGTCTAAGAGTTTTGAAATAATTTGGCACAAAGAGGATAGTGGTGCATGGAGACTCTGAGCTTGTCATAAACCAAGTGAAAGGTATATACTAGTCCAAGCACCCGAGACTAAGGGAATACAAGAACCTAGTGTTGGAACTCCTTGAAGAATTCTCGGAGTATAATTTGTCAGCGATACCAAGGGGGTAGAATAAAATTGCGAATGGCTTGGCCACCTCGGCTTCAGTTTTTAAGATTCCAATTTTCCCCAACAGAAGGTATGAGATTGAATTCAAACACAGGTTGACTATACCCGATAATATCAAGTATTGGTAGGTGTTTGAGGATGAAAAATAGGTGGAGATATTTCTCCAGATGAGCGACGAGTTCGTTAATGTGAACATCGATGATGAGTGTTGTTATGAAAAATATGGAAGCACAGCTGCGCGTGGTAATGATGAACCCTTTCAAAACTAGATAGCTGGAAGGGACATAGTGCAGCTAAAGAATAATATCATCCCCAAAGGATTGTTTCCGTTGGAAAAGTTGTTTGATGAAAATGATGTGGCCAAAAATTCGAAGATCACTGCGAATGATGAGGATGTCGAGGATTGCAACATCGAGACCCAGGAGAATCTAAGGATAATCAAATTATCAAAGATGCTCAGTTCGAAGGTCAAACAGGACTACATCAAACTCATGAAATATTTTCCCGACATTTTCATGTGGAGTTATGATGACTTGAAAGTCTATGACACTAAAGTGATTCAGCACATCATTCCTCTCAAAGAAGACCAAAAACCTTTCAAGCAAAAGCTAAGATGGATCAATCCCCTATTGTTTCCACTAATTGAAAAAGAGGTAAATAAACTCTTCGAAGCCAAAATTAATGTTTCTTTAATATTTTCGAAATGGGTTGCGAACCTGGTGCCTGTAAGGAAAAAGTGCGGCGAAATAAGGTTGTGCCTGGATTTTAAAAACTTGAACAAAATATCCCTCAAGGAAAAATACCCACTCCCTAAGATAGACTATATTCTACATAAGGTAGTTGGATCCCAGAAGATGTCTATGCTGGATGGTTTTTCAGGTTACAATCAGATCATGGTACACCCGGATGACCAGGAAAAGATAGCTTTCACGACACCATGGGGTACGTTCATGTATGCTAAGATGCCTTTTGGCCTTATGAATGTTGGAGATACTTTGTAGAGGGATATGGATATAGCATTTGCTGAGGAAAAGGAAAAATATATTGTGATCTGCTTGGATGAAATCACAGTGTATTTCGACTCTGACAAACAACATCTTGAGCATCTGAAGAAGGTCTTCCAAAAATGCAGGAATTTCGGCATATCTTTGAATCTGAAAAAATCACATTTCGGAATGCAAGAAGGGAAACTGTTGGGGCACATCATCTCAAAAGAGGGTATAAAGATAGATACCAACAGGGTAGAAGGAATCTTGAAAATCAACACTCCTCGTAGCAAGAAGGAGGTACAATCCTTCCTGGGAAAGGTGAGTTTCTTGAGAAGGTTCATCCTGAATCTGGCGGAAATTATAAAGCATATCACCAGCATGCTCAAAAAGGGAAATGAGATCAAATGGAACCCTGAAGCTAGGAGATCATTTGAAGAGATCAACGTAGCACTAAGCAAAGCTACTGTATTGGCCAGCCCAGATTTCACAAATGATTTCATCTTGTTCTCATTTGCCTCAGAGCATACCATCACTAGCATACTATTACAGAAGGACGACCAAAATTTTGAAAAGCCTATATCCTACTTTAGTAGGACACTGAGATATTCCCCACTGAGGTATGATATTATGGAGAAACAATAATATGCCTTGGTGAAATCCCTCAGAGAGTTCATGACTTACATACTACATTCCCACATTATCTCTTACGTGCCCAACAACTCAGTCAAAGACATCCTGACTCAGCCTAACCCTAAGGGAAGAAGAGGTAAGTGGATCGTAGTCATGTTGGAATAAGACCTTGAAATCAAGCCCACAAAGTTGATTAAAGGTTAGGGCCTTGCAAAACTGATGGCACAATTGAACTGCAATGTTCTGGGAATAAACTTCATTGCTAATCTGTTAGAGAATCCTCAAGAAGAAACAACCTCGCAGGTGTCTCAGAAATTCATTGATTCACCTTGGTATATGGACATCATTTATGTGCTGAAGAATATGAAAGCTTCTCCAGGGTTAAGCAAGACCAAGGCCAAGTTCTTAAAGCTGAAGGCTACTAAGTTATGCATCTTAGATACTCCCTGTATTGGAAATATCCGGGAGGGATATTGTTGATTTTCTTACTAGAAGATGATGCAGAACGAGCTATCAGGGATTTCCACAAAGGTGATTGCGGAGGAAATCACTACTGGAAAACCACCTCGCATAAAATATTAAGGGAGGTTTATTATTGGCCCAACATTTTCGCAGATGTATATAAAGAAGTCTCCATTTGCCACAAGTGCCAGATATTTGATGGAAGGAGAAAGTTGCAACCCCTGCCACCGAAACCAATCTTGGTCGAAGCGTCGTTCATGCAATGGGGCCTAGACTTTATAGGAGAGATTCATCCTCCATCCTTGGTGCATCACATATGGATACTTACGGCTACATATTACTTCATCAAATGCATCGAAGCAGTTCCGATGAGGCAGGCTACTGATATGGTCATCATTCAGTTTCTAGAGACCAACATCTTGTCTAGGTTCAAGTGCCCTATCAAGATCATCACGAATAATTCATTTGCATTTAAGTCCAAGAAAATGGAAAAGTTTTGTAATGATTACAATATAAGCATGGGACATTCTACGGCTTATTACCCACAGGGTAATGGATAAGCAGAATCATCCAATAAAAGCTTAACCATGATTATTAAAAGGCTCATGTAGGACAACAAGAAGACTTGGAATAAGAAACTCATTTATGTGCTATGGGATGACAGAGTCACTACCAAAAGGTCCATCTCCACATCGCCATTCCAAATCGTATATGGCGCGGATGCAGTTTTCCCTACCTAACTAGGATTTCCCATCAAGAAGTTCCTACAAGAGGAAGAGGTCGAGCCCGATGACACTCAGAGAAGGATAAATCAGTTGATTCACGCATAGAAGTGAGGGAGAAGGTTTATAACTGATCACAACTTCACTAAGATAGGATGAAAAAGGTTTTCAACAAGCACTCTAAGCAGGAGGATTTCTAGGTGGATGATCTAGTGCTAATGTGAGATGCGAGGAACGAAGACAAGGGGAAGCATGGAAAACTCGACCATCTTTGGATGGTACCCTTCAGAATCGATCTGTACCATGGGAACAACACATATCTGCTAGAAGAGATTAATGGAGAGTCCACTGGCAGAGGGCCTGTAAATGGCAGGTTCCTCAAACATTATCTGGTTCAGTAAGGTCTGTTTAGTTTTCATGTCATTGTAAATAGCCATTTTAGTTTTTTTTTTCAAAGAAATCATTTCGATTTAGTATGTCAATAGAAGATTGAAGCCCAGAGTGAAGGCCCTAAGTTTATGTTGAGTCTGGTCGTAACCATGTCAAGAAGGTCTAGGTTGTGTTTTTATTTTCCATTGTTTTAGAGTCTGAAAGTCAAATAAGGCCCAATGGTTAGGCACTTGGTCTATTGTTATTTTCCACCTCACTGGGAGGATAGCATCCCTATTGGAGCTAGCTATTAGCACCATAATTTTTTTAGTTAGATTCAGTTGTAGTCTAGTCATGGTCCATGTGTCAAAGCGTGTGAGGTCAGGTATCGAACAACAAATGGGTTCAAGTCAACAAGTGGTTGATTGGCCCTTGGAGTCAGAAAGGGATGTCATGATCAAAGCATGTGTAAGTGGTAAATGTCTTTTTCCAAAGAGTCGAGTCCTGTCAGAAGAGGAGGTTTTACATGCCAAAGGTCGAGGCAAGTTGTTAAATAGGAGTCACATCGGTAGGTGCAATGACCATCATCAGCTCATTATGAAGTCAGAAAGGATGAGAAATCATGGTGCTCATATCATGTATACTCTAGAGCTCTTATCATATGTACTTTACACATTCCAAAGTGTACCCGTCACATGGATGTGCTGCACAAATATTCGGCCTGCTTCAAAACCTCTAGTCACCATGGATTTAGAGTCCCCTATCATGATTCCATCTCTCACCCATCCAATTATAAATACTATTTTCTCTGTATGTATTCTATTCACCTACCAAGTTTATGCATTGTCTGTAATTTTTCCCACGAACCCTAAGTTTCTCGCTGCGAGGAAGTCAATTTCCATCAACTGTGTCACAAACTCGGGTCAATCAAGATTATCATTTTGGGTCTATGATAAATCCACTATGCGCATAGAACAAACATGCATTTCACCATGGAAACATCCTAGAAGATAAGGAAAGGGGCATGAAATGGCAGAAATGTGGGCCCGAACCTCAAAGATTGACATTGGTAAATGAAGATCCAGATGTTAGAGAATATTTTGAACAGGTTGGGTGCATGCTCTTTTGTAAGAAAATCCAAGCATTCAACGTGAGACTGGAATAACAGTTCATGCTCAATTTCAACGGGCTCCATGCAATGATTGTAGGAAACACTTTCTAGGTGATGGAGGAAACTTTGTCAACCGCAATAGAGATCCCTTCACACGGTGAAAGGTGGTCTAAAGGCATGCCTTTGGATGTGATATGCTACGAGGAATTTATCAAGCTAGACTGTTTGAATGGGAAAGTTGAAGCGGGAATTCCAAGCCGATATCTACAAGAGCCTTTTCGGAAGCTCCTGAGGGTGATTAGGAAATATTTCACCTGTGAAGGAAAATTTGACAAAATACACCCACATCACATCAGATTGTTGATGCATTTCACATGAAGGAGACCATTAAATCTGCCTTTATTCTTGCACCAAATCCTCCAAGAAATGGCAGACAGCGTCCGGGATAAATCAAACCTACTGAAGAAGAAACTATCCCATGTCTCACTAATCAAATTGTTGATAGTTGAGGAGTTGTGACGATTGGGAAAAAACTGGGATTCGTTTCTACTCACAGTCGGCATCCCCGGGGACCCTAAAGGACATTCCCCTCTACCCAAAGGAAGGGTAACATCTCACCACGCAGAGGTGGAAGAAGGAAAGACATTTGAAGCCCTATCCACCCAATGGTCGATAACCTGAAAAAGGGGCAGGCCAAGAAAGAACAAACAAACTGGGGAGGCCCAAGCTCTGAGAAATCCACATGCAAAGTCAGTTGTCGAAGAGTTACTCATGCGCGCCATTCGGCTGGAACCTATCGAAGGTCCAAGTCGAGAAACCTGCGGTAGATAGAGAAGGACAGACATTGGAGGCACAGATATTTGTGAATCATCATAGGAGCTAAATCAAGCACAGCTCACCATTGCTAAGTTGTACCAGGAGAACAGAGAGTTGAGACAACAGTTAGTAGAAAATACCCTGGAGGCATCAGCATCACAGGGCCGACAAGGAAACGTAGCTTGGCTCAAGAGGCATCTTAGGGAAGCACAATACACAATCATCCAGTTGCGCGAAGCACAGAGGATGTCAGAAGAGAGAATTGCAAATCACTTAAAGGAATGTGGACCGGACATGGAAAACCTCCACGCGGCTCTATCCAGTGCGTAGAAGAGGCTCAAAAGGGAACGATGTTTTGCAAATACAAGTGATGAATCTGAAAAGGCACAACTTGTCTCTCAGGAGAATGCTTCAGATATCAAAAATACATAATTGTCTTCTCAACGTGGCGTGGATTTTTTCTCCCCCTGTCCTGTGTCCTGCCGGGAAGTATGGACTCTGAAAGGTACCCGCGCGAAAAGTACATGACGTGCAATGTTGAAGGCCTCACCTATTACTAAGGAAAAGTGTATGTTGGACACACGACAGTTTGAAGAAAGGAATTTCCCCCTGACTAGTGTCATCATATTGGAAACACCTACAATAGCCCAGGGTTACCCACCACATGAACACTCCAACAAATGATCGATCAACAGAAATCAAGGCTGTTACAATGGGGGTAAGAGTCTGATAGAGAATTTGATCATCCAAAGATCCTATCAAAGGAAAGCATCGACACATCACTCCTTAACGATGAAATCTTGCTGATGACCGAACTATCATGGCAAAGACATTGGTTATTGTACAATTGAGTACAATCAGTTTCTATTTTTAGTAAAATTCCATACGAAGAGTCATCTAGCAGAGAATAGTCAGAGCCTAATTTCTAGGGATAGTAGTTAAAGGACAGGGTAGCCCGAGTGGCACACCCTGGTATATATATTTCATCTTTTCAATGTAATCCAGGTTGGTTGGAAAAGTAATGTAGGCAATGATTGTTGAATGTAGCTTTTGAACTTGATTGAATTTTAATGAAAAGGTCCTGAAAATTTGATGAAAGGATTCTAATGGTAGCGGTTTGATGTATTGTAACCTCTCTTTATGTACATTATTCTTGTGTTCTTTATATTCATCTCTGTATTTTGTCTAAATCAGAACGTTATTCAACTCTAGAGTTCACTGTGCGGTGCTCTAGATTTTTCCATTTGGACAATTGTGTTTTCTTCCAAGCGAACTCAGAATTCATCTCCAATGGTGCATTGAGTTGATTCATTTGTTTTTCTCTCTCCATACACAATGATTTTGAACTAAAAGACCATTTCCTACTTAGCCTTTATCCTCTCAAGTTCAGTTACTAAGTCATTTGTTTCTCTCATTTTTTGAAATTGACTACATGGCCCAAGGTCTCACGTTCTCTTGCCAACAGAACCAGAAATATTATACAAAGGTGTTAAATCTAGCCGACAGTTTCAAAGCCATAACCCGTATAGAGACGAAGTCTTAGAGAGAGCCCTCTCTAGGCTTGAAAGGCTAGTTCCCAACCTTAAATTTGGTTTGTAGGTTGCCTTTGTTATTTGTTTCCTCAGCCGAACAATTTTACAGAGTGCTAATAGGTTCCACTAGAGTCCCTCCTCTACACGGTCCCAGATGCCCACGACAGCCTCAACACCAGCATTGTTTCTACAGATCTAGCAGCGGCCATGGAAAGCACCACTTGCATTGTTCATGAGGAACTCCCCATGAAAGATTGCTCGGGTCATCCCCCACCACTAAACCCAGATGTGGATGGAGACCAGACTCCACCTAGTCTCTTCAACCATGAGAAGTTGGATCTTATCCTCGAAATTAGAGGCTACATGATGGAGCAACTCCACCGGCACACACTCATCAGTAGCCACATCGACATGTTGTTCGATGCCTTATTGAATGTACCAGTCAAGCAAAAGTTCCTGACCTGTGTGCTTCCCTATGTGCTCAAACCCAACGATGGCGCCACCCACAAAAACTTTCCAGATGGCAAGTTCCATTGTTCTCATAGCCTGTCTAATGTTTAATTTTGCACAATTCTCTGAGCCTCGCTTGCATGGAGATGGAGTTATTTTCTTTTCAACCTGGTTTGGTACTCTGTTCAATTTTTTGCTTAGTTTGAATTTTTAGACTTTGTTAGTGTGTCCACACAGATATGTTTACACTACAATCTGCCACTTTCTCTAGTTTCCAACTAAATGGTGGAGCAAGTGGCGATTGTTATTTTTGGCTGAAGGAACAATTGGCTGCCACTTGTTTTGTTTTCTACTAGTTTGGTGTAACAGGTGGCAGGTCGGTGACATATATCAGCTTTGTATAGTGACAGCGCATTAATAAGGAAATACCCCTTTTTTATTTACAAAAAAAAAAAAAAACTTCTTGAACCAATCTCAGGATTATAACTAGAAACTTTTCCTTCTCCTTGCTTGAATTTAGATCTTGTAAGAATTCACTTGCAACCACTTGTCAGAACTTTCTTTGATACCAACATGATCCAAAAAATCCTTAGATATTATTTATTCTTTAACACATATAGACATCTAATTGATCTTCAAAATAAAAATGACCATTTGACTGGTTACAAATATATGTGAAATACATATCTATCCAAATACACTTTAATGATAGATTACTTAGAAATTAATTGAGAAAAATTAGAACAATACTAAATTCACATACACAAGTTTGATAATGGAGTTCACCCAATTTGGGCTACATCTTTGGGTCTTCTTTTAATAGAGACCTTCTTTATTAATGCTCAAATGTTTGTGTTTTACAATGACCTTTTTACACGTTTCTCAAATGCAGAAATGGAATTCACCATTGGATTCCTTGCAAAAAATCATGAAAAATGAGTATAAAGTTCTTAAAATTCCATCAAGGGACCTCTCGGCATTCTTTATGGTGTAACTTCAAAGTCATTGTACCGTCAGGCATGTACTTCAAGAAACATAAATGCACGTTGCATAGAAATTCATGTGCCTTTGTGTATGTGCAGATCTCGAGGTCCATGCACATATATAGGGCATGGGAAAAATAGTCCACCCACACCTTTTGCTGATTCGATGTCCACTTTAACTATAGTTTGTTGGGAATCCAGTAACAAAGGATTCCATTGGCCTAGTGTTTAGGCCTTCTGAATATAACTCGGAGGTTCTACATTCGAATCTTCCATGCACACATGTTGTTGTTTTTTTTCCGTTAAATATTTATATGGTTATATAAACATATACTCTATATATGGTATGGATATATCCATTGACATATTCATTAGTGCCTCCCATATACTATGCATTGGTCACATTGCATAGAATACAACCATGGAATATGGGTCGAGGAATATGCCCTCGACCCTATTTCCATCCAAATGAAACTTTAATCAAACTTAAATATAAGTTAACCCCGATACTGTTAAGAACTAATGTTGTGGTGTCATGGTAACAAAGGCTTTGGTAAGGATTATGGAGGTCACAGGTTTGACCCTTGTTGACTCCATAATTTTGGTAAAAATTAACCATAATTGGCCAATGGTAGGTCACCGCATGGTGCCCTCTCATTGGTTTGTCCTTGCCACGTGTCACCTATTGATTAGTCCACTTGGATTGCACGGATGTTGAGTCACTTGCCAACCCATCTTCCTAGTTAGTGTACGATCGTGCCACATGACACCTTGGAGTATGGCCACTTCATCATCGTATGGTTTTATGGTCGTTCCACATGTCACCCTTGCATTGGTGACACATCTCACCTTTTTAACCCCTTTAACTTTGACTTTTGAATTGGTTGACTTGAAATTCGACTGGTCATAACTTTTTCATATGATGTACGTTTGAGGAAATTTTTGCACCATTGGAAAGTTATCGTCGAGATATACACATTGATGATGGTTTCAAAAGAATTTGGGATATTCTAATTTTGAGCATTTCTGAACCATTATGGACCTTTGTGGATGTTACAAATCCTCCTGGACCTTTGTGAGCATTCTCGGATCCTCCTAGATCATCGACCAATTCTAGTTAATACCATATCAAAGTAGATATTCTTCAAAGAGATGATTAACATACTCACCACCATTGTTTGAACTTAAGAACTTGATGGGTCAACCACATTGCTTTTCAGCAAAGGCCCATAATTATTTGAACTTCTAAAAGACAATAATTTTACTCTTCAGGAAAAAGACCTATGTGAAACGAGAGAAATCATCAATGAAAGTCAAAATGTACCTTGCACCTACCAGTGAAGGTAGATTGATAGAAACTACATCACTGTGAAGCAATTCCAGTTGGTTTTGTTCTCACAATGCTTGTCAAGAGTCGAAGGTTCCCGATTATTCTTCCCAAGTACGCAACCCTCACATACACCTTCAAGGGGAAACACCTTCAGTAGACTAGCAACCATGTGATGAGGTGCGAGTGCCTACAGACTTCAGAAATTCAAATGTCTAAGTCATTCATGCCAAAATCGACTTCTCTCATCAGTGTGAGTAATATGTGAAGTCATTTTAGATTCACGTCAAGTCGATTCACATAACTTGTATAAATTGTCCATCGAGACCAGAAGCCTGTCAACAACAATAGAATTTCCTTTCTTAAAATCCAAAACATAGAACCAATCTGACCAAAACTCCACAATATCACTGGTATGAGTCAACTATGAAATAGGAAACAAATTGGCACTCAATTTTGGCACATGATAAACGTCAACAATTTTTCCATGTCAACAAGCTACATCACCCTGACTAGCAACATCCAAAGAAATCATCAACAACATAGATTCTACTTTCCTTAGATTTATTTAGTCTCGTTAATAAAGTCGTATCCTTCGTCATATGATGAGTACACCCAAAGTCAATAAACCATTCATTTTGTGCAGTGTGAGACATGAAGGCTTGAGAAGTCCCAACTTGGAAGGTGAAATTATCAGCAGGTCAGAAAATAGTTGACACGTCTCCTTCAAATCTCTTAACCTTTTCCTCCAAATCGTATCACTTCTTGAAGAATTTATTCTCGACATGTCCAGTATTTCCACAGTACCAACATGGTTTCTTCTTGTGACTTTGTTGTGGTTGTATTTGGGGTCCCTGATCATTATGAGTAATTTTTTTTGTAGATGCATCAGTCTCTACTATATTTTTGGAATCCATCTTTCCCTTACCCTTCAACAAGTGAGCTTGGTGCTTGCCACCAAGTTTTCCTTCTTCAAGCAATATATGTTGATCAATAATCAAAGGTTAAAAAAAACTTTAAAGGAGTAGTTCTTACCATCTTGCTTGTGTGTGTGCTAGTTGGTGCATAATGTCGATACGAACACATCAAACAATGTTCTCAAATTTATCAGGACCAAATTGATTATTTATACATCCCTCTTCTTGTATTTATCTCCACATTCACTCAACTTCAATTGGAGTTCCTTAACACACACTAGATAGTCCTCCATTCTCTCAAAGGAATGAGGATATAGAGAGATCAACTCTTTCTCTAATTGCATGATGTGGCTTTCGTTGACTTGGTCAAAAAAGGTCTTCAGCTTCTTCCAGACCAAATGCGGACAGTCAAGTCCACTGAGATGAAATTGGATTTCCCATGAGATGTAGGTTGTGATGACCCCCACAGCCTCATCTTTATTTCCATCAATTGCAAATTTTGTTGCATCACTTATTGGATCTGGGATCACGACCTTAGTATACTGCCACAGTCCCTTACTTTTCAATAGGGTTTCCATGTCTAGAGCCCATACTGCATAATTTGATCCATTCAAAATAATAGGATCGATATTTGAAGCCATCTTCAATAGGTATACTAATATAGTTTCAATAAGTTCCAATTGGAAAACCATCAACCCAGAGTCAATCACATAATAGATATGACTCAACAAGTTTTTCATATAACGGGTTGAGATTTTAAGCCAATGGCTCAAATACCATGTTGGGGAATAAAATGGAACACGATATGAAACAAGGATTACATTACTATAGACAATTGAAGAGGGAAATTTTTTGAAGAACAGAGGTGGCATCTAAAGACACTGTTACAACACTTAGGCACATAGTATTGTGATCAGAACATCACATTGCACATTACACATATTGATTTGCATGATCTATATTGTGCAATCTCAAATCACATTATTTTTTTTATAATGATCCATGGGGTCCTATTTTATAGTCTCAATCTCTAATTGACTCCCACAAAATCCAGAAAATGTTGTCCACATATAATGATCAATGGTTAGATTTGACTCCACAAAATCTGCTCTGTCAAGTCGGCTCGACAGACTATCCATCCAACTTGTACTCTAGTGTAGGGTTGGTTGATCCACTACCCAAGTATCTTCGACTGCTGGTTGAATTTCTGACCGACGTGCACGTAGGCTACCCAACTGACTGTATCCAAATATAGGTTGATTTCTTGATTGAATGAACCTAGGAGATGTGTGATGAACTATGAATGCTTGATGTTCCAACATGTCCATCTCCATTTCCTTCTGGTTCTCTTCTTTCCAAATATTTGGTTCATGTATTTATTCTTCAGTTCTTCCTATACAACCATCATAAATATACATGTTATATCCAATTTCATATAACCATTATTCTATTCATAGGAGTTATGAACTCCAAAATATAAACACATATTCAAAACAAGTTTGCAACCATAACACAATACTTATCTAAATGGTTATCCTATGCTTCACAAAGATGCCATGGGAAAGAATTCATCTCACTATCCTTTCTCAACACACCCTCATGATTCTAGCCACCATGCCATATGAATTGTAATGTTGCTAATCCATATGGATATTGGTGGCCTCCTACCTATTCCAACTGGTTCATTTTGGTAGTTTTCCAGTTTGGTAGTTTTTTCCTAGCTTTTGGGTCCTTGACTTCCAGGGTCGTTTTGAGGCCCTAAATAGTGTTTTTAGGGCTCGCCACAGTTACACTGTAGACATAGTTAGATTCTAATGGAAAAATTTGTATTCCTCGAATAGACATTTCCAACATGCTATCATTATCCTAAAATGGAGATCGTATGCAAAAGTTACAACCTCGGGAAGTTGATGTACTATCTTACCCCAACGGGGCCCACTTGACTTTTGGTGCTTCATCTCCTAGGCTTAGGTTTTTTGATGTATAGGGTTTTGGAATTCATGTTTATTGTAAACATGCCTTCAGAGCCTCACTGTAATCATCTTCTTGCGAATTAGAATAGTTGTCACATCTCTTCTCAGAGATAAGCTGCCACCATTCCAGCAAGCTTGTTTTCTGCTGCATTTTACAGTTTCAACTTATTTCCTTATTGAATAGAAAACCAATTTTATTGTATCTATGTTATTCTGTGTTAAGCATAATTTAATAATATGTATTTGTTTCATTATTCTCATAAAATATGGATCAATGGTATCAGAGTGGTATTCTCCTTATCGTTCTTAATGGATGTCCCCAACGAGGTCAAGGTACAAAGAATTGGGTCTTGAGCTTGTTTCTCTTGAGGAAAAAATATCTCGCACACCCAAGAGACCTCTCATGGCAGGAGAAAATAAAGATGATGGGACAAGAGATCCTTTCAAAATGTTGCTTGAGGAATCCCTCATGCAACAGAGGAACCATATGATGGATAGTTTCATAGAAATATTTCGGCAACTACCAACATGCCACACATCTTCCTTGAGAGGAGGCGTCGCCCCCTTAAAAGTACAAATAAACTTTGATATTCCTATATTTGAAGGTCAATTAGATGCAAATGTTTTATACAAGTGTTTGAATCTAATAGAAGGGTATTTTTCTGTCCATAACTTTTCAAATAGAGAAAAGATTAGTTTTGGGCTCCTCAAAGCCATTCCCCATGTCAAAGATTGGTGGGAAACGTTCTGTGAGCAAAAGGAAAGAGAGGAACCATCATTATTTATAGTCAAGGTCACCTGGGAATCCTTGAGGGATGCTATTAAGGAACAATACTACCCTGTTAGAAGTTATGATGACCTGTATACAAAATGGACCACATTACGGCAAGAAAGAGACCAAACAATGCCTAAGTTCACAAATATCTTCCATACCTTGTGCACCAAGCTGGGTAGTAAATATTTTGAGTGACATATAGTGCTCAAGTATCATGATGCTATGAATTTCTACATCCATAATGAAATGGAATTTATGGACATCTCATCCTTAGGTGTAGCCTATCGATATGTCATCAAAATCGAGCAAAAGCTCAAACAAAAGATATGGAAATTTGGGACTGGGAACTCCTCACAGTAAAAGAAAGGAAAGGGAAGCCCCTACCCTCATAAAAAAGGACATAAAAAATATGGAAAGCATAAGGACAACCAATCCAAGCCACAAGAAAATAAGGACACCGGAAAGACAAAGAAATATATCGGGAAGTGGTGCGACTTCCATAAGATCCATTTGTATAACACTGTTGATTTCTAATCAAAGCAGTCATTGGTGGAATAAGAGAACGCCTATGAATCAGATGTGGATTCCGACTCTGATTTAGAACCAGAAAGAGGGAAACAGATCATTGATGTGGAACCTAGTGTCACCGTTGCTACCACCAAGCTCCATCCCAGTGAACCAAATAAGGCATAGGAAGGTGAGTGCCTTTTCAATTCATAGATGTGGGTGAAAGGCACCCCACTACACTTCATCATTGATAGTGGTAGCTAGAAGAGCCTCATCTCAGAAGAGGTCATCAAGCATATATCCCTGCTAACAAGGTCGCACCCACAACCCTACACCATTGGATGGCTCCACCAAGGAAGTGATCTTTGCGTCAACCAACAGTGTCGACTATCGTATGACATCAAGCCCTTCAAAGATGAGGTATTGTGTGATTTTTCTCCTCTTGAAGTTTGTAATGTTCTTTTGGGCCAACCTTATTTATGGAAACGTCATGATGTATATGATTCAAGGCCTTAAAGTGTTATTATTACTTTGAACAAGAAATTGTACAAGGTACTCGAGGCAATCCCACTTAGTGTTATTTCCTTGATATCTTCCAAGCATTGCAGGAAGGTCATCTCTCAGACCGGGAAGTTTGTCTTTTTCATGATTCGCTCTCAGACTGGGAAGTTTATCTTCTTCATGATTTTCTCTCAAAGTGAAAGAAATATTGCAGCCACATCTAGGGCCTCCACGGTCGATCTCTCCACACAGTAGAAGCAAGTGGATAAGGTCATGGAAGAATAATCATATATCTTCTCCTCATCGACCGGGGTACTTATACACTATCAAATCAAGCATCACATCGATATGACCCTCGACGCACCATTACCCAATGGGCCATTTTATCGCTCCTCTCTGTTGGAAAATGAGGAGATCAAGAGGCAGATCCAAGAACTACTTCATAAGGGGCACATTCATCCCAACTCATCTCCTTGTGGGATCCCAATCATGCTGGTGCAGAATAAAGATGGGACCTGGTGACTCTGCATTGATTACTGAGCCCTGAATAAAATCGTAGTCTAGAACCAGTACCCGATTCCCTGAATCGACAACCTCCTTGATTAGTTTATGGGGGAAAAATACTTCAGTAAGATTGATATGAAGTCTGGCTACCACCAGGTCCTAATAGAACAAATAGATGTATGGAGGACTACCTTCAAGTCAAAAGAAGGTCTTTTTGAATCGTTGGTCATGCCCTTTGGTTTGAAAAATGATCCAACAAATTTCATGAGGATGATGGATGATATCCTATGACCATTCACCAATACTTTTGTAGTGGTGTATCTGGATGAAATCCTCATCTACAACAAGATTTGGGTGGAACACTTGCAGCATATTCAGCAGGTTCTGCACACCCTGCGATAGCACAAGCTATATGTCAACTTGGAAAAATACTCATTCGGCATGGACAAGGTCCATTACCTAGGCTACATCATTGATCAACATGGTGTGCATGTGGATCCAACGAAGATCCAGGTCATCCATGACTCGCCAATGCCAACCACACTCACTGAGCTTCAGAGCTTCTTGGGCCTTGCCAATTTCTATCACAGATTTGTGTTGGGATTCTCCCATATCGCATGGGCCCTCAGCAAAGTAACCAGGGGTGGTGGTAAGGAAACCTTTTTGTGGGGCCTACCCCAACAACAAGCTTTTGATGATTTGAAGTCGTTCTTGTGATCATACCTAGTACGTACATTATTGAACCTATAATATCCCTTTGAGATCTAGATAGATGCTTGGCCATACTGCACATACGTACATTATCGAACCTATACTGCACCATACTCACTCAGCATGGCCACCCTGTGGACTATAATAGTGAGACACTATTCAATTTTGTTTGTAAGTACCCTACTTACAAAAAAAAAATGTAATCCATTATGCAAGCCTGCTGCCAGTGGAGGCATTACATTCTTGGGAAGGAGATAGTCATCCACACTGATCATAAGCCACTGTAGTTCATGCATATGCAAGGAAAATTGCATAATGATCGCCATCAAAATTGGTCCACTTACTTGCAATAGTTCCACCTCAACATCAATTATAAAATAGGAAGTAACAACCGAGTCACTGAGTGCCTTAGTCGACCTCCAGTCACGACACTCACCACGGTGCTAGACTCTTGTGGCCATGAGACCTCCAGTTGGCCCCACCTCTATGAGACAGACCCTGACTTCTTCATCACCTACCAAATGTTTGGCACAAACTTAGTTGTCACTAATTTTCATCTTGAGGATGTGTTGTTGTGCCACTTAGGCCCTCTCTGCATTTCATTAAGTGAACGAGTGAAGATGATTTGGGAAGCCCACTACAGTCAGGTGGCAGGACAATTTTGTTATAACCCTAAATTGCACCACACATGCTTACCTGGCATCAGGCCATATCATATCCCTTCTTTGCCAAAGCACGGCTGAACAACTCTTTTAAAAACCTCTTTTATAAAGGCCCATGTGCCCTACTCCATTGTTGCACGTGTGTACATGCTAGATGACCTAAGACAGCCCGCGTGGACTGACAAAAGCACGAAAAAAGGAAAATTGCTGACGGAAAACAAAATATATGGGTGAGTTAACTGAAACCCCCGGCCATGCATGGCCGAGGGTTCATACAAATACCTAGCTCCTTCTAGCCTATAAAATAAGGGGTAGGGGTTCCATTTGGAAGAGGAAAAATATAGCTAAGAAACTCTACCCATTTGTGTATTCCCATTGTCCCAACCCTTTAGCCTTCCTTGAGCCAAAGAAGATACAAAGAAAAGCAGTTGGAGGAAAGTTGAAGAGGAGCCCAGGATCAGGTTTTGCGGAGTGGTGGACGGTCTCAACTTTTGTAAGTTGACTCATTCAAAGTAATAAAGAAAGTGATTTTCCCGTCCCAATTCATGAGTTATTCATAATTTGCTAAGTACACGTTTGAATTTCTAACCCGTTATTCTACAGGTAGTATGCATGTGTAGTTGTTTCTTGTCTTGTATGCAGGTCAGTGTTGGAAAGGAGAACTGTGAACAAGTAATCAAGTACGACAAGGGATCAACATCGAATTCCCGGGACAAGGTAGGTTGATCTAGCCATTGCATTTACTGAAAAGAAATGGGATTTAAGTCTGGGGATGAAGGTAGAAAGTAAATTTTCTCTAGGTCATATCTGCATGCAAATTCTAACCCTATTTGTTAGTCCATAAGGATATTTCCCTCACAAAAGAATTGGCGACTGTACTGGGGATATCTCTAGGGTTCCTGGAATTTTATTTAGTTTTTGGGTGGTTTAAAAGACTAGTTTTTCTTGCCTGTTTTTTCTTTTAGTTTCTGTAAGGTCTAAGCTAGCAGGGAGTCTAGTTTTCCATACTAGCTTTCCCTGTTATTTTCTTGACTGTGTTTTTTTGGGACCCACAGAGGTACACGCGACCTGCATAAGGTCTGCATGCGTGTACCCGTGCCCTACTCTCTTACAGCCCACGTGTGAACGCTAGCTGAAGAAGTAGCAGTAGCGTGTAGAGTTCAGAGAACTTCTGAGGTAGTCATCCTCTTCCCTGTCAGAATCACACATTCTCAGGGGGTTTTCTGGAATTTTGTCTGAGTCTTGTTTGTTTGCAGTCTTATCTCAGATTGTTTGGCTTTATAAAATTTTCCTTACATTGTTTGCTTTTTGTTGGCAAATATTGAACAAGCAACGATGATGGTTGTTGTCATTGATGGAAACAATGGAGATGGAAGGATATGAAGGATAAAACCCCTTGGGGATTCAGCCGTAAGAGCTCAGGAGGTACAGCATTGAAGAAAACGCGCGCAGCAAGAGATTACAGAGAAGAAGGAAGACAGAGATCCAGTGACCGTTGGATTCCATTCAAATTTCCCGAAAGGCCGACAACCGTCAGATCTGCAGAAGTTGCGAAGGAGATAAGTCATCGGAGATTCGGGGATCTGGAGTTTATAATGTCCAATCCACTTGACAACGAAAACCCCGAAATCGCGATATGCGATTTCGCGATTTGATCACAGCCGTTAAATCAAGCAGTGATCGGGACCATCCATGTGTAGATAGGGGGCTTCATCGGAGAATCGGGAATCGAAGTTTCACGAGTCTCGTGAACAATGACAACGAAAACCCTGAAATCGCGATATGCGATTTCGCGATGAAATCACAGCCATTGAGCCAAGATTGCATCTGGATCGTCGATCTTATTCACGAGAGTAGTCCATGTCAGCTAGGGACACGTGGCACAACCAGGTAATGATAGGTGGCACGAATATTCAATAGTTCAGGCACAGGTAAGTCACGAATCAGAGTGACATGTGGCAGTATTTAACACGTGTCAAACCACGTGTGACGTCAACCCGTATCGGATAATCGGGAATTGGGGTTTCGCGATTCCTGTGAACAAGTGCATCAGAAATCCCAAAATCACGAATCGCGATATTGCGATTCAATCGCAACCATTAATGCAAGATCACACCAGGACCGTTGATCACAGCTCTGTACGGAATTCCGGGATCGGGTGGAAGGAGTATGAAGGAAACGAGAGATTGAAAGTCTCGAAATCCCGAAGGTATCGAGACCGTCCATTTGAGGGACAGGTGTCGGAAATCAGGAGCGAGTCGGCATATCGCCAATCAAGAAATCGGAGTTCCCAAGGTCAAAAGAAACAGGACATCGGAAGTCCCGAAATCCCGACACAATCGGGACCGTCCATCTGAGAGGACGCGTGGCATATATTGGTTCCATTGGCAAAAGGCCTGATAGGAGGTCGTTCATCGGCTAATCGGAAATCGGGATATCGGAGATCCCGGGCACAAAGG
>JZKD02S0167914.1:180378-200462 GCA_000966675.3 Picea glauca
GTCTGTAGATCTGTGTTTACTCTTGAGATAATTTCTGTTACTGTCATAACCACTAGATGAAACTGCCTGATCCAGTGTGAAAATTAATGAAACGTGGTCAGCAGTAAGTATGAGGATTAAACCTTTCAGCAGTAGCAATCTGCCAGTAGAAACTGGTGCTATCTTCAGGGGGTTGAAGCTCCCTTCCAGGAAAGGCTGGTAAATGAGATAAGGTTGTAGCCTTCTGCAGGTAGAAGCCTGTGTACTAGTATGAGTCTGCACTAGTACATTGTTGTAGAATGTTTTCTTAATAATAATCATTGAAGACAGAGACAACAACAACAATGGTTTTCTCCCTATTTGGGTTTCCACCTTAAATCATGTTGTTCATGTGTCCTATTCATCTGTGTTAGTTTATTTTGTTGAATTACTGTTTAAAAGACATCTGATGAATGAAGAAATCCATAATATGATCCCTGGATGCACTGCTGTTTTGTTAAGAATATACAACAACTGGTCTCTATAAAGTAGACTAAGATTTTTCAGTGAAAGAAAAGTGAAAAATTGTTAATAGCTCAAAATACTGATTCACCCCCCCCCCTCTCTGTATTTTTCCAACACTTTTTCTGTTAAAAAAGAGTGTCCAAGCCTTCAGGAGACTCTCGTTATCAATATCAGTGGTCTCTTCCTGGTTTGGTCTGTGTGTTTTTGGTTTTTCTCAAAGTTTAGAGATACACGCGGCCTGTACAAGGTCAGCCCATGTGTACACACTCTCTGTCTCTATACAGCTCGCATTCACATGCTGGTTGTTGGATTAACAATAACGTTCTTATGCAGGATAATTTCTGATTGAGGGTAAGGTAATCATCCTTTCCCTTGATGAGAATTATACCTCTCAGGTATTTGAATCTCTATCTTAGCAGTCAGTAGCTTAGGATTAATCTTACCTTTAGCTTGCTTTTTCTCATTTAAAAAGTTGTCATAAAAATAAAAGAATTTTTTAAGGTTTTTAGACAAGTGTGAGAGTCATTTTTTAAATTGCTAGTGTGTGATTTTTGACCTGATTCTTTGTGATCTGCGATTAGGCCATAACTGTTTTTCTTGGTTTTTTCTTGTTGGTATTTTCCTTTTTGCTTTATCAAGCATTTAAATAAATAAATAAATCTCTTTTCATTTTCTTGTTTGGTTGAAGAGTGTGTTTCTGCATTATTAGCCAGGGAAAAGTCGTTTATTTCATAAGTTTTTGTAGTTTACTTAGATCATAAGTAGCTTGTAGTCAAGTGAAATTTCTTTTGAGTTTGTTGTCCAAAATCTTAGAAAAGTTCAAAAAATAAAATAAAATTGAAAAGTTGTTGAAATTTTGCATCAAGTAAAGTTTTTGTTTCCATCTTTTTTATTCATTTTTTTCTTTCGTCTTTTACACATCATCAGTTTCACTCCCATACCCCTTGACATAAGACAAATCCATAAAATTAATGCTAAAATCTAAAATTTGTTAGACTTTTATGTTTGTAAGGTTCACAAACTAGTTCAGGATTAGGGCCTTGGATTAGGTTGGACAGGAAACTCTTCAAGGCCATTTAAAATAAAACATTGGAGTCTGAGTTAGGGAGTATCTAAGTCCAGTATCGTGAAAGTTATCCTAGACCCCCCTCTAACACAAGGGATAAATACAAGGTCGTGTGCGGAAAGGTAGTGGAGATAACCCCTCCAAAGCTGGACCAATCGTAGTGGAGAACACATATAGAGGGCTTGTCTTGGGATTTCATCATTTGCATTTGCCACAGGGCTTCGTGGGTCTTGAATCCATTTAAGGTCCTCAGTTTTCTTCCGGACCATTTTCTCTCGATTCCCTTGATAGGTTTTGGGCTCGATACCCTGCTCATTGTGGTCTACCCGACTTTTGACTGTACCCGTTTGGTGACTATTCGCACGCTGGCAACCTAGTTGCCAATCTTTTTTAGGGACATACATAGGTGACTGCGGGAGTATACCACAGTACCTAGGACAAACATTGGGCCATGGTTTGTAGAGTATACCCAGAGGGTGCTTCCATGTTCGAGTTGCACATGCACCGGTAAGTTGCTCTACTGTTGGTTGTTGTAACTGTTCTTCCAATTAATTTAGTGTTTGCCTGTCTTATCTTCTAGGGACTTTTTTAGTGTGTGTTACTTTTGAACGTTTAGACTTCCTTAGTGTGTCTTTGATCTTCTCACACAGTAGAGGATCACGAGCTCCACCGATCACAAAGGCTTCTTGGCCTGCCACCGATTACACTGGAGCCACCCCCACTACCATTAAGGCGAAAGCTAGACCAACAAGGGTCTTTTGAAGTGACCGGGTTACAAGCCATTGTGCCCGACCAACCCCCAAAGGAATCAACCATTTTGGACCTTGAAGAAACCACTCTTGGCCCAGTTGAAACCCCAACCACTGATTTCTTGGCACCTTTCATCGTACCAATTCAATTTTACGAGCGCCAAACAGTGTTTCACACAACAATGGAAACAAATGTTGTTACTCCTTCTGGGAATTCTTCAATTCCCACTACAGTTGTCACCACAGGAGAGCTTTCACCTCCTAACCCATCATCGTTGGTCTGAGCCACCATGGTCTCGTCCACTTCTACATCACACAGTGGTCTGATCCTGTCTTTAGCGGCAGCCACAACCCCTTTCACACCAAGTGCGACAGGCCCTCTGTTCTCATACATGATGCCTAGATCAGGTACAAGTCCTGTACTTTTCTACTCCACTTTACAGACTTTAGGTCTGGGGGTAGGGAGCTCTAGTGCTCCTCTACAAGGTCACATAGGGGGCACTCCTGCTACTTTTAATGGTTTCCCTTACGGAGGAGGTCATATCCCTCCTTTGTCCCCTTCACTTGGTGGCTCGCATCAATAGTCCGTCGGGCAACCTATATACCATAGTTTATTTGGAGCGGGGAGTCAAGGACCACCTTCGCATAACATGATGGTAGGTTCGACACCATTTTCTTTGGTTGGAACGTTTGGAAACAACGCCTTCTCTTCAGTCGCTTTCTCAACTGGGGGAAATCCCAGTTTTGGACAATCTATTCCTATGCAAGGTACTATTCTTACACAGGGGGCAAACCTAGGAACTTCCTTCGCATCAGGACCTTGGAATTCTAGGCAGGGATCCATTCTCTCATCCAGAATGTCGATCTGGAGTAATTCTTTCCACAATCAATGGAACCCCAGAAAAACTACTATGCCCATCCCCACGGGACCAACATGGGGCAATCCTTCCCAGATTCCTTCGAATATAATGCATGCCCAACCATCTATGTCCTATTTTGGAAATCATTCAATGATGTCTCCACATACGCAAAATCCATACGCTGGCTAGAGACATGGTTTCTACCAAAATCTAGGCCAGCAGCCAAACTCTTCCTGGCAACTTGGTGCCAGTCAAAATCCAGGCCCCTTTTTCCTAGGTTATCACCAACAACCCAAACTACCTTTCCTGGCGACTTTACACTTTCCATATTTGACAAGGTTGTTGAATGACCCTATTTGTCATGATCCGCGTTGGCCTCCTATGCCGACGAAGTTTCCTTCAGACATTCCAAAGTTTGAAGCTAAGCCTAACGAAGATCCAGGAGATCATGTGACTACCTTTCATCTTTGGTGCTCATCTAACTCATTGAAAGATGACTCCATACAGTTGTGATTGTTTCAACATACTCTCATTGGGAGTGCCACGAAATGGTACATTGAGCTCGATCGCTTAATATACTCTTCCTTCAGTGAGCTGGTAATGGCTTTCCTAAACCATTTTCAGTTACCTATGAGATACAACGCTGGCACAGAGCTGCTAGCCAATTTCGAGTAGATGAAAACAGACCATATCTCTAATCACATCTGAGAATGGAGATGCTAGAAGAGTCTCATTAAGGTGCCAGGCCCACCAGCATTCCTACTTGAGTGGTTCCTTAAGTCTTTGGTCCTGTAGTTATCCAAAGACGTCACAACGTCGGGTGTATTCTCTGAAGAAGACACCATCATGAGAGATCAGCAATTTGAGCTCATATATTCTCAGTCCAGTTTATTATATAACATATTTCCATATGTGCCACGCTCAATATTGGATAAAACTAGACAGAGAGTTGGACCACATGCTAATGGTATTGTTGGTTTGACACACACAAAGCCCATTGAGCAATTGACGAAGAAGTTGCAGCAGTTATCTATAAAACACACAGCGGCCAGCCAAACCACTACTTTGGCTGCTCCCCCTACCCAAATGTCGGAAGTACACACGGTGCAGTCAACTAACCCAAAGGCCACCTAGAAGCCTGAGGGAAAGAAAAAACAATGAAAGAAGGGTAAGGGGGATAAAAAACCCACTGATAATGCTGGCAGGGACAACACTGAAAAACTAAAAGTGAGGTATCCATGCAACTTGTGCGCAGAAGACCACCCAACCCATCTATGTCCTCGACTTGCAGAGGCCCAAAAATTTGTCATCCAGCAATAGCAGGCGGTGTTGACCAATCCATTTCAACATGGGAAAAATCTAACTCAAGCCTCTACAATCACAGAAGGGAGCAGCCAAGAACCCTGTCCGCCTCCGAACAACCTCACATCCGCGAATGTATATATGGTTAGGGGTGATGCTTTTATATAGACTAGAGCACACCACTATAGTAAACCAAGCACTTCTAAGAAGGGTAAAGAAGCTGGCCTCCCTTCTCTTCCTCTACAGATTGAGAAGACATTGGGAGAAACAATGACACACATTCCCAAAGGTGCATTTAAAAAATCTTCTCATAACCCAAACGCAAGGTCCGCCAAGAACTACTCTGTGGTGGAGGATTTATCACAAACCCCTTATGTGATGTCTGCTTTGGAGGTCCTCCAAAGCTGCCCTTCCTAGAGGAAAGCCTTGTTAACCTCTTTAGGCTCTACTGAGACTTGTAATCTGGGTATAATCATGTTGGATACAACCGACTTAAAACCTCGTTTTCCTTACCACGTAGCGTTTCAGATAGTAGTGGATTATCCCACAAAAACTTTTACTTAGAATATCTTCTGCACGGTGGTTGATGAGGGCGCCTCGACATGCATTATGTCATTGGCATGTTGGAAGGCCATTGGCCAGCCCGTTTTGTCTCTGTCACCTACTCTCCTCACCACTTTCGACGGTCATTCTTTCTGACCAAATGGTATCGTTCCTTCTTTCCCCATACAGTTAGGAGGGAAGACTGTGTGTGTCGAAGTTGAGGTAGTCGATGCTTCCCTCGATTATAACCTCTTGTTAGGAAGGAGTTGGACTTATGCTATGCAAGTTGTGGTTGTTACAGTCTTACGGGTCTTGTTGTTTCCACACGAGGGTCGGATAGTGACCATCGATCAATTGTCTTTCTCCAGACCTAACCCTGCTTTGGGGGCATCCACAGTCCCAATGATTGATAATCCTCAACCAGGTGTCATCAAAGTAGGGGTTAGTTTTTTCCCATCTTTGATGGGTACCTTCGATTACCCGCCCCCTCAAGGCGATATCAATTTTATATCCAATCACCATAAGGTTGAGATTTTTCAAGTTTCGTCGTTCTGCACGACTTACTTCAAGGATCCGTGGATACTTCCTTCCCCATTGGCCACGATGGATGAGACAGGGCACCCAGGCATGTCCATGCCCTTGTTTGCAGCTGAAGTAATGTACTCTTTAGTCCAACAAGCTTCAGCTAACACTGATTTGACTCCTGCACAAGAGTTAGATCCACTTCTAGAGCCTATTTGGGCTCAGGGTTCTCTCGTTAACACTGATTCGTTAGACTTAGTCTTGCCTTCCGATGAAGCAATAATTGAAGCAATGACTAGTCTGGATAAAACCTGGGAAGATCTTCATGACAGATCATACTTCCTCCTAGAGTTAAGCCGAATTGAAGCAAGAGAATTCACTGTGACCATGACGGGAGAGCCGTCGTGTCCTATTAATCCCTTAGCTACACATGAGGTTTATGCTAAGGGTAATATGGAAACTATCACTGAAACCTTACCAATCAATATCTCTCGGAACCCTGGCATTGTGGAGAATGTCTTCATCGGAGTGGACTGCTCCCCCAAAGAGATTTAAATCTACACAGATCTTTTCAAAGCATTTTGCGACGTTTTTTCCTGGTCTTACGAGGAAATGCCAGGCATTGATCCAAGAATAGTTGAACATGAAATCACAATGTATCCTAATGCCAAGCTTGTTTGGTAGAATCTTCATCTAGTTAATCCTAAGAAAGAAGCAGCCATTAAGGTTGAGGTTGAGAAATTGCTAAGGGTAGGTTTTATCTATCCTATCCATTTGACTCAATGGGTTTCAAATCCTATGCCGGTCAACAAGGCATGTCCCAAAGATAATTTTCCAACACCATTCATTGACTAGATCATTGATGAATGCGTAACGATAGGACATTTTTTAGGTTTCATCATATCAACAACAGGGATCATGGTCAATCCTCTCAAGATGGAGGCAATAATCTAGTTGCCCCCCCCATGCACAATCCTTCAACTTCAGATTCTACAAGGCAAGGCGAACTTTTTACGACGCTTCATCGCCAACTATGCCGAGATCACCAAGGGCTTTATGTGCTTACTGAAGAAAGATGTTCCTTTTTATTGGGACGATGCCGCTCAATGCTCTTTCGACGCATTAAAACACGCCCTCACAACTGCCCCTCTGCTCCGGCCACCTAACTATAATAAAGATTTCTTATTATATCTGGCTGCAGCAGAGTCAACCATTGGCATGGTTTTAGTTTAGGAATATGACTTGTTCTCAGAATACATGATCTATTACCTGAGCCGAGGCCTCGTAGGACCGGAACTTAATTATTCTCATATCGAAAAACTTGCATTGGCAGCAGTTCATCCTATCCAACGGTTCCGTCATTATGTTCTATTTCGCAAGACCACCATCATTGCTATCGTGAATCCATTCCAGTATATGTTGACATGACGAGTAATAGGCGAAAAAATCAGTAGATGGATAGTCATCCTCCAGGAGTTTGACTTAGACTTCGTTTCAGCAAAGTCCAAAAAGTCATTGGTCTTCGCAGAGCTTATTTTGGAACTTTCGGTTGAGTCAAGTGAGGTTGTGCCTAAAGAATCACCTATCCAGGGAGATATGTTTTTTATCACATATTCAGATCCCTGGTACGGAGATATACTTATCTATCTCCAGACTTTGAAGTGCCCCACCACTTCTTCTCATGATGAGCGTCGACGCATATGCCATCAGGCTAAGAATTATCTCATAATCGATGATACATTATATAGGAGAGGTGTAGACTGCATCCTACACCGATGTCTCACTCATGAGGAAGCAGTTATCATGCTTAATGATTGCCATACTGGAGCTTGTGGTAGTCATTTGTTTGGGTTGGCAATAGCCCAAAATATTCTATGAGCAGGTTATTTTTGGCCGACACTTATCAAAGATTGTATCATATCGGTCAAGAAGTGCCATCTGTGCCAAATCTTCTCTCAGAAGATGAGGGCACATCTCGCTCCCATGTTTCCCATCATCACAGTTGGTCCCTTCACCAAGTGGGGGATTTATTACACTACTTGCAAACCCCCTTTAGCAAGGGGGCACCGCTATATCATCGTAGTTTTAGACTACTTCACAAAGTGGGTCAAAGCTATGCCAACATTTAAAGATGATGGAGAGACTGCAACTCTCTTTTTATTCAACTAGATCATAGCAAGGTTCGGCGTCCCGAGGGAGATTGTCACTGACCATGGCAGTCACTTTCAGAATCAGATGATGACCGAATTAACATCAAATCTTGGGTTACGGCAAGAAAATTCATCACCCTACTACCCCCAAGCCAATGGGTAGGTGGAAGCTGTAAATAAAACTCTTAAGACTATTCTACAGCGAACTATCAACTCAGCCAAGTCAAATTGGCATTTGATGTTATACTGGGGATTATGGGCTTACCGAACATCTGTTAAGACTGCAACCGGTTTCTCACCTTTTCAACTCGTTTATGGGCTGCAGGCAGTCTTGCCCATCGAATTTCAGATCCCATCTCTAAAATTGGAAGTACAATTACTGCCAGACAATTCTCCACTCGAAGAACGGTTAGTATACCTTGAGTATCTCAACGAACAGCGTCATGATGCAGCCTTGGCCAATGAGGCTCACAAACATAAGGTCAAGTTTCAATATGATAGGTCCATTCATCCTCGGATTTTCTCTTAAGGTGACCTTGTCCTAGTCTATGACCAAGATAAGGACCCCCTGGGGGCAGGCAAATTCAAACCCATATGGTTCAGGCCTTTCATCATAAAAGAGGTATTAAAAAAGGGTGCCTATCGTCTGGTTGATTTCGAAGGGAATGCTTTGGTGGAGCCTAGAAATGGGCTCTACCTCAAGAAGTATTACTCATAGGCAGGTCATTATGGATAACTTTTTGTAACATATGTATAGTCTTTGTACTATTACTTTTTAGTTTCTTTTAAGTGTTATGGACGTGTCGTTGATATTATATTTCGTCACTGTGGTAGATGTCAAGTGATTCCAAGGTGTTCGTTGGGTATGCAGATGGTGCTAGTCAGCACACTCAGAGGCTTGCCTCTGCAGCTTGGGTAATCTTCACACCTCAAGGCCAGTTGTTATCTTCCGGAGGTATATGCTTAGGTGACACCACAAATAATGTCACCGAGTATAGTGCAGTTATTGAATTCTTCATGATGCTTTGTCATTGGGTATCTCTCATCTCCAGGTCTATCTCGATGCTCAATTGGTTGTTTCTTAGTTAAACAGAGTGTACCAGGTTCATGATCCAACTTTACACCGACAATTCCTTAGGGTACATCTCTTAGAACAAAAATTTGATTATATTACATATTTTCATGTTCCTAGGAGATTAAACCAAGTTACAGATACTCTAGCTAATCAAATTGTAGATTGGCATCTTGCATACATATGAAATAACACTAACATAAGCATGTAAATACGTTATTTGTACACATGATCCATAAGACACAAAAGACCAAAAAACCATATATAATATCATAAAGTCACCAGAGTACATAGATGGATGCAAGCGCCTCAAAAATAGGACCAATAACGAGTCACGGGGCTTATGCCCTCAAAAAATATATACAAGTAGTGCTCATGGCATGTAAAATGTCTAAATAGGTTCAGGGCCTATGGGCCCTGTTATAGTGGTCCACAGCATGGGCTAAATTCCTAAACAATCGGACCCACATCCGAGGTGCCCCCACTACATGAGGCTGCATGGATGGTGGCAGGTCCTCAATCTCTACCATGGGGACTGTGCGAGTGAGTGAAGTAAAGTTCCGCTCAACTCCTCTAAGTACCCTCTCAGCCTCCTCAGTTGGGAGGTCTCCTACTACTGTTGTTCCCCCGGTAGCGGTGGTTGCGACCCCTGGCCGAGGACGACGCTTGTTCCTTACATAATCGGTAGGTTGCATTGGTCCCACATCTGCACACAATGAACACATATTCGTCAAATACTCTGGCATAACAAAAAAAAAATGATATATATAACAAAACAAAATAAAAATTACATATACAAAATAAAAAACCTACAAAGGTGGAGACTTACCCATCTCCCCTCGCACCTCACCAGGAGGTACTGGTATCTCTGGGTCTCTCGAAAAATCAATCCCAGCATAGGGTTAGTCCTCTATAACTGGGATTTTCCATGACAGCCATGCAAAAAAGTCATCATTGAAGGACTCATTGGTCCTTCCACCACCCTGTCGCAGTAGTAATACAGCCCATCTACACACAGCAGGAAAAGAGGCATGATGTCCTCGTACCACTACCCGAGGAATAAAACTTGGAACTCTCTCGAAAAGGAATGAACACAAAATAGTCCTAAACCTGAAGTTCCTCTGTGTCCGCTGACGAAAATCTATCAATTGCCTCTTCATACACTCCAGCAGTGTAGTACTCCAGTCAAAATTTTGTGCATTCAAGCACTAAACAACATAGTTCATTTGTGCGTGGGACACCTGATGCAAGGCCACTGAACCGGTAATCCACCCAGTGAGCAATAATATCGCTTGTAGCGATAGGTTAGTGATCTTGCTTATAGGCACTTGGGAGCTTGAACGTTTTGTCCCAGCCTCACAGTGCAGGGTTATCAGTTCTTCTATTTTATGTGGCCCCGACGGAAACGTCCTAAAGTTGACTAGTTCCCCTCTCCTTGAGAGGCCAGTCAAAAATTAGATATCCTTGGTGGTGGGCACCAGTGATTTCCCCTCTAGCATAAAATCCTCTACATCAGGGTGCCAATAGTCAACCAAGGCATTCAGTAACCTCAGTTGCGCCCGCATAAAAGGACATAGGAAGAACTTTAACAAACCACATTGCATTAATGCGGCCATAGCATTCGAATCTTCCACAACCAACTCACCAACTTCTTCATGCTCCCTTTCCCTCCAGTGGACATACATCCTACCAAAACAACAAGGTTCAGAAGGGTGGCTGAGTGTTTTTTTATTTATTTTTATATAAAGGGAGGTCCACGCATGTTGTCTAGGTGACAGTCGCCTGTACAGGCAGGCAGGTTTTACCCTGCCCGAGTGTACATTCGACTTGTCCAGAGACAACTCGCGTGGACCTAGGGCCGACCTTTTAAAGGTCGACACCCACCCAAAAAATGAAATGCAAAGAAAAAATAAAGAATTAAATAGCTAGATAGGGGAGTTTGTACTTACCTGGTACAAACGGAAGTTTGTTTCATCCACTGTAGCTCCCAGAATCACCATTTTTATCAAAGGGGGTCTTTTGGCTCCAAAGTCAATTTCCAAATCAGCAATGGCGATAATGAGCTGCCAGCTTCTATTTATAGACTTTTTGGCCTCTTTTTGTCACTTTTTTGGCCTCCCTTATCATTTTCTTTATACCAAAAACCATTTAGAGTGATTCAGGAGTTGCATTAGAGGGATTTGATTGGGTATTGGGACAGTTTTTGGGAAGTTTTGAGTAATTTTAATGGTCCATGAAAAATTTTCCGACGATTAACTTGAGCATATAGGTTAGGTTTCTACCCTGATTTTTGTATCTCGTTGTCTTTTTCATTTGCCATAGGATCGATCCCATCATATTGTGACATAGAACCATCATATCTACTTTAGAAGTGTCGCAACTTAGTGGTAGAGCCTACTGAAACACGGATGCCCTAGGTAGATCCTGGTTGAATTATGGTATTCATGTTGTCTCTACAACACTATAGGCTCGGGAGTCCTTGCAGATTTTCCTGAATATGAGTTTGAGCCTCATTTGCATGATTCTTCTTCGCTCTTGCCCTCACCCTCAGGACTCCCAAAAAATAACGGGTCTTCTTTTAAGCCCTTTTCAGACCCTCTAAATATGAAAAGATTGTCGAGCGATCTTGTGGCCTTTCATGCTCGTTAAACTGAGATTTGAAGTCACGTCTGTCTAGCAGTAGTTTACCCCATTTTCGATCTGGATGGTCAACTGTATGAACAAAGGTATACTCTATGGAACTTCAATTCTTTAGAATAGTACTGACAGGTATAATTTTATCCCTTTTTCGGGCCTAAGGGACTAAACTTATGAAAAAGGAACCCCCACAGAGTCCATAGTTAAGATTTTTCAGACTCCTTAAAAATGAAAAAATAACCGAGTGATCTTGTCCTTATCACACTCGTTAAAATGGTTTTGAATCGATGTCTTATCGGTGTTATTTTACCCCTTTTTTGAACCGACTAGACTACCTTCAAAAAAGGTACCCCAATGGAGTCTCCTTTTATGTTTTTTCAGACTCTCTAAATATGAAAAACCACCGAGCTTACCTTCTCTAGGCTCATTAAACTTACATCAAAGGATGTTACCATTGTGTTTTATTAACCGGTTTGCATACCTTATACGCCAGCCTTGTAACAGTTTACTTCTGCGTCTTAACACCTTTGGCCCCCGGAGGATTTTTCCCGAGTATCATTCTACTAGAACATCAATCTTGTCCTTGTGCCTTGAACTTGTATGTTTGCAACACTCGTTCCTCCATTGTAACGTAATATTCCTTTATTATTTTTCCCAAAATTATTGAAAAAGACAAAAAAAAAAATAATATACCCCAAAAAGAGGAAGGGAAAAGTATTTTCTTTATTGGTAGCATAATGATTCGCCCTTGGATAAAGCACATATGTCCGTTTGTTCATTAGACTATGGGGTGTAGTACGACTTTAGGAAGCCTTTTAGAGTTGTGTCCTCCATCGTTTGGTTATCCTTCCAAACATATGGAGAGTTTGCGTTGCCTCCTGCTTCGTAGACTTATGATTAATGCCATGTTGCCTGAGTCTCATCATTTGTCATGCTATTGTCCAAGGGAAGTTTGTCACCAAGCCTAAGTTGGCCCCTCTACAATATGTCTCTTGTCCTCATACCCGACCATCCTGAATGTCCAATCAAGTCCTTATTCAAAATCAATGAAGCCTTCAGTCTGATCATTAAGATTATCTAGTCCATAATCAATGAGTTGTCGAAGACCTTTGGGTAGTGCAGTCGTACTCATATTACACTCCTACCCAAATTTTGAATATTTTGAAGTTGTTTCTCAAGCTCTGAAGACCTCATCTCCAGCCATCAGGCTGAATCAGCTTCTAGAATATGGATACTCTATATGTATATCTTTTCAATTTCGAGATGTAGCTCCGTTGTGTATTGTTCGTGGCTACTCTTTATATAACATAGATCTACAATGTATTTGATTAGTATCCATGATTCTATTTTATCCCAAGCATGGGTATGCCCACCTCAGTGAAGACATTTGTTATTTTGCAGACAGTGCATCCCAGTTCCTGATCCTTGGGCTCAATCGTTCGGCACATCAGTAAAGATTGGTAATGTATTTCAGCCATCGGATGCTCTTCTGACCTCACACATTAGGGGGCATCTATTATAACCCTAAATTGCACCACACATGCTTACCTGGCATCAAGCCATCTCATATCCCTTATTTTCCAAAGCACAGCTGAACAACTCTTTTAAAAACCTCTTTTATAAAGGCCCACGTTCCCTACTCCATTACTACACGAGTGTACACACTAGTTGACCTAAGATATCCCGCGTGGACTGACAAAATCACAAAAAAAGGAAATTTGTCAATGGAGCATAAAAGCTATGGATGAGTTAACTGAAACTCCCAGCCATGCATGGCTGATGGTTCATCCAAATACCTAGCTCCTTCTAGCCTATAAAAGAAGGGGTAGGGGTCCCATTTGGAAGAGGAAAAATATAGCAAAGAAACTCTACCCATTTGCATATTCACATTGTCCCAACCCTTTAGCCTTCCTTGTGCCAAAGGAGATACAAAGAAAAGAAGTTGGAGGACAGTTGAAGAGGAGCCCAGGATCAGGTTCGCGGAGCGGTGGCCAGTCTCAACTTTTGTAAGTTGACTCATTTAAAGTAATAAAGAAAGTGCTTTTCCTGTCCCAATTCACGAGTTATTCATAATTTGCTAAGTACATGTTTGAATTTCTAACCCGTTATTCTATAGGTAGTATGCATGTGTAGTTGTTTCTTGTCTTGTATGAAGGTCAGCGTTGGAAAGGAGAAATGCAAACAAGTAATCAAGTATGACAAGGGATCGACATCAAATGCCCGAAACGAGGTAGGTTGATCTAGCCATTGTAATTACTAAAAAGAAATGGGATTTAAGTCTGGGGATGAAGGTAGAAAGTAAATTTTCTCTAGGTCATATCTACATGCAAAGTCTAACCCTATTTGCTAGTCCGTAAGGAGATTTCCCTCACAACAACTTTGGCGTCGAAAATACAGTGGCAATGTTACAGAAACATTTCTACTATCCAAAAATTCAACAGGATGTCGGCAAGTATATTCGATCATCCACCACCTGTGCTATTTCCAAATCAACCACTAAGAAATAGGGCCTCTACAACCCTCTTCCTACTCCTGACAGGCCATGGGAATCCATCTCAATTGACTACATGTCGGGCCTTCCATCCACCAAGAGAGGAAATGACTGTGTTTTGTGGTTTTTGATCGCTCTTTCAAGATGGTGATTATGGTTGCTTGCAAGAAGAGCCTCACAACAGAGGCCACTACCAAACTCTTCTTTGAATGAGTATGGGTACATTTTGGAATCCCAAAAACCATTGTCATAGATTGGGATAGTTGGTTCCTCAAAACATTTTGGTCGAGCCTCTAATCAGTGTTGGACACCAAGCTCACCAAATCCACTACTTTCCACCCCCAGACAGATGGCCAAACTGAGGTCGTCAATCGGATGATCATGCATATCATGTGCATGTACAATTCCAAGAACCCTCGCACATGGGATGAAATTATTCCCTATGTTCAGCATAGCTACAATGAAGCCCTACATAGCTCAACTATCCACAACCCCTTTCAGGTGGGGTTGGGATTCCAACCATTGGAACCCATGGATGTTGCGCTTCCCCTTGCGGCCACTCCGACCAACTCGTCCCCCCCTCCAACTAAAGATGAACAATCCACTCGGTTCATTGAGTGGATCTAACACATATTCAAATAGGTTCAAGATATTTTACATAAGTCTAATGCCAAGTACAAGCATCTCCATGATCAACACTGGGTGCCACATAAGTTCCAGGTGGGAGACAAAGTTTGGTTGCACTTGTAGAAAGAACACCTCACATGGCCCCATCAAAAGCTTTTCCCACTCTATTATGGACCTTACACCATCACCAAGGTTATGGGTGACAATTATTTTGAGCAAAATATTCCCCCCTTCCTTGGCCTGCACCCAGTATTCAATGTGACTCTCCTTTGGCCATACTTCCCACCATTTTTGGACACCTCAGAGATAGAAAAACAATTGACACCAACAGATATCAACCCTGACTACATGCAACAGGAATCAAATGATCATATTGTGGACACATAGGTCAAGGGAACTCGACAACAAAGGATCCAACTTTATCGAGTTGTCAAAGTAGGGCAGCTCCTGCACCATGGCAAGTGGCTCACTATGGGCCAAATTGAGTAGAAATTTCCTCATCTGATGGGGGAACTCAACATAATGGAGACCATTGCTTCCTAATGGGGGAGGATTGATCCATATGGATATTGGTGGCCTCCCACCTATTCCAACTGGTTCATTTTGGTAGTTTTCCAGTTTGACATTTTTTTCCTAGTTTTTGGGTCCCTAACTTTTGGGGCCATTTTGAGGCCCTAAACAACGTTTTTAGGGCTCGTAACAGTCAAATTGTGTATGAAGTCGGAGTCTAATGGAAAAATGTGTAGTCCTCGAATATACCTTTCCAACAGGCTATTGTGCGCCTAAACAGAGTTCGTATGCAAAAGCTATGACCCTAAGAAGTTGATGTACTGGCTTACCCCAATGGGGCCCACATGACTTTTGGCACTTCATATCCTAGGGTTAGGTTTTTGGATGTCTACGGTTTTGGAATTCATTTTTATTGTAAAAATGCCTTCAGAGCCTCACTGTAATCATCTTCTTACGAATGAGCGCAACCATCACATCTCTTCTCAGAGATAAGCCACCACCATTCTAACAAGCTTGTTTTCCGCTTCATTTTAGAGTTTCAACTTATTTCCTTATTGAATAGAAAACCATTTTTACTGTATCCCTTTTATTCTGTGTTAATCATATTTTAATAATTTGTATTCATTTCGTTCTTCTCATAAAATCTGGATCAATTTCCTCTTCCTTTCTAAACTCACCCTCCAGGCTCAGGCATCTTCTTCTCAGCTACATAGTCCCTCAAGAGATCCATCATTTTCCAAGGTGTTCTTGTTCAAGGGGAGTGCCAACTTACTACTAGAATTCCACTAGAACTCTATAACTTGTGGAAATCATAGGGTCCTAACATCCTAACAATATCCTTCTTCTCGAGCTTCCAGGTTCAATATCCATCATCTTGTCTGTATCACACACATATAGTCATCATCAGATATTATCATAAAAATTTCACTTATTAATTCAAATCTATTTCATATAGGAAAATAGAAATTTCTCAAGCATGAAATTCCCCTCTCATAATGTTTGTCTCATATAGCAACAAGCATTGGTCTTCCTTATGGGATTACACCATTTCCATATCTGAGACTATTCTTCCTGCAATATTCTCAACTTTCATTCAGCCAAACAAATTTTCAGTATTAATGCACGTTATTCTTTTATTGCTCATTTACAATATCTCATAAAGCGATCTCAGAATTGTACATACTAACAATTCAATCACTTATGTATGTTAATCACATGCATTATCAACACCCAATATTTTCATAATGCAATAAAATATTACCAATAAATAAACCAATGTACCAACACCCATGGCCACATCTATGCAATGCATTCTTGCATTGACTCCAAAATACTACATATCTTTGTCATATATTCCACCATGGTGAGTTGGAAGGTTTAGCCAACACCTCAACACATCATCCAAAATCTTCCCCCTTTTTACTTGTTCGACCATTTGGATACCTTCCTCTTCGACTCATACACAACACTAGGGACATAATCCCTTAGTGTTATTCAGTGTAGGAAAAGAGGTTGTTGTCCAAACATCAATTATACATGAGAATACCATTAAGAACTTGTATGACGTTATATCCCTTCCATATCCAACTACAAAATGGACTCACACATGCCTAGCTCTATTGGCATCCATTTGTTAGGCACCAGATCTATTATAATAGTAGAAAATATAAATATTGCAATGAATACCAATGGAATAACAATACAAAACATAAATATAGTAGCGGAACAATAGAATATATGGAACCACAACACCAAAATAATACCTTCATTGAGAGGAAACAATATTCACTTGGATGTTTGAGGGGGGAACCTCCAATAGAGTAGAGCTCTATTACAATATTTCTCAAGACAAATCCCTCTCATAACTCTATTCTTATTTATACTAATTCTATCTTCTAAAGAACATTCTAGAGGAATATCTTTCTAGAAGCAGAAGCTTCTCTTAGGTCTTCTTACATTGACTTGTTCATATCTATTAAATAGGCCTTATTAACTAGTATCGGCCTTTATTACATGGAAATATATTATTATACCTATATGAGAAGTTAGGGGTTTAGGTCCTTAACACCATTTATATAGAAGAATTATTTCCCCTCACTTGACCTGGTTATGATCTCATAACCACCATAAAATAATATGCAATTAAATTTCATATAATATCATTCACGCATTAACCAACATTTATATACTCAAGGCCATCTTCCTTTACATTGATTCAAATATTGAAATTTAACTCAAATGTTGAATTTCAATAAAGGGAACTATTACCTCAATTCCCTTCAACATTTATGCATCATAAGCAACCAAATGCATAACTACATGGTTGTTATCAAAATTCTTGATGCTACCTAATAAACTGGTATATTGTAGAACCTCGCAAGCTCCTATCACTAGTTGTTTAATCAAAATTCTTACCATCCTTGTTTATCTTCATACGAATCGATATAATAGGAAGCAACAACATCATCATTTTCAACCATGCCATGAACATTTTACTAGATACATAATCCATCATTATTTATATCCAATTATCATAACTTCATTATTTCACATATATATCAACAAATACTCTTACTCTACAAGAATTCCACATGTATTCCCAAGCATGTCCATATGCATAATTACACATCAGTATGCATCAATCATTCAATCTCATCATGCCTACTAACACTAGCAAATTTGGGTCATTTTGCGATGGCTATTTCGATGCTCTTGCGACGTTATGTCGTGGATATTGCAACGAATCTTGGGTCTCCCAAATGTCGCTTCATGTGATGTGGCACGTGCGATGAACCTGACACAACATCACAAGAGCGATGACACTAGGGAGTTGTCACAAAATCAACAAAGAAGAAATGTCATCGCCAGAATGACTAAGTAGGGAAATCATCGAAAGAGCAACAAAGGAGGGAAATCATCGTAAGCGCGACTAGTGATGAAAATCGTCCCAAATGAGACAATGTAGAGATATCGTCGCACGAGCGACATGTTAGAGAGATTTTCGCAAGAGAAACAATAAAGGGAGATCATCTCACACTCGACAATATAGGCAAATTGTCACAAGATCGACAAGCATAAGAAAGTTTGTGACGACTCAGCTATCGAAGGGATCGTCGAAAGAGCGATGAGAATAGGGTATATTGTGACGAAATTGCTATACAATTTTTTGTAATTTGTATAGAAAGTTCATCGCAATATTTATAGGAGGTCCTCTCTCTTGCGATGGCAACAATTTATTTAAAAAAAAAAATGAAAATTTGATTTTTTAGCAAAAAAAATAAAATTTGATTTTTGAGCCAATTATACAAGGTGTTATGATTACACACTAAGGAGGTCATCCAAGTGAAGTTGTTGCATGGATAGAGTGTTGGTAAGCATGTGCAACATAAGAAGATTATTTCCATAATAGGAACCGATTGGTCCTAGTAGAAGGAGGTAATTTACACATCCTCTTGTGGAATTGCTACATGATAGCATAGCTTAATTGATTCACACTGAACAATAAAACCAGAATTCTACTTGGATTCGTTAACTTCCAAGATAAATTGTATCCAAGTCTGAAAATTCAAGAGACTTTCACTCTAAATATGGGAATGAATTCTGAGTGAAGAGTTGGATCTTAATATAGCTTAAAGCTTAGAGTCAATAAGGATACTTTTGTAATGAAGGAAAAAGAAAGCTAGGAACTAGAGATAAATCCATAGCAAGAACTTGAGCCAGTAAAGAAATCCAACATTCATAGTTAGATCCATGTTCAAGAGAAACAGAAAGATGGCACATTTTTCTAGATTGGTCCTCTAATATTTTGGAGAACAAAAGGCCTCTCAATGGGGAGGCCTGATTTGAAATGGATCTAAACACAGGAATGATTGTAAGAATCAATACCTACAAGTGTAATTTAAAAAATAATGAAGGTTATATAATAAAGGACAATGCAAATTTTATAAATTAAATGAGACAAAGAAAGAAAAGTAAAACAAAATAAAATAGAAAAATGAAAATAGGAGCAAAAAAGAGAGAGAGCAATGGGAACTAAAAGGTCAGTCTTTTAGCCTTCCCATTACCCCCAAGATCTCCTATTCGTTCTTTTGACATGACTCTCAAAGGGTATTTTGGCCAAAGAGGAAAGTATGCACAAAGATCCATGAGTTACATTGTAACCAAAGATTCTCAAAATGAGAATTGAGTAACCATTGACATTTGTTTTTCCCATTTGGATTTCTAGAGTAAACATTATGTCATTGTGTGACATATCATTTATGTTAAATTAATGGAATATAAGTTGGATTAGAGTTTAATTAAAAGAAAAACCAGTGTCCTATACAAAAGTTACTGAATATGAGATACTAACATGCTATGTCTCATATGCAATATGTAGAAATGATGGAGGAACTAGTGAGGTAAATGGATCCACTTGCTAAGATCTCTTTGGAATATTAGTAGTATGTGGTTTTAGTGTGGGATGCAGGAGGAAACAATGTTACCCTTGTGGATCCCTTTGGAATATTAGTAGATGATCCCTTTGGCATATTAGTAGTATGTGGTTTGAGTAAATTTGGTGGTAGTGAGAATTCTTGAGTAGAATCGAGCTTGCCTTGATTGTTACGTGGGACTTCATATTTCAAAGTGAAATTTTGGGAGCTGACGATTGGCATTGTTACCAGGGAAAAAGTTTGATTCCATGGATTCAATAGTTCTGGTATAGCATGGTGTTGGGAAGTCGTATTTATTTGAATCATTAGTTTCCAGTTTCTTGTATTGAGGGTGAGAGAAAGAAATGGTATGCAAGGAATTTCAAGGTCTCACATGGTAACTCCAATTATGAAGCACATCCCTTTGATTGTTATGGATAAATTTTCTCTAGTCCAGGAGGATCAAGATCTTGACTACTATAGTTTTGTGTAACAAAAAAGAAATATTGATGGGGGTGGTGAGAATAATCTTTAAGTATTGAAACAATAGAATTGGATAGAACCCTAAGAAGGGGAGTCTTTGTCAAATCATTGTCAATGGACAATTATATGAGGATCCTCTATATGACATTTACTACCATGATTATGAAGAAAAACATC
>JZKD02S0167914.1:243964-265379 GCA_000966675.3 Picea glauca
GAAGGAACCCAAACTCTACTGACAAAGGTTCCAACAACATATCATGTATTATTTCATATCTTTGTAGTTGTTTTTTCACATTAAATTAATATATGAAGATTTATCTTCTTCCCCCGGAAAACTATGTTGCAATTTACTTGAGTATTGATAGCATGATTTCAAGAGGAATTAACCACCCAATGTTAATTAATATTAGTTAGTTACAAGTTTTCTTGTTTCATCGTCATTGATATTAGATGATTTTAATGGTTTGAGGAAGGTTGTGTATTTCTATTGTGCATATTTTTAGAGAAGCTTGGAGTATTTAGGACCTTATACAGACAAATTGCAAGAGAGTCAATCCTCGAAACAAGGGCTTTTGCAGAAGGGATCGGTGATAAAAATCCAAGGACAATGTTTAGGATAATGCTCCAACATAAGGGTACTAGAATGGACAATCCCCCTTCTCCAACATTTGAACCCTATTGATACTACCAAAATTTGGTTAAGGTCATTGGTAACAAGAATTAGGGTTTTACAGGTGTACAAAACTCGTAAACCCCACAAAGGATCCCACAATTAATTCACATTTATTATTTTTTACAATTTTTGGAAGACACCCATGCCTTTCTTAAAAGAAACATGTAGGTACCTACACACTTCCCAAAGGAAGAGCACACGTATGAGGAAAAAATCAATTTAGCATATGTTTCATGTGGAACAAAGATAGGAAATGGATACTATCTTGGCCAACAAGGAATCCATGGTTAGTGGTGACCAAATAAAGCTATAACATGCCAGAACTGACCACCCCTCCATGCAATTGCAACATACAAATGAGGATTTAATCTTTTCCAATGTGGTAGAGGGATAAAGGGTTTTGGTCCTCAAGTTATTTACTCTCATAGATTAGAATCCCTTGTGGTAGCTCCAATACAAAAAATTCGTATCAATTTTTCACACAATTAATCAAATGTTTATCATATTCATTATCAATTCAAAGATAGATGATGAATGCAACATTTCACTTTTTGTTTTTTTATGATTGATGCTACAATTTTTAGAATTTGTATAATAATTGACCACTAAAATGAACGTTGTATTGAAATATTAAGTGATCGTAGCTTTCAACATTATGGTTGAAGTGAGGACACTACTTTAGGAAAATCAATATGGTTGGGTCGGGCATCGGCCTCTCTTAACATCTTCTTGGCAACATTGTAAATATGTCCACGCAGAATTCAAATCACAATTGTCCTCTGTCTTTCCTCTACAGAAAACAAGATTTGTTAGCTCTGATACCACCTAATGCAAAACCCCACCTCAGTAGGGTCTGCTTGACCTCTCAGCCTTTGGATCTTCCAATTCCCAAGCCGAAGTGGCTCCTTGGTTCCTAATGGAACCTTCTTATCATGCAACCACATGTCCTTTTTCTGAACTATGCCCGCGCGAACAAGCACTAGGCGCGATTCTACACTCCACACGACCATTGGCATGACCACAAGTGCAAAAGGGCACGTCACGTTTTGTGATGTTGTGACTTTCGTTGCAATGCACCCTGACTTCTCTGAGTCCTGAAATCCTGAAATGGGTTAACAGTCTCTAGCTCCTCCATTAAGTCCTCCTGATGTGACCCTCAACTACGACCAGGGGCCAAACCTTCAAGCGTGTCACGAATTCATGTGTCGGGGGTTTGTGATGTAGCTCTCCTTCCTTCGCTCGATATCCGAAATCATGATATTTCTTTGCCACATATCAATGGCCCCAATGCCTCCTGTGATTAATGGTCCATATCACGTCGGAATTTCATGTATCAGGGGTTTACGAAATGGACCTCTACTCTTCTTCCGAAATCCAAACTCGCGATGACCTCTTATGCCAGATCAATGGTCTTGGGTTCTTTCCACTATAAACATTCCTAATCGCGTCGGTATTTCGCGTATCGTGACTTCCAGGTAGTTGTTTCCTCCACACTTCCGACTCCCCAAATGTCGATATTCAAGGTGCCAAATCAATGGCTCTCACCCCTTCAGATCTGACAGCTGCTATCTCCCCTGAGCTTGTGAGTGTGGAAAGACTCTCGCCTTAACCTCCCTATAACTCCACTAGATCTAACGATCCATGGGTATCGGCGTTTCTCCCTCCGAGAGTTTCCATCGTCCGTTCAGGTTCTCGATACTTCCTGGCCAAATAACTCAGCGTCTTTCCTCCTGAGCTTGATTTCTGCGAGGTGACTACAAAAATCATCCTTCCTTCGAACTCTTCGAAGTCTCTATCCCTCCTGAGCTTGGTTCTCACCGCAAACTCAAGGATTCTAAGGAATTCTTGCACGCACTCCTTGCGGACTTCACGATAATCCCTGATTATCTGATATATCCCAACTCTGCGCACTTCTTGCGAAAGACGTTCTTCAACCAGTCACTTGGTTGGAGAAGTCTAAGACTTCGACCTGGCCTGTGCACACCTTGCATGGATCTGTGCTATACTTTCACTTATTCTAGTATAAGAACAACGGTATCCCTCCTGATCTTTTTTGAGGTGAAACTCAGAATCTCGTCAACGCACTCCTTGCATACCTTCACTGCACTCCTTCCAAGAATTCTCAGGAAGATAAACAATTGAAACTTACACTCTCCCTCTCATGGAATTCATACATTCAACATGAAATCGTTGATACACAAACATCATTGAAACAAATGCAAATAGAGCATATCAACGAACTGTAAACATACCATTCAAGAGATGTAAATAGTAACCATGATACAGGATGAAATTGGATCAAGCATTCTTATATTAATTCAAGTGCTTATGTACATGGATTCAATAGCAATAGTTATATGTTCATACAACTTCTACAATTTGTGTTCTTCTCTGCTCCCTTGCTCTACAGCTACTAACTACTATGAGAATAATAATACAAGACAATACATACAAGGGAGCTTTCTCGAGTTTTCTCTCCTACAATCCTCAAGCTATATAATAGAATTAAATCATATGTCTAATTTTCATTCATTACATTAAACACCTACAACCAGCAGATGAGAGAAACACTCAAGATCTTCATTACAATCCCCAAACATTTAAGAGCAATTACATCCTTCTAGCTATTACATTAAAGTTTCATCTTTTGAAATTCAAAATGTCTTCAAAATTTGTGCTGGTGCATATCCAGTTGTCTTCCACTTGTGATTTCTTACGATGCTCCTACATCATACTCCTCTGGCTGAACAATTCATGGACTCCTGTCCATGAGCTCCTCAACCATCTGTCCATCTTTCTGTATATTTGCTTCACTTTCCCAACTGGCATCTTCAATCGGGTGTCCCTTCCATTTTACCAAATATTCAAGATATGTCTTTCTCCAGGTTTTCTTTCCAACTCTCTGATCAATGATCTTTTCCATCTGCGGATTTTTAGCTATAGGCATATGCTTAAACCACTGAATTTCCTTATGATTCTCTTCTCCTCCTGGTCCATCTTCTCTGTAAGAATACATATCTACTACTTGAATATGGGTGATATTCCCACATCATCTGGCAATTCTATCTCATAATCATTTACCTCAAATTTCCGTAAAATCTTACACAACCCTATCTTTTTCATCTTCAGTTTATTATATGTTCCCCTTGGGAACCTTTCTTTTATTAGATGTGCTAAGACCAAATATCCCACTTCAAATTGAATCTCTCTCCTATGTTGATCTTCTCTACGCTTGTATTCCTGATTGGAATTCTGCAACCATTCTTTAATCTTACTGTGGAGCTCCTGCATCTTTGTTGCAAAATCTTCCACTCCAACACTCCTAAACTCATTCTTCTCTAAGTCTCTCAACTCGGATAATCCTCTTGGCTACATTCCATACATTATTTGGAATGGGCTCTTTCCTGTGCTCCAGTTAGGTGAGTCATTATATGCAAATTCCTCTTGCGGCAGAATCTGATCCCACTAACTGTGATGTTCAGCTACTAAACTCCTCAATAATTCCCCCAAACTTCGATTTACTAACTCAGTTTTTCCATCCGTCTAAGGGTGATATGTTGAGCTAAAAGATAAATCCGTCCCCAACTTCTTCCATAGTATCCTCCAGAAATGAGCAACAAATTTGGTATCCCTGTCTGAAACAATACTCTTAGGTAAACCATGAAGTCGGAAAACCTCTTTGAAAAACATATTTGCAATGTGTGTTGCATCACTGGTTTTCTGACATGGAATAAAATGTGCCATTTTTGAGAATCTATTGACTACCACGAATATGGAATCACAACCTCTCTGTTTTCTTGGCAGTCCTAACACAAAATCCATGCTTACCACATCCCACGATCTCTCTGGTATCTGTAGTGGTTGATACAACCTTGTATTATGTCTTTTCTCCTTTGCATGCTGGCAAATTATACATCTGTTGACAAATTTCTTGACATATTTCCTCATCCCTAGCCAATAATATAAACAGTTTAGTTGCGCAAATGTTTTGTCATGGCCGAAATGTCCAGCCAATCCCCCACTGTGCTTTTCCTTCAAAAGGTTTTCTCTCATAGAACTCTTCGGGATACACAACTGATTTCCTTTAAATAATAGTCCATCCTAGATTAAATATTCAATCCATTGGCTTCTATCTCTCAGAATAGGATTCTCCCATGCTTAATAAGCATGCTTGAAATTTTAATCATCTTTGTACATTTCCTTTAGGCTATCAAAACCTAAGGTCTTCACTTGAAACTCCTGCAGAATCAAACATTTCCTACTTAATGCATCAACAACCTTGTTAGCAGTCTCAGAAATGTGCTTTATAACAAAAGTAAAGTTATGCATAAATTCAATTCATTTTGCATGTTTTTGGTTCATTTTTTCATGTCTAGTTATAAACTATAAGGCATGATTGTCACTATACAAAATGAACTCCTTCGGAACCAAGTAGTGCCTCCACTTCTTCAGGGCCTATATGGCTACATAAAACTCTTTATCATATGTGGAATATTTCATCTTGGTCTCATTCAACCTCTCACTAAAGTATGTGACTGGTCTATTGTCTTCACTTAAGACTGCTCCAATCATGAATCCATTTGCGTCACATCTGACTTGAAATGTTTTATTGAAATCTGGCAGAACCAGAACTGGTTGTTCAGTTATCTTCTCCTTTAACAAATTCAAACTTCTTTCTCCTTCCTCTGTCCAATGAAAATATTTGTGTCTTTTCTTTACTGTGTCCATCATTGGTGCACAAATCCCACTAAAATTTATGATGAATTTCCTGTAAAAATTGACTAGTCCATGGAAGATTTTGACTTCAAAGATATTCCTTGGAGACGACCACTCTTTGACCGCTTTTACCTTTTCAGGATACATCTTCAACTCATTCGAAGAGATCACGAAACCCAAATAAATGAGTTTCGTCTTCATGAAAGATGACTTTTTCATATTTATCAACAACTTCTCTTGCTGCAACCTCCTCATTACTAAATCTAAATTCCTCATATGTTCTTCCTCGGTCTTACTAAAGATCAATATATCATCAAGATACACAATTACAAACTTCCCAATGAAATATTTCAAGACTTCATTCATCAATCTCATAAAATTACTTGGTGCATTCATCAAGCCAAATGGCATGACAAGCCATTCATACAGTCCTTCATTCATCTTGAATGTTGTCTTCCATTCATCACCTTCCCTCATTCTAATCTGGTGATATCCTCTTTTCAAATCAATTTTTGAAAAAAAAAATTCCCCACTCAAGCAATCCATCAAGTCATCCATCCTGGGTAAAGGAAATCTATACCTAATGTGATTTTGTTAATAGCCCTCGAGTCTGTACACATCCTCCATATTCCATCCTTCTTTGGACTTAACATTGTTGGTAGAACGCATGGACTCAAGATTTCTTTAATCAATCCCTTGTCCATCAAACCTAGGACTTGCTTCTTGACTTCTTCATTCTCTTGCGGTGTCAGTCTATACTCTACTTTGTTTGGAAAACTCACTCCTGGTATAAGGTCAATGTGATGAATTATACTCATGATGGATGGAAACTAACAAGGCAAATTGTCCACCACTATATCAACGAAATTATCCAGCAGTTCTTGAATTTCCTCTGGTAGATCATCTACTGAAGTACTGGTCAAAATGAATCTAGGTTTTCTCACCACAACAAACTGCATTTCTTCATCTTTCTTGACTTCATCCAGAAGTTCCTTCCCACTCATAAGAAGTATAGTATTTCTTGCTTCTGCTTTCACCCTCTTGTCTTCAATTGGTAGCAACATATGCATCCTACCATTCTTTTCCAAAAGTGTATGTGTTCTTTCTTCCATCATGAATAACATTTCTGTAATATTTCCAAGGCCTCCCCAACAGAAGATGACAGACATCCATGGGAATAACATCACATAAAATCTCATCTTGGTATCCCCCTATCTTAAATTCAACTAAACATTGTTTAGTGATAGTTACATGATGTCCTTTTTGCAACCATGAAACTTTGTATGGGCTTGGATGTGCAACTGTCTCCAATTCCATCTTTTCCACCATCTCTATGGATACTATATTATTTGTGCTTCCACCATCAACTATTACCTTGCATACCTTATCCTTGGTCTTGCAAGAAGTCCTAAACAAATTGTTCCTCTTGACTGGATTCTCCATCTCTTTCTCTGGCTTCAAGAGAATTTTCCTCATCATTAAGGAATTTCCACCTTCTGCATCTTCTTCCTCAACATTTTTCCTTTGTGCTTCTGAAATGTGAGCTTCACCTCCTCCATCTCTTTTTCTATCAGGACATTCCCAAGATTTGTGTCTGATCTTTCCAAAGACAAAACACTTCACTTCACCTCCTCTACCTCTTCCTCTTCCTCTTGCTCAAGGAAAAGCATTCATATCAGCATATTGTCATCCCTGTGAACTTCCTCCCCTTTCAGGGTGGTTATGTGGCTTCTTCTCTTCATCAGTGGGCTTCTGTACTCTGTCCTGGCCAATGGCCTTTCCTCTGCTCTAACTTCTACCTTTTCCCCTTTGACCTTGCTTTCGGGTCAATTTCTCTTCTTCCTTTGAAGCAAGCTGATAAGCATATTCTATAGTTTTGATTGTCACCATGCTCATCTCATCCTGAATCTCATACCTCAGGCCATTCATGTATCTGGCGACTTTTTCATATTCACTCTCACGATGACCAGCTCTAATGTTTATCCTGTAAAACTGGTCAGTGTATTCCTTCACTGTCATCCCTTTCTGTCTCAAATTCAGCATTCTCCAGAACAGATTGATTTGATAATCCCTGGGTATGAATTTGTCTTTCATCTTGGTGACCATCCTATCCCAACTTTTGATTCTTTGTTTTCCTTTGAAACGCCTATCAGCCTGGAATTCATCCCACCACAGTGTTGCATTCCCTTTTAGTCTAGTGACAGCGTGCTTAACCTTCTTATCTTCTTCGATATCCTCGTAGTCAAAGTATTTATCGAGATCTCTAAACCAATATAGGAGTTCCTCAATGTCTAAGTTGCCTTCATACATCAGAATATCCATTTTTTCTCTGGCACCTATCCTTGCAACAACTTTGAATAGAGGTTCTTTTGCAGCATCTTCGGCTACAACTACTTCTTCTCCAACTCCATAATCACTCTCATTTTCATCCTCACTGACATCTCTAGCATTAGGTGTTCACCTCTGTGTTGTCTCCATAGCATCCAATCAAGCATTAAGTTCTCTCATTTCCCTTTCCATAGTTGGGTCGGGCATCGACCTCTCTTGACGTCTTCTTGGCGGCATTGTAAATCTGTCCACACAGAATTCAAATCACAACTATCCTTTGTCTTTCCACTATAGAAAACAAGAGTTGTTAGCTCTGATACCACCTGACACAGAACCCCACCTCAGCAGGTTTTGCTTGACCTCCCAGCCTTTGGATCTTCCAATTCCAAAGTCGAAGTGGCTCCTTGGTTCCTACTAAAACCTTCTTATCATGCAACCACAGGTCCTTTTTCTGAATTCCTCCTGCGCGAACAATCACTAGGAGAGAGTCTACACTCGACGCAACCATTGGCATGACCACAGGCTTAACCCCAAAAGGGCACATCATGTTTCATGATCTCAGGACTTTCGGTGCAAAGCACCCTGACTTCTTCGAGTCCTGAAATCCTGAAATGGGTTAACGGTCTCTAGCTCCTCCCTTAAGTTTTCCTGATGTGACCCTCGACTGCTACCAGGGGCCAAACCTTCGAGCACATCGGGAATTCATGTGTCGGGGGTTTGCGATGTAGCTCTCCTTCCTTCACTCGATATCTGAAATTGTGATATTTCTTCACCACATATCAATGGCCCCAATGCTTCCCGCGATTAATGGTCCATATCATGTCAGAATTTCACGTATCGGGGGTTTGCGAAATGGCCCTCTCCTCTTCTTCTAAAATTCAAACTTGTGATGACCGCTTATGCTAGATCAACGATCGTGGGTTCTTTCCATGATCAACGTTCCTGATCGCGTCAGAATTTCACGTATCGCGACTTCCGGGTAGTTGTTTCCTCCACACTCCCGACTCCTGAAATGTCGATATTCAAGGCACCAAATCAACGGCTCTCGCCCCTTCAGATATGACGACTGCTATCTCCCCTGAGCTTGCAAGTGTGGAAACAATCTCGCCTTAACCTCCCTGCAACTCCACTAGATCTAACGGTCCACAGGTATCGACGTTTCTCCCTCCAAGAGTTTCCACCATCTGTTTAGGTTCTCGATACTTCCTAGCCAAATAACTCATCATCTTTCCTCCTAATCTTGATTTCTACAAGGTGACTACAAACCTTGTCCTTCCTTCGAACTCTTCAAAGTCTATATCCCTCCTGAGCTTGGTTCTCGCTGCAAACTCAAGGATTCTAAGGGATTCTTGCACGCACTCCTTGCGACCTTCACAATAATCCATGATTATATGATATCTCCCAACTCTGTGCACTCCTTGCGACAGACGTTCTTCAACCACTCACTTGGTTGGAGAAGTCTAAGACTTTGACCTGGCCTGCACACACCTTGCACGGCTCTGTGCTATACTTGCACTTATGCTGGTATAAGAAAAACGGTATCACTCCTGATATTTTCTGAGGTGAAACTCAGAATCTCATCAACGCACTGCTTGCGGACCTTCACTGCACTCCTTGCAGGAATTTTTAGGAAGAGAAACAATTGAAGCTTACACTCTCCCTCTCACGGACTTCATACATTCAACATGAAATCATTGATACACACACAACATTGAAACAAATGCAAACAGAGCATATAAACAAACTATAAACATACCATTCAAGAGATGTAAATAGTAACCATGATACACCATGAAATTGGATCAAGCATTCTTATATTAATTCAAGTGCTTCTATACATGGATTCAATAGCAACAACTATCAATTCATACAACTTCTACAATCTATGTTCTTCTCTTCTCTCTAATGCTCTCTTGCTCTACATCTACTAACTACTATGATAATAATAATACAAGACAATACATACGAGGGAGCTTTCTCAAATTTTCCCTCCTACAATCCTCAATCTATCTAATCGAATTAAATCCTACGTCTACTTTCCATTCATTACATTAAACGCCTACAACCAGCAGATGAGAGCAACGCTCAAGATCTGCATTAAAATCCCCAAGCATTTAAGATCAATTACATCCTTCCAGCTATTACATTAAAGTTTCATCTTTTGAAATTCAAAATGTCTTCAAAATGCGCACTGGTGCATATCCATCTATCTTCCACTTGCGCTTGCTTACGATGATCCTGCATCATACTCCTCTAGCTGAAAAATTCATGGACTCCGGTCCATGAGCTCCTGCACCGTCTGTCCATGTTTCTAGATATTTTCTTCACTTTCCCAACTAGCATCTTCAATCGGGTGTCCCTTCCATTTTACCAAGTATTCAAGATATGTCTTTTTCTGGGTTTTCTTTCCAACTCTCTGATCAGTGATCTTTTCCATCTTCAAATTTTCAACTACAGGCATCTGCTTAACCCATTGAATTTCCTCTGGTTCTCTTCTCCTCCTAGTTCATTTTCTTTGTAAGGATATTGATCTGCTATGTTGAATATGGGTAATATTCCCACATCATCTGAAAATTCTATCTCATAAGCATTTTCCTCAAATTTTCGTAAAATCTTACACGACCCTATCTTTTTCATCTTCAATTTATTATATGTTCCCCTTGGGAAAATTTATTTTCTTAGATGTGTTAAGACCAAATCTCCCACTTCGAATTGAATCTCTCTCCTGTGTTGATCTTCTCTGCACTTGTATTCCTGGTTGGAATTCTGTAACTGTTCTTTAATCTTACTATGGAACTCCTGCATCTCTCCTACAAAATATTCCACTCCATCACTCTTGAACTCATTCTGCTCTAAGTCTCTCAACTCAGATACTCCTCTTGGTTGCATTCCATACATTATCTGGAATGGGCTATGTCCTATTCTCTGGTTAGGTGAGTCATTATATGAAAATTTCGCTTGCGACAAAATCTGATCCCACTGAATGTGATGTTCACTAAACTCCTCAATAAGTCCCCCAAACTTTGATTTACTACCTCAGTCTGTCCATTCGTCTAAGGGTGATATGATGAGCTAAAAGATAAATCTGTCCCCAACTTCTTCCATAGTTTCCTCCAGAAATGACCAACAAATTTGGTATCCCTGTCTGAAACAATACTCTTGGGTAAACCATGAAGTCGAACAACCTCTTTGAAAAACATATTTTCAATGTGTGTTGCATCACTGGTTTTCTGACATGGAATAAAATGTTCCATTTTTTATAATCTATCAACTACCACGAATATGGAATCACAAACTCTTTATGTCCTTGGTAGTCCTAACACAAAATCCATGCTTACCGCGTCCCACGGTCTCTCTAGTATCAGTAGTGGTTGATACAACCCTGTATTCAATCTTTTCCCCTTTGCGTGCTGGCAAATTCTACATCTGTTGAAAAATTTCTTGACATTTGTCCTCATCCCTAGACAATAATATAAACTGTTCAGTTGCGCAAATGTTTTGTCATAGCCGAAATGTCCAGCCAATCCCCCACTGTGCTTTTCCTTCAAAAGGTTTTCTCTCATAGAACTCTTTGGGATACACAACTAATTTCCTTTAAATAATAGCCCATCCTGGATTAAATATTCAATTCATTGGCTTCTATCTCTCAGAATAGGATTCTCGCATGCTTCATAAGCATCCTTGAAATCTGAATCATCTCTGTACATTTCCTTAAGGCTATCAAAACCTAAGGTCTTCACTCGAAACTCCTGCAGAATCAAACATTTCCTCCTCAATGCATCAACAACCTTGTTAGCATTCCCATAAATTTGCTTTATAACAAAAGTAAAGTTCTGCATAACTTCAATCCATTTTACATGTTTTAGGTTCATTTTTTCCTGTCTGGTTATAAACTGTAAGGTATGATTGTCGCTATACAAAATGTGCTCCTTCGAAACTAAGTAGTGCCTCCACTTCTTCAATTCCTGTATGACTACATAAAACTCTTTATCATACGTGGAATATTTCATCTTGGTCTCGTTCAGCTTCTCACTGAAGTATGTGACTCATTTATTGTCTTGACTTAAGACTACTCCAACCGCGAATCCACTTGCGTCACATCTGACTTGAAATGTTTTATTGAAATCTGGCAGAACCAGAACTGGTTGTTCGGTTCTCATCTCCTTTAACAACTTGAAACTTCTTTCTGCTTCCTCTGTCCAATGAAAATACTTGTGTCTTTTCTTGACTGTGTCCATCATTGGTGCACAAATCCCACTAAAATTTCTGATTAACTTCCTGTAAAAATTGGCTAGTCCATGGAATCTTCTGAATTCAAAGATATTCCTTCGAGACAACCACTCTTTGATCACTTTTACCTTTTCAGGATCCATCTTCAACTCATTCGAAGAGATCACGAAACCCAAATAAATGAGCTACGTCTTCATGAAAGACAACATTTTTAGATTTATTGGCAACTTCTCTTGTTGCAACCTCCTCATTACTAAAGATAAATGCCTTAGATGTTCTTCCTCAGTCTTACTGAAGATCAATATATCATCAAGATACACAATTACAAACTTCCCAATGAAATCTTTCAAGAATTCATTCATCAATCTCATAAAAGTACTTGGCGCATTCATCAAGCCAAATGGAATGACAAGCCATTCATACAGTCCTTCATTTGTCTTGAATGTTGTCTTCCATTCATCACCTTCCCTCATTCTAATCTGGTGATATCCGCTTTTCAAATCATTTTTTTTTTAAAACGTTGCCCCACTCAAGCAATTCATCAAGCCATCCATCCTAGGTAAAGGAAATCTATACCTGATGGTGATTTTGTTTATAGCCCTCGAGTCTGTACACATCCTCCATCCGCCATCCTTCTTCAGACTTAACACTAATGGTACAACGCATGGACTCAAGCTTTCTCTAATCAATGCCTTGTCCATCAAACCCTAGACTTGCTTCTTGACTTCCTCATTCTCTTGCGGCGTCAGCATGTGCGCTGCTTTGTTTGAAAAACTCGCTCCTGGTATATGTTCAATGTGATGACTTATAATCCAAATGGGCGGTAATGAACAAGACAAATCATCCACCACTATATCAACAAAATTATCTAGCAGTTCCTGAATTTCCTCCAGTATATCATCTATTGAAGTACTGGTCAAAATGACTCTGGGTTTTCTCACCACAACAAACTGCATTTATTCATCTTTCTTGACTTCATCCAGAATTTCCTTCCCACTCATGAGAAGTATAGTACTGCTTGCTTCTGCTTTCACCCTCTTGTCTTCAATTGGCAACAACATATGTGTCCTACCATTCTTTTCCAAAGTGTATGTGTTCTTTCTTCCATCATGAATAACATTTATGTCATATTTCCAAGGCCTCCCCAACAAAATATGACAGACATCCGTGGGAATAACATCACATAAAATCTCATCTCGGTATCCCCCTATCTTAAATTCAACTAAACATTGTTTAGTGATAGTTACCTGATGTCCTTTTTGCAACCATGAAACTTTGTATGGGCTTGGATGTGTAACTGTCTCCAATTCAAGCTTTTCCACCATCTCCGTGGATACTATATTATCCGTGCTTCCACTATCAACTATTACCTTGTATACCGTATCCTTGGTCTTGCAAGCAGTCCTAAACAAATTGTTCCTCTAGACTGGATTCTCCATCTCTTTCTCTGGCTTCAAGAGAATTTTCCTCATCATTAAATAATTTCCACCTTCTGCATCTTCTGGCTCAACATTTCGCCTTTGCGCTTCTGAAATGTGAGCTTCGCCTCCTCCATCTATTTTTCTATCAGGACATTCCCAAGAGTTGTGTTTAATATTTCCACAGACAAAACACTTCACTTCACTTCCTCTACCTCTTCCTCTTCCTCTTGCTCGAGGAAAAGCATTCCTATTGGCGTATTGTCATCCCTGTGAACTTCCTCTCCTTTCAGGGTGGCTATGTGGCTTCTTCTCTTCATCCTTGGGCTTCTGTACTCTGTCCTAGGCAACGGCCTTGCCTTTTCTCTAACTTCTACCTCTACCCCTTTGACCTTGCTTTTGGGTCAATTTCTCTTCTGCCTTTGAAGCAATCTGATAAGCATCTTCTACAGTTTTGATTATCACCATGCTCATCTCATCCTGAATCTATAACCTCAGTCCATTCATGTATCTGGAAAAATTTTCATCATCACTCTCACGATGACCAGCTCTGATGTTTATCTTATAAAACTCCTCAGTGTATTCCTTCACTGTCATCCCTTTCTATCTCAAATTCTGCATTCTCCGGAATAGATTGATTTGATAATGCCTGGGTATGAATTTGGATTTCATCTTGGCGACCATCCTATCCCAGCTTTTGATTCCTTGTTTGCCTTTGCAATGCCTATCAGCCTGCAGTTCATCCCACCACAGTGTTGCATGCCCTTTTAGTCTAGTGACAACATTCTTAACCTTATTATCTTCTTCAATATCCTCGTAGTCAAAGTATTTATCTAGAGCTCTAAACCAATCTAGCAGCTCAACGTATAAGTTGCATTCATACATCGAAATATCCATTTTTTCTCTGGCACCTATCCTTGCAACAACTTTGAATAGATTTTATTCTGCAGCATCTATGGCTACAATTTTTTCTTCTCCGGCTCGAGTTGCATTCTCATTTTCATCCTCACTGACATCTCCAGCATCATGTGTTCGCCTCTATGTTGTCTCCATAGCATCCAATCGAGCACGAAGTTCTCTCATTTCCCTTTCCATGGCTGGGTCGGGAATCCGCCTTTCTTGACGTCTTCTTGGCGGCATTGTTTAAATCTATCCATGCAGAATTCAAATCACAACTTTCCTCTATCTTTCCTCTATCTTTCCTCTACAGAAAAAAGAGTTGTTAGCTCTGATACCACCTGATGTAGACCCCCACCTTAACAGGGTTTTCTTGACCTCCCAGCCTTTGGATATTCCAATTCCCAAGCTGAAGTGGCTCCTTGGTTCCTACTGGAACCTTCTTATCATGCGACCATAGGTATTTTTTCTGAACTCCGCCCATGCGAACAAGCACTAGGTGCAAGTCTACACTCGACACGACCACTGGCATGACCACATGATTAACCCCAAAAGGGTGTGTCGGGTTTCACAATGTAGGCACTTTTGTTGCAAAGCACCCTGACTTCTCCGAGTCCTAAATCTTGAAATGGGTTAGCGGTCTCTAGATCCTCCCTTAAGTCCTCCTGATGTGACCCTTGACTACAACCAGGGGCCAAACCTTCGAGTGCGTTGGGAATTCGTGTGTCGGGGGTTTGCGATGTAGCTCTCCTTCCTTCACCCGATATCCAAAATCATAATTCTTTGCCACAGATCAATGGCCCCAATACCTCCCACAATTAATGGTCTAGATCTCATTGGAATTTCACATATTGGGGGTTTGTGAAATGGCCCTCTCCTCTTCTTCCGAAATCCAAACTTGCAATGACCTCTTATGCCAAATCAACAGTCATAGGTTCTTTCCATGATCAATGTTCTTGATCGCGTCAGGATTTCGCATATCGCAACTTTTGGGTAGTTGTTTCCTTCACACTCCCAACTCCTGAAATGTCAATATTCAAGGCTCCAAATCAACGACACTCGCCCCTTCAGATCTAACGACTCTTATCTCCCCTGAGCTTCCGAGTGTGGAAAGAATATTGCCTTAACCTCCCTGCAACTCCACTGGATCTAACGGTCCATGGGTATTGGTTTTTCTCCCTCCGAGAGTTTCCACCGTTCATTCAGGTTCTCGATACTTCCTGGAAAAATAACTCGGCGTCTTTCCCCCTAAGCTTGATTTCTGTGAGGTGACTACAAACCTCGTCCTTCCTTCGAACTCTTAGAAGTCTCTATCCCTCCTGAGATTGGTTCTCGCTGCAAACTCAAGGATTCTAAGGGATTCTTGCGCACACTCCTTGCGGCCTTCATGATAATCCTTGATTATCTGATATCTCCCAACTCTACACACTCCTTGTGATAGACGTTCTTCAACTACTCACTTGGTTGGAGAAGTCTAAGACTTCGACCTGGCCTGTGCACACCTTGCATGGCTTTGTGCTATACTTGCACTTCTGCTAGTATAAGAACAACGGTATCCCTCCTGAGATTTTCTGAGGTGAAACTCAGAATCTCGTCAACGCACTCCTTGCGGACCTTCACTCCACTCCTTGCAGGAATTCACAAAAGAGAATCAATTGAAACTTACACTCTCCCTCTCACGGACTTCATACATTCAACATGAAATCACTGATACACACACAACATTGAAACAAATGCAAACAGAGCATATAAACAAACTATAAACATACCATTCAAGAGATGTAAACAGTAACCATGATACACCATGAAATTGGATCAAGCATTTTTATATTAATTCAAGTGCTTCTCTACATGGATTCAATAGCAACAACCATCCATTCATACAACTTCTACAATCTCTGTTCTTCTCTTCTCTCTAATGCTCTCTTGCTCTACAGCTACTAACTACTATGATAATAATAATACAAGACAATACATACGAGGGAGCTTTATCGAGTTTTTCCTCCTACAATCCTCAAGATATCTAATTGAATTAAAGCCTACGTCTACTTTGCATTTATTACATTAAACACCTATAAATTCCAGATGAGAGCAACGCTCAAGATCTTCATTACAATCCCCAAACATTTAAGAGCAATTACATCCTTCCAGCTATTACATTAAAGTTTCATCTTTTGAAATTCAAAATGTCTTCAAAATGCACGCTGGTGCATATCTAGTTGTCTTCCACTTGCACTTGCTTACAATGCTCTTGCATCATACTCCTCTGGCTGAAAAATTCATGGACTCCTGTCCATGATCTCCTACACCGTCTATCCATGTTTCTGGATATTTTCTTCACTTTCCCAACTGGCATCTTCAATCGGGTGTCCCTCCCATTTTACCAAATATTCAAGATATGTCTTTCTCCGGGTTTTCTTTCCAACTCTCTGATCAATGAGCTTTTCCATCTGCGGCTTTTCAGCCACAGGCATCTGCTTAACCCACTAAATTTCCTTCTGATTCTCATCTCCTCCTAGTTCATCTAGTTTGTAAGGATACCAATTTGATACGTTGAATATGGACGACATTCCCACATCATCTGGCAATTCTATCTCATAAGCAGTTGCCTCAAATTTCCGTAAAATCTTACACGGCCCTATCTTTTTCATCTTCAGTTTATTATATGTTCCCCTTGGGAACCTTTATTTTCTTAGATGTGCTAAGACTAAATCTCCCACTTCTACTTGAATCTCTCTCATGTGTTGATCTCCTCTGTGCTTGTATTCTTGGTTGGAATTCTCCAACCATTCTTTAATCCTTTTATGGAGCTCCTACATATCTGCTGCAAAATCTTCCTCTCCAACACTCCTGAACTCATTCTGCTCTAAGTCTCTCAACTCAGATACTCCTCTTGGCTGCATTCCATACATTATCTGGAATGGGATCTGTCCCATGCTCTAGTTAGGTGACTCATTATATGCAAATTTCTCTTGTGGAAGAATCTGATCCCACTGATTGTGATGTTCAGCTACTAAAATACTCAATAAGCCCCCCAAACTTTGATTTACTACCTCAATCTGTCCATCCATCTGAGGGTGATATGCTAAGCGAAATGATAAATCTGTCCCCATCTTCTTCCATAATGTCCTCCAGAAATGACCAACAAATTTGGTATCCTTGTCTGAAACAATACTCTTGGGTAAACCATGAAGTCGAACAAACTCTTTGAAAAACAAATTTGCAATGTGTGTTGCATCATTGGTTTTCTGACATGGAATAAAATGTGCCATTTTTTAGAATTTGTCAACTACCACGAATATGAAATCACAACCTCTCTGTGTCCTTAGCAGTCCTAACACAAAATCCATGCTTACCGTGTCCCACGGTCTCTCTGGTATCGGTAGTGGTTGATACAACCCTGTATTTTGTCTTTTCCCCTTTGCATGCTGGCAAATTCTACATCTGTTGACAAATTTCTTGACATCTGTCCTCATCCCTGGCCAATAATATAAACTATTCAATTGTGCAAATGTTTTGTCATGGACGAAATGTCCAGCCAATCCCCCACTGTGATTTTCCTTCAAAAGGTTTTCTCTCATAGAACTCCTCGGGATACACAACTGATTTCCTTTAAATAATAGTCCATCCTAGATGAAATATTCAATCCATTGGCTTCTATCTCTCAGAACAGGATTCATGCATGCTTCATAAGCATCCTTGAAATATGAATCATCTCTGTACATTTCCTTAAGGCTATCAAAACCTAAGGTCTTCACTCGAAACTCCTGTAGAATCAAACATTTCCTGCTCAATGCATCAACAACCTTGTTAGCAGTCCCATAATTGTGATTTATAACAAAAGTAAAGTTCTGCATAAATTCAATCCATTTTGCATGTTTTTGGTTCAATTTTTCATGTATGGTTATAAACTGTAAGCCGTGATTGTTGCTATACAAAATGAACTCCTTCAGAACCAAGTAGTGCCTCCACTTCTGCATCGCCTGTATGACTGCATAAAACTCTTTATCATACATGGAATATTTCATCTTGGTCTCATTCAACTTCTCACTGAAGTATATGACTGGTCTATTGTCTTGACTTAAGACTGTTCCAACCGTGAATCCACTTGCGTCACATCTAACTTGAAATGCTTTATTGAAATCTGGCAGAACCAAAACTGGTTGTTTGGTTATCTTCTCCTTTAACAACTTGAAACTTCTTTCTACTTCCTCTATCCAATGAAAATATTTGTGTCTTTTCTTGATTGTGTCCATCATTGGTGCACAAATCCCACTAAAATTTGTGATGAACTTCCTGTAAAACTAGCTAGTCCATGGAAGCTTCTGACTTTAAAGATATTACTTGGAGACAGCCAATATTTGATCGCTTTTACCTTTTCAGGATCCATCTTCAACTCATTCGAAGAGATCACAAAACCCAAATAAATGAGTTTCATCTTCATGAAAGATGACTTTTTCAGATTTATCAACAACTTCTCTTGCTGCAACCTCCTCATTACTAAAGCTAAATGCCTTAGATGTTCTTCCTCAGTCTTACTGAAGATCAATATATCATCAAGATACACAACTACAAACTTCCCAAAGAAATATTTCAAGAATTTGTTCATCAATCTCATAAAAGTACTTGGCGCATTCGTCAAGCCAAATGGCATAACAATCCATTCATACAGTCCTTCATTTGTCTTGAATGTTCTCTTTCATTCATCACCTTCCCTCATTCTAATCTAGTGATATCCTCTTTTCAAATCAATTTTTGAAAAAAACTTTGCCCCACTCAAGCAATCCATCAAGTCATCCATCCTGGGTAAACGAAATCTATACCTGATGGTGATTTTTTTATAGTCCTCGATTCTGTACACATCTTCCATCCGCCATCCTTCTTTGGACTTAACACTATTGGTACAGCGTATGGACTCAAGATTTCTCTAATCAATCCCTTTTCCATCAAACCCTAGACTTTCTTCTTGACTTCCTCATTCTCCTGCGGCGTCAGTCTATACGCTGCTTTGTTTGGAAAACTCGCTCCTGGTATAAGGTCAATGTGATGACTTATGATCCTGATGGGCGGCAACGGACAAGGAAAATTGTCCACCACTATATCAGTGAAATTATCCAGCAGTTCTTGAATTTCCTCCAATAGATCATCTACTAAAGTACTGGTCAAAATGACTCTAGGTTTTCTCACCACAACAAACTACATTTATTCATTTTTCTTGAATTCATCCAGAAGTTCCTTCCCACTCATGAGAAGTATATTACTGCTTACTTCTGATCATCTACTAAAGTACTGGTCAAAATGACTCTATGTTTTCTCACCACAACAAACTACATTTCTTCATCTTTCTTGAATTCATCCAGAAGTTCCTTCCCACTCATGAGAAGTATAGTACTACTTGCTTCTACTTTCACCCTCTTGTCTTCAATTGGCAGCAACATATGCGTCCTACCATTCTTTTCCAAAGTGTATGTGTTCTTTCTTCCATCATGAATAACATTTATGTCATATTTCCAATGCCTCTCCAACAAAATATGACATACATCCACGGGAATAACATCACATAATATCTCATCTTGGTATCCCCCTATCTTAAATTCAACTAAACATTGTTTAGTGATAGTTACCTGATGTCCTTTTTGAAACCACGAAACTTTGTATGGGATTGGATGTGCAACTATCTCCAATTCGATCTTTTCCACCATCTCTATGGATACTATATTATCCATGCTTCCACTATCAACTATTACCTTGCATACCTTATCCTTGGTCTTGCAAGCAGTCCTAAACAAACTGTTCCTCTGGATTGGATTCTCCATCTCTTTCTCTGGATTCAAGAGAATTTTCCTCATCATTAAGGAATTTCCACCTTCTGCAACTTCTGCCTCAACATTTCTCCTTTGCTCTTATGAAATGTGAGCTTCGTCTCCTCCATATATTTTTCTATCAGGACATTCCCAAGATTTGTGTCTGATCTTTCCACAGACAAAACACTTAACTTCACCTCCTCTGCCTCTTCCTCTTCCTCTTGTTCGAGGAAAAGTGTTCTTGTCAGCATATTGTCATCCTTGTGAACTTCCTCCCCTTTCAGGGCGGTTATGTGGCTTCTTCTCTTCATTCTTAGGCTTTTCTATTCTGTCCTAGGCAACGACCTTGCCTTTGCTCTGACTTCTACCTCTTCCCCTTTGACCTTTCTTTCAGGTCAATTTTTTTTCTTCCTTTGAAGCAATCTGATAAGTATATTCTATAGTTTTGATTGTCACCATGCTCATCTCATCCTGAATCTCACACCTCAGGCCATTCATGTATCTGGTGACTTTTTCATCATCACTCTCATGATGACTAGCTCTGATGTTTATCCTATAAAACTCGTCAGTGTATTCCTTCACTGTCATCCCTTTCTGTCTCAATTTATGCATTCTCCAAAACAGATTGATTTGATAATCCCTGGGTATGAATTTGGCTTTCATCTTGGCAACCATCCTGTCTCAGCTTTTGATTCTTTGTTTGCCTTTGCAACACCTATCATCCTGAAGTTCATCCCACCATGGTGTTGCATGCCCTTTTAGTCTAGTGACAACATGCTTAACCTTCATATCTTATTCGATATCCTCGTAGTCGAAGTATTTATCCAAAGCTCTAAACCAATCTCGAAGCTCCTCAACGTCTAAGTTTCCTTCATACATCGGAATATCCATTTTTTCTCTGGCACCTATCCTTGCAATAGCTTTAAATAGACGTTCTTTTGTAGTATCTTCGGCTACCACTTCTTCTTCTCCGGCTCCAGCTTCATTCTCACTTTCATCCTCATTGACATCTCTAGCATCAGGTGTTCGCCTCTTTTGATCTGAAAATAGAAGGCTGACTTGTTATGCTATGCAAGAACCCTCTACTTCATTAAAATAAACTTTAACAGGACCTTGCTTCATGTGTTAAAATATGCAAAATAAACTTATGTGTTAAGTTCATGTATCTTCTTGTAAATGCTTATGTGTGAGGAAATGTTCTTTTAGATCGTTAAATATGTACTTGCAATAAATACACAGCAACACAACTTGCAGCAAATAAACCATCAAATGCACAACAAGAACAACATGATAAAGGAGTTCACCCCCCTACGGGCTACATCTCCTTGAGCCTCCATAATGGACTTGGCTCTATGGAATTAATTAGTCAAAAGTTATTTTACAATATGCTGCTCAACTACAATGGAAAAACAGACTGCACCATTGAGATCAGAACACATAAAAACCCCAAAAATGACTAATACAACTCTGAAAACGGATCATGGCTCATTCGGGCATGACCTCTTCTACATGTGGCCATAAGCTTCCCTGAGATTCTCTTTGGAAAAAACACCTGTAAAAGTC
>JZKD02S0167914.1:316965-345680 GCA_000966675.3 Picea glauca
TCTTTGAGATACGTATCCAGTCTGTGATACCAGGCTCGAGGGGCTTGTTTTAAACCATATAAATCTTTCTTCAACTTGCATACTAAGTCAGGGTTATCAGACAATTTGAAACCTTATGGTTGTTCCATATAGACTTCTTCACTTAAATCTCCATTGATAAAGGCTGACTTGACATCCATTTGGTAGACTTTAAACTTTAGACTTAAATCTCAATGAGCTTCAAATCCATTTTTGGATTTCATTTTTTCTTGCGATCTTCATTTTGACCACGCTCATGGAATTTAGTAGCCATTTTCACCTTCTACTTGCCCTCCTGGCAAGTCTATTGTTCACTCTACAAACGAGAGCATCTCTAGCTTCTCCTACAACTCACCTCGCTGTCAAATGTTTGGTGCCTACATGCAAACAGATCTCCACTCATAGATCATTTTACTCTGTCTCTGTTTTCCTCTTCCACCTGAAATCTACAGACAAAATCATGCCCCTGATACTACTTGATGTAGTCATATTGTCTTATTCTTTCTCTGCCTCCCTCTGCCTGCTATCTACAGACAGGAAGTGGCTCTAATACCACTTGATGCAGTGCACCTACCTCGGTAGGGTCTGCTGACCTCCCGGTCTAGGATCGTTCTTCAAAACTCCCTGAGATGGAATAGCTCTTTGGTTCCTACTGGAACCTCCACTAAACAATTCCACAGGTCCTCACGAACTGAACTCGTGTGAACAAACGCTAGGTGCAAGCTCCCTCTCCACGTGACCACTAGCTGTGACAACACGCCTACTTGAAAAAAGGTGCTACGTGAAATCTCAGAGTTTTGGGTGCTATCTCTTCTGGCTAAGCCCCTTCCTTTCACATGACCATGGATTGCGACCATGGGCCAACTCCCTTCATGGCTTCGCACTTCGAAGCTTTTGAGAGTTTCCTGCTCCCCTTTCTCGATTTCTGAATTGGCGAGTTCTCTCGATGGAATGCTAGCTCCTCCCAAGCGCTTTGGGACTTCTCCTTTCGCATATTCTGAGGGAAATCCACTTCCTTTCCTCTGAATTCCAATATGTGAACTCCCTCCAAGACCAAATCTACGGTCTACGTTGTCCCTTCGATCGATGACTGCAATCAAATCACGAGTTCGCATTTTGGGTATTTGCTATGGGCCAAAAATGATACTCCTTATATTCATGAGTGTCAAATCAATGGCTCACAACTCCTTCTAATCTAACGATCTAGATCTTTTCTTACAAATCATAAGTTCATGTTTCAGGATTTCTGAAAACAACTTCCTTCATTCTCCCAACTCCCAATTCCTGATTTCCCAATATCTCCTTCCCATGAAAGGAATCAATGGTCTAGATCTCTCCTTCCAGCCAACGACTGAGATCAAATCGTGAACTCGGACCTTGCGAGTTCTCGCTCTTCCCCTTGCAAATATTTCGATGTCTAAGTTCTCAAACTCTCATATCTATTGCCACTCGTCTGCCAGATGATGGACGGTTTCGATGATTTCATAACTTTGGAACTTTGCAAAGTCCACTGTTCTATGCACTTTTGAAGGGTTAAATCCTGTGTACTTACCTTGGGATCCAACAAATATTGGTCCACGTGCTCAGATCCAATGGCTGGGATCTCCTCCTCTCCTGCATGCTCGTTCCTCCTGTCTGGACTATGATCTAGAGGTCCAGATTCTTCACACTGCTTGATCCAACGACCATTGTCTCTCCTCCTCCTAAGCTTGCACTTTCTTCCCTGACTTGGAAGAATTTCTAAGTGTTAAAGGTCTCAACCTTTGATCCTTTTGCGAACCCTAATGACTTTGGGTCTCGTCTGCGTTTCTGGAAATGCTACCTCTCCTAAGCTTTCCTCAATGTAATTTGACCTCGCCCTGGCGCACTGTCTCTCCTGAGCTTAGGGACTTGGAATAAGTTTGACTCTTACATAGTCCTTGTGCTATCTCTTTTGATCTTGTCAAACTTGCTCAGTCTCTAAGGGACTCGACCCTTCTGCGTCTTCCAAAAGACTTTCTAGTGCCCGCTTGACACGTTTTGCGCTCGACCTCCTCAGGTTACGAACATGAAACAAATTATCTCTGTGCACACTCCTTGCGCTAAACTGGCCTTCAACCTTTCTCCTGTGGACTCGACTATCTATGGTCTCATCTTCACTCTTGAAAGCATTATCTCTTCTAATATTTTCAATTTACTTAGTCTCCTAAGAGTCTCGACCCTTCTATTTCCTTTCGAAGGAAAACTTTGTGCCCACCTAGAAACTTTCTGCTCATGCACACCTTGCAAATCTCTTTCATACATAGTGTTCAGTAAATATATGAGTGTCCCCTCCTTGACACTTCTCTTCTTACATAACTCAAGGTAGAGTTCTCTTTGTGCACGCCTTGCACTCGCTCGATGCCCACCTGACAGAGCTCTACAGAATCATCAACAATTATGTTTTATGTTCTTTTCCTCCTTCGCACAGTATCCCTTAAGAGTATTCAGTAACTTTGAGTCTCTTCCTAAGTTTGAAAACTATCCTGGTGTGCCCTCCTAGCACGTTCTCCTCTGAACTCGATTCGAGATTCAGATGCGCACTCTTTGCGCTGGCTACATAAATTCCAATGTTCTATTGTGGACTCCTTGCATAGCCTAAAGAACCCATAAACAATTCAAAAGCTCTCAAACAAATAGTGGATTCTATTTAACCATGTAGATGGAAACCTATCACATACATCTACAACATATATTCATAAACACACAAAGACAACATTCAAAGAGAGGGCTGGCACCTCTCCCCTCCTTGAATGCACTTGAATGTGTTGTCTAGCCAGCGCACTACTGAGGTGGAGTGATGCTCCTACATCATACTCCACTGCTGTGAAAAATTCATGAGCTCCTTCTCATGAGCTTCCCAGCTCTGTTGAAATCCTCCTAGATCCCAAACTCTCTTCTGGAGCTATCCACCCGCTCCACTGTTGTGCTGCTGTTGCTGTTGCTACTTCTTCTTCTTCTTCCCTGCTGCTATGGCAGGCTCTCCTCCATTTAGCTTCCTCTTACTGACTACTTCTGCTGCTGACTTCAACATCAATATCCTTATCTCCTCTATCACCACTATCTTGGTGTGTCCTCTTGGCACATTCTCCTCTGAACGTGATTCAAGATTCAGATGCGCACTCTTTGTGATGGCTACAGAACTTCCAACGTTATGTTGTGCACTCCTTGCACAACCTAAAGAACCCAAAAACAATTCAATAGCTCTCAAACAGATAGTGGATTATATCTATCCCTACAGATGGAAACCTATCACATACATCTACAACATATCTTCATTAGCACACAAAGACAACATTCAAAGAGAGGGTTGGTGCCTCTCCCCTCCTTGAATGGGTTGTCTAGCTGGTGCACTATTGAGGTGGAGTGATGGTCCTGCATCATACTTCATTGCTGTGAAAAATTCATGAGCTCTTGCTCACGAGATTCCCAGCTCTGATGAAATCCTCCTAGATCCCAAACTCTCTTCTGGAGCTGTCCACCTACTCCAATGTTGTGTTTCTACTGTTGTTGTTGCGTATTCTTCTTCTTCCCTGCAGTTATGGCAAGATCTCCTCCATTCAGCTTCCTCTTTCTTATTGCTTCTGCTGCTGACTTCAACATCAACCTCCTTATCTCCTCTATCACCTCTTCCAGTTGTTCTTCTGGGTAGCTCTTTGTCAGTCTTCTCTATTGCACTTCCTCCTTGGAAATGGGTATATCAACTCAATCCCCCCCGCTTTTTTATTCTTCTGTGGCATTATATTGCCACTCCGCTACAAACTCCAATTCTGCAGTCCCATCACCGAGCTTCTGCTCAGCTTCTTCCTCTAACAGATTAGCTTCTATTAGCTCCTCTTGTGTTGGTTCAATTCCATCTCCCTCCAGCTGCACCTCTGGCTGGTATACTCCTCCATCTGTCTCCAACCTGATCTATTGGATGTGATGGCTTTTCACTATCACCCTTCTCTCCAAGAATTCCAGTTCTTCATATAGATTAGCAAAGTCTATGTTGTTTGCTTCCTCTTCTATTGCAGGCTTCAATGTTGTAGTCATCTCATGTTTAGATCCCTGGCTGAAATATTTGAGCCATTCCTCTGAATGCTCTTCTTCTTCTACTGGGGAAAACATCAATGTCTACTCCTTCTTCTCATGTTCTTTAACATTCTCTGCTAGTTTTCCTTTTCCTGCGGTTGCATCTGTAACACATGCTATGGAATCAACATAGCTTCTTGGTAGGAATACCTCAATTCCTCCAATGACCAGAATGCATTTTTGATCCTCCTTTGTCAGCACTCCTTGTTGATATGAACACATCTCTAATCTCATGAGACTCTTAGATAGTCTCATCTCTTCTCCCTTTCCCACCTGGAAATCTAGGATTCCTCTCCTGCCATCCTGACAGTCTATGAGATCCTCCAATGATCCCATCTCATTTCCCACCTGGCAATCTGAATTGTTATCACTTCCCCCTTGGCAGTCTATGATATCTCTCATTGATCTCATCTCCTCCTCATCACTGAGGTTTCTCCCAATCTTTGGCTCACAGATGTGAACCACTTCCTCTACGTCACTGAGGTTTTTCTGGATGCCTCAGCCACCTCCTTACTATCTATTATTTTTTTCTAGCCAACAACTTTTGAACATGCCATTTTTCCTTCCTATTCAAAGGCCATTCATACCTCCAGTGTACCTTTGCCTCCTACTGCATCTTCCATGCTAGTTGTTCCATCCTTGCTCTTATCTCAATGAGCTCCAAATCCATTTCTAGTTTGCATTTTTTCTTGTGGCCTTATTTCTGACCACGCTCATGGCCTTTAGTAGCCATTTTTACCTTCTACCTTCCCTCCTGGCAAGTTTGTTGTTCAGTTTTCAACTGAGAGCATCTCCAGCTTCTCCTACAACTCACCTGGTTGTTGCCTATGTGAAAACAGATCTCCACTCACAGATAATTTCACTTTGTCTCTGTTTTCCTCTTCCACCTAAAATCTATAGATGAAATCATGCCCCTGATACTACTTGATGTAGTCAAATTTTTTTCTTCTTTCTTTGCCTCCCTCTTCCTGCTGCCTACAGACAAAAAGTGGCTCTGATACCACAAGATGTAGTGCCCCTACCTCGACAGGGTCTGCTGACCTCCCGGTCTAGGATTGTTCTTCAAACTCCATGAGCTAGAATAACTCTTTGGTCCCTGCTAGAACCTCCACTAAAAAATTCCATAGTTCCTCACAAAATGCACCCATGCAAACAAATGCTAGGTGTAATCTCCCTCTCAACGTGACCATTGGCTGTGACCACACACGTACTTAAAAAAAGGCACTATGCGAAATATCATAGTTTTGGGCATTATCTCTCCTGGCTAAGCCCCTTCCTTTCATGTGACCATGGATTTCAACCGTGGGCCAACTCTCTTTGCGACTTCACGCTTTGGAGATTTTGAGAGATGCCTACTCCCCTTTCCCAATTTCTGAATCAACGAGTTCTCTTGGCAGAACGCTAGCTCCTCCTGCTAGCCCCCTCTCTCCATACGACCTCAAGCTATGAACCGGGGCTTAAATACCAAGCACTTCAGGACTTTTCCTTTCACGTCTCTCAAGGGAAATCCACTTCCTCTCCTCTAAATTCTAATATGCAAACTCCCTCCAAGACCAAATCTATGGTCTACGCTCTCCCTTCGATCGATGACTATGATCAAATTGCGAGTTCATGTTTCGGGTATTTGTTGTGGGCCAAACCCAATACTCTCGATATTCACGAGTGTCAAATCAATGGATCACAACTCCTTCCGATCTAACAATCTAGATATTTTCTTGTGAATCGAAAGTTCACGTTTCAGGATTTCCGAAAATAGCTTCCTCCATTCTCCCAACTCCTGATTCTCGATTTCCCGATATCTCCTTCCCACAATGTTCTAGATCTCTCCTTCCATCCAATGGCTGAGATCAAATCACAAACTCAGACCTCGCGAGTTCTCACTCTTCCCTTTTGTTGTGAGGGAAATCTCCTTACGAACTAGCAAATAGGGTTATGCTTTGCATGCAGATATGACCAAAAGAAAATCTACTTTCTACCTTCATCCCCAGACTTAAATCCTATTTCTTTTCAGTAAAACATGGCTAGATCAACCTACCTTGTTTCAGGTGTTTGATGTCGATCCCTTTTTCGCACTTGATCACTCGTTCGCAGTTCTCCTTTCCAATGCTGACCTGCATACAAGACAAGCAACAACTACACATGCACCTTACCTATAGACTAACAGGTTAGAGATTCAAACATGTACTTAACAAATTATGAATAACTCATTTATTGGGATGGGAAAAGCATTTTCTTTATTACTTTGAATGAATCAACTTACAAAAAATTGAGACCGGCCACCGCTCCGCAAACCTGATCCTGGGCTCCTCTTCAACTGTCCTCCAACTTCTTTGCTTTGTATCTCTTCTAGCAAAAGGAAGGCTAAATGGTTGGGACAATGGGAATATGCAAATGGGTAGAGTTTCTTTGCTATCATTTTCCTTTTCCAAATGGGACCCCTAGCCCTTCTTTTATAGGTTAGAAGAAGCTAGGTATTTGGACGAACCCTTGGCCATGCATGGTCGGGAGTTTTAGTTAACTCACCCAGAGCTGTGTGTTTCGTCGACAACTTTCCTTTTTTGTGCTTTTGTTGGTCCACGCAAGCTTTTTTAGGTCAGCTAGCGTGTACACACGTGCAGTAATGGAGTAGGGCACATGGGCTCTTATAAAAGAGGTTTTTTAAAGAGTTTCTCAGTAATGCTTTGGCAAAGAAGGGATCTGAGATGGACTGATGCCAGGTAAGCATGTATGGTGCAATTTAGGGTTATAATAGATGCCCCCTAATGCATGAGGTCAGAAGAGAATTTGATGGCCGAAATACATTACCAATATTTACTGATGTGCCGAACGATTGAGCCTAAGAATCAGGAACCAGGAGGCATCGTCTTCAAGATAACAAATGTCTCACCAAGGCGGGCATACCCATGCCCGAGATCAAATAGAATCATGGCTACTAATCAAATACACTGTAGATCCATGTCATATAACTATATAAAGAGTAGCCACGAATAATACATAGCAGAGCTACATCTCAAAATAAAAAAGATATACATATAGAGTATCCATCTTCTAGAAGCTGATACGGCCTGATGGCTAGAGATGAGGTCTTCAGAGCTCGAGAAACTACTTCAAAATCTTCCAAAATTGGGTAGGAGTGTAATATGAGTGTACGACTGCACTACCCATAGGTCTTCGACGGCTCGTCGATCATGGACTTGATGATCAGACTGAAGGCTTCTTTGATTTCGAACAAGGACTTGATTGGACATTCGAGATGGCCAGGTATGAGGGCAAGAGACAAATTGCAGAGGGGCTGACTCAGGCTTGGTGACAAACCTCCCTTGGACAATAGCATGACAAATGATGAGACTCAGGCAACATGGAATTAATCATAAGTCTACGAAGCAGGAGACAACACAAACTCTCCATATGTTTGGAAGGATAACCAAACGGTGGAGGACACAACTCTATATAGTGAGAACAACTTCCTAAGGTCATACTACATCCCATAGTTTGATGAACAAACGAACATATGTGATTTATCCAAGGGCAACTCATTATGCTACCAATAAAGAAAATACTTTTTTGTTCCTCTTTTTGGGGTATATTTGTTTTTTTTTGTCTTTTTCAATAATTATGGGAAAAAGAATAAAGGAATATTATGTTACATTGGAGGAGCGAGTGTTGAAAACATACAAGTTCAAGGCATAAAGACAAGACTGATATTATAGTATACTCGGGAAAAATCCTCCGGGGGCGAAGGGTGTTAAGACATAGAAGCAAACTGTTACAAGGCTGGCGTATAAGGTATGCAAACGCGGTTAATAAAACACACAACGGTAACATCCTTCAATGTAAGTTTAACGAGCCTAGAGAAGGTAAGCATAGTGGTTTTTCATATTTAGAGAGTCTGAAAAAACGTAAAAGGAGACTCCATTGGGGTACCTTTTTCGAAGATAGTCTAGTCGGTTCGAAAAAGGGGTAAACTAGCACCGACAAGACGTCTATTCAAAACCATTTTAATGAGTGTGATAAAGACAAGATCACTCGACAAGTTTTTCATTTTTAGGGAGTTTGAAAAAATCTTAACTATGGACTCCATCAGGAATGTTCTTCTGGACCATTTTAATGAGTGTGAAAGAATAAGGTCACTCGACAATCTTTTCAATTTTAGGGAGTCTGAAAAGAGCTTAACTATGGACTCCGTGGGGGTTCCTTCTTTGTAAGTTTAGTCCCTCAGGCCCAAAAAAGGGATAAAATTATACATGAGAGTACTATTCTATAGAGCTGAAGTTCCATAGAGTACACCTTTGTTTGTACAGTTGACTGTCTGGACCGAAAAAGGGGTAAACTACCATCGGGCAGATGTGAATTCAAATTTCAGTTTAACGAGCGTGAAAGGCCACAAGATCACTCGACAATCTTTTCATATTTAGAGGGTCTGAAAAGGGCTTAAAAGAAGACCCGTTATTTTTTGGGAGTCCTGAGGGTGAGGTCAAGAGAAAAGAAGAATCATGGAAATGAGGCTCAAACTCGTATTCAGGAAAAACTACAAGGACTCCCGAGCCTACAGCGTTTTATAGACAACATGAATACCATAATGCAACCAGGATCTACCTAGGGCATCCATGTTCCAGTAAGCTCTACCACTAAGTTGCGACACTTCTAAAGCAGAGATGATGGTTTCGTGTCACAACCTGATGGGATATATCCTATGGCAAAGGAAAAAGACAATGAGGTACAAAAATCAAGGTAGAAACCTAACCTATATGTTCCAATTGAGCGTTAGAAAAATTTTCCACGAACCATTGAAAAAATACTCAAAACTCAAAAACAAAAACTGTCCCAATACCCAATCAAATCCCTCCTATGCAACTCTTGAATCACTCTAAATGTTTTTTGGTATAAATAAAATGATAAGGGAGGCCAAAAAAGTGACAAAAAGAGGCCAAAAAGTCTATAAATAGAAGCTAGCAGCTCATTATCACCATTGCTGATTTGGAAATTGACTCTGGAGCCAAAAGACCCCCTTCGATTAAAGTGGTGATTTTGGGAGCTACAGTGGATGAAACAAACTTCTGTCTGGACCAAGTAAGTACAAAATCCCTTATCTTGCAATTTATGTCTTCATTTGTGCATTGGGTTTTGTTTTTTAGGGGGGCGTCGACCTTTAAAAGGTCGGCCCTAGGTCCACGCGGGTTGTCTCAAAATAGGCCACGTATACATTTGGGCAGAGTAAATTCTACATGCGTGTACACGTAACTGTCACCAATACAACATGCGTGGGCCCCCTTATGGAAAGAAAAAGGCACAAAAAGCAAGGGTTTAACTCTCCTGAACCCTTTTGTTTTGCAGGATGTATGTCCATTGGAGAGAACAAGAGCACGAAGAGGTGAATGAGTTGGTCAGGGGGGACCCCAATGCTGTGGTGACATTGATGCAGTGTGGGTTACTCAAGTTTTTTCTATGTCCTTTCATGCGGGCACAACCTAGGCTACTAAATTCCTTGGTTGACTACCGACATCCGGATGCAGAGGCATTCATGTTAGAGGGACAGTCACTGGTGCCCATAGTCGAGGAAATTTACTTCTTGACTGGCCTCTCTAGGAGAGGGGAACCAGTCAATTTTTGGACTTTTCCTACGGGGCCGCATTACATAGAATAATTGATAGGCCTCTATTGTATAGCTGATACAGGTCATGCAAGCACGCAGGTGCCTATAAGAAAGATCACTAACCTATCGCTACAGGCGATAGTATTGCTTATTGGGTGAATTACTGGTTCTGTTGCTCTACATCAAGCGTCCCATGCATAGATGAACTGTGCATTCTAGTGCTTAAATGCATAGGTTTTTGATTGGAGTACCACTTTGCTTGAGTGTATGAAGAGGCAACTGATAGATTTCCATTTGCGGACACATAGGAACTTTGGGTTTGGGACCATTCTATGTTCGTTCTTTTTTGAGAGAGTTTCGAGTTTTAGTCCTCGAGTAGTGGTACGAGGACATCATTCCTCTCTTCCTACTATGTGTAGATGGGAAGTACTACTACCATGACAGGGTGGCGGAAGCATCAATGAGTCCTTCGATGATGACTTTTTTGCATGGATGTCATGACAGATCCCAGTTATAGAGGACTACCCCTATGACGGGATTTATTTTTCGAGAGACCAGGAGATACTAGTACCTCCTGGTGAGGAGCGAGGGGAGATGGGTAAGTCTCCACCTTTGTAGTTTTTATTTTATTTTTTATATATATCATTTTTTTGTTACGCCAGATTATTTGATGGATATGTGTTCATTGTGTGCAGATGTGGGACCAGTGCGACCCCCTGACTATGCGAGGAACAAGTGTCATCCTCGGCCAGGGTCTGTACCTGCTGCCACCGAGGGACCAGAAGTATCAGGTGATCTTCCAGTCGAGGAGGCTGAGAGGGTACTGAGACGGGTTGAGCATAACTTTACTATGCTCGCTTGCATGGTCTCGATGGCAGATATTGAGGACTTGCCACCATCTATGTAGCCTCATGTAGTGGGGGCACCACAGATGTGGGTCTGTTTTTTTTGGCATTTAGGCAATGTTGTGGACCAGTATAACAGGGTCCACAGGCCCTGACTTTAGCTAGACATTTTGACGTGCCACGAGCACTACTTGTATATATTTTTTGAGGGCATAAGCCCTGTGACTCATTATTGGTCCTATTTTTGAGGCACTTGCGTCCATCCATGTACTCTGGTTACTTTATGATGTTATATATGATTTTTTGGTCTTTTGTGTCTTATGGATCATGTGTGAAAAAAATGTATTTACATGCTTATGTTAATGTTCTTTCATATGTGTGAAAGATGCCAATCTAAAATTTGATTAGCTAGAGTATCTTTAACTTGGTTTAATCTCCTAGGAACATGAAAATATGTAATATAATCAAAATTTCGTTCTAAGGGATGTACCCTAAGGAATCGTTGGTGTAAAGTTGGATTATGAACCTGGTACACTTTGTTTAACTGAGACATAACCAATTGAGCGTCGATATAGACCTAGAGATGAGAGATACCCCATGACAAAGCATCACAAAGCAACTCAATGACTGCACTATACTCGACGACATTATTTGTGGTGTCACCTAAGCATATACCTCCAGAAGATAATAATTGGCCTTGAGGTGTAAAGATGACCCAAGCTGCGGAGGCAAGCCTCTGAGTGTGCTGACTAGCACCATCTGCATACCCAATGAACACCTCAGAATCACTTGACATCTGCCACAGTGACGAAAGATAATATAAACGACACATCCATAACTCTAAAAGAAACTAAAAAGTAATCGTACAAAGACTATACATATGTTACAAAATGTTACCCATAGTGACCTGCCTATGAGTAATACTTCTTGAGGTAGAGCCCATTTCTAGGCTTCGCCATGGCATTCCCTTAAAAATCAACCAGACGATAAGCACCCTTTTTTAATACCTCTTTTATGATGAAAGGTTCAAACCACATGGGTTTGAATTTGCTTGCCCCCAGGGGGTCCTTATCTTGGTCATAGACCAAGACAAGTTCGCCTTCAGAGAAAATCCGAGGAGGAATGGACCTATCATACTGACACTTGACCTTATGTTTTTGAGCCTCATTGGCCAGGGCCACATCATGACGCTGCTCATTGAGCTACTCAAGGTATAATAACCATTCTTCAAGTGGAGAAGTGTCTGGCAATAATTGTACTGCCAACTTTAGAGACGAGATCTGACACTCGATGGGAAAGACTGCCTCCAGCCCGTAAATGAGTTGAAAAGGTGAGAAACCTGTTGTGGTCTTATAGTTGTTCGGTAAGCCCATACTGCCGAGTATAACATCAAATTCCAATTTGACTTGGTTGAGTTGATAGTTTGTTGTAGAATAGTCTTAAGAGTTTTGTTTATAGCTTCCACCTGCCCATTGGCTTGGGGGTAGTAGGGTGATGAATGTTCTTTCCGTAACCCAAGCTTTGATGTTAATTTGGTCATCATTTGATTCTGAAAGTGACTGCCATGGTCAATGACAATCTCCCTCGGGATGTCGAACCTTGCTATGATTTGGTTGAATAAAAAGAGAGTTGCAGTCTCTCCATCATCCTTAAACATCGGCATAGATTCGACCCACTTTGTGAAGTAGTCTACAGCTACGATGATATAGTGGTGGCCCCTTGCTGAAGGGGGGTTGCAAGTAGTGTAATCAATCCCCCACTTGGTGAATGGACCAAGTGTGATGATAGGAAACATGGGAGTGGGATGTGCCCTCATCTTCCGAGAGAAGATTTGGCAAGGATGGCAATTCTTTACCGATTCGATACAATCTTTGATAAGTGTTGGCGAGAAGTAACCTGCTTGTAGAATCTTTTGGGCTATTGCCAACCCAGACAAATGACTGCCACAAGCTCTGGTATGGAAATCGTTAAGCACAATAACTACTTCCTCATGAGTGAGACATCGACGTAGGATGAAGTCTACCCCTCTCCGATACAATGTATCATCGATTATGAGATAATTCTTAGCCTAATGGCATATGCGTCGATGCTCATCACGAGAAGAAGTGGTGGGGCACTTCAAAATCTGGAGATAAATAAGTATATCTCCATACCAGGGATCCGCAGACGTGATAAAAAACATATCTCCCCGGATAGGTGATTCTTCAGGCACAATGTCACCTGAATCAACCGGAAGTTCCGAAATAATTTCTGTGAAGACCAGTGACTTTTTGGACTTTGCTGAAATGAAGTCTAAGTCAAACTCCTGGAGGATGACCATCCATCTGCTGATTTTTCTACCTATTACCTTTCGTTTCAACATGTACTGGAATGGATTCATGACAACAATGATGGTGGTCTTGCGAAACAGAACATAATGAAAGAATTGTTGAACAGCATGAACGGTTGCCAACACAAGTTTTTCGATGTGAGAATAATTGAGTTCCGGTCCTACGAGGTCTTGGATCATGTAATAGATCACATATTCTGAGAAAAAGTCATCTTCCTGAACTAAAACCATGCCAATAGTTGACTCTGTTGTAGCCAAATATAATAATAAATCTTTGTTATAGTTAGGTGGCCGGAGTAGAGGGGCAGTTGTGAGGGCATGTTTTAATGCGTCGAAAGAGCATTGAGCAACATCGTCCCAGTAAAAAGGAATGTCTTTATTTATTAAGCGCATAAATCACTTGGTGATCTCGACATAGTTGGTGATGAAGCGTCGTTAATAGTTCACCTTGCCTTGTAGACTCTAAAGTTGAAGGATTGTGTGTGCGGGAGGAAACTGAATTATTGCCTCAACCTTGAGAGGATCGACCGTGATCCCCGTTGTTGACACTATGAAACCTAACAAGCGTTCTGATGTTATGCAGAAGCTGCACTTGTTTGGATTTAGGCGAATCCAAAAGTAGCAACAACGTTTGAAGATAAGTTAGAGGTGTGTGGGATGATCCAATCTCTTGCGAGATCGTGATGCTAAATCATCTAGATAAGCCTCGAATATATGCTTGAGGTCATGAAAATTAAAAGACATGGCCTGCTGAAAGGTGGCTCCAGCATTTTTGAGAACAAAAGACATTTTACGATACGTGAATGTTCCCCATGGACAGATGAATGTCGTTTTGTGTTGGTCTTTGGGTTTGATTTGTATTTGATTATATCCCAAAAAATCGTCCATGAAAGAAAAGGCTTTGCAACCCACACATTCATCAATGATCTGGTCGATAAACGATGTGGGAAAATTATCTTTGGGACAGGCCTTGTTCAAATCACGGAATTTGGTACATACACAAATCGTGCCTTGTTTTTTATTGACCAACACGGGGTTTGACACCCATTGGGTCAAATGTATTGGATAGATAAACCCAGATTTTAGCAATTTCTCAACCTCAACCTTAATGACTGCAACTTTCTTAGGATTAATAGGATGAAGCTTCTACCGAACCGACTTAGCATCAAGATACGTTGTGATTTCATATTCAACTATTTTTGGATCGATACCTGGCATTTCCTCATAATACCAGGAAAAAATGTCGTGGAATTCTTTGAAAAGATCTGTTTAGATTTGAGTCTCTTCAGGGGAGCAGTCAGTGCCGACGAAGACATTCTCCACGACGCGAAGGTTTTGGGAGATATTGATCGGTACAATTTCAACGATAGTTTCTATATTACCCTCGGCATAAACCTCATGTGTAGCTAAGGGATTAATATGACAAGATCGATCTCCTGTCATAGTCACGGTGAATTCTCCTGCTTCAATTTGTCTTAACTCTGGGAGGAAGTATGATCTGTGATGGAGATCTTCGTATGGTTTATCCGGACTAGTCATTGCTTCAATGATTGCTTCATCAGAGGGAAAGACTAAGTATAATGAATCGGTGTGAGCGAGAGAACTGTGAGCCCAAATAGGCTCTAGAAGTGGATCTAACTCTTGTGCAAGAGCTAGATCAGTGTGGGCTGAAGTTTGCTAGACTAAAGAGTACGCTACTTCAGCTGCAAACAAGGGTATGGACATGCCCGGGTGCCCTGTCCCATCCATCGTGGATGATGGGGAAGGAAGTATCCACGGATTGTCGAAGTAAGTCGTGCAGAATGATGAAACTTGAAAAATATCAACCTTATGGTGATTATATATAAACTTGATATCACCTTGAGGGGGCGGGTAATCGAAGGTACCCATCAAATATGAGCACAAACCAATCCCTACATTGACGACACCAAGTTGAGTATTATCAATCAGTGGGACTGTGGATGCCCCCAATGCAGGTTCAGGTCTGGAGAAAGACAATTGATTGATGGTCACTATCTAGCCTTCGTGTGGAAACAATAAGACCCAGAAAATTGTAGCAACCACAACTTGCATGGCATAAGTCCAAATCCTTCCTAACAAGAGGTTATAGTCGAGGGGAGCATCAACTACATCTACTTCGACACACACGGTCTTCCCTCCTAACTGCACAGGGAAAGAAGGGATGATACCATGTGGTTGGAATGAGCGACCATTGAAAGTGGTGAGGAGAGTAGGTGATGGAGACAAAACAGGCTAGCCAATAGCCTTCCAACATGCTAACGACATAACGCATGTTGAGGCGCCCTCATCAACCATTGTACAAAATATATTCTGAGTAAAAGTTTTCGTGGGATAAGCCACTACTATCTGAAATGATACGTGGTAAGGCATACGAGGTTTTAATTTGGTTGTATCCAACAGAATTGTACCCAGATTACAAGTCTCAGTAGATCCTAAAGTGGTTAACAAGGCTTTCCTCTCGGAAGGGAAACTTTGGAGGACCTCCAAAGAGGACATTGCGCAAGGGGTTTTTGATAAATCTTCCACCACAGAGTAGTTCTAGGTGGCCCTTGCATTTGGGTTATGAGAATCATTTTTGAACACGCCGTTGGGAATGCATGTCATTGTTTCGTCCAATGTCTTCTCAATCTGTAGAGGAAGAGATGGGAGTTCAACTTATTTACCCTTCTCAGAAGTGCTCGGTTTACTATAGTCATGCACTCTAGTCGATATAAAAGCATCACCCCTCACCATATATATGTTCGCAGATGCGGGGTTGTTCATAGGCGGACAAGGTTCTTGACTACCCCCTTCTGTGCTTGTAGAGGCTTGAGTTAGATTTTGTCCATGTTGAAATGGATTGTTTAACACAATCGGTTGTTGTTGCATCACAAACGTTTGGGCTTCTACAAGCCGAGGACATAGATGGGTTGGGTGGTCTTCCATGCACAAGTTGCATGGATACCTCACCTTCTATTTTTTCATGTTGTCCTCACCAACATTATCGGTAGGTTTTTTATCCCCCTTACCCTTCTTTCATTGTTTTTTCTTTCCTTCAGGCTGCTGGGTGGCCTTTGGATTATTTGATTGCACTATGTGTACCTCTGACATTTTGGTAGGGGGAACAACCAAAGTGGTAGTTTGACTAGCCGCTGTGTGTTGGATAGATAACTGCTGCAACTTCTTCGTCAATTGCTCAGCGGGCTTTGTTTCTATTGAACCAACAATACCATCGACATGTGGTCCAACTCTCTGTCTAGTTTTATCCATTATTGAGCATGGCGCATCTAGCAAGATGTTGTACAATAAACCGGACTGAGAATAGATGAGCTCAAATTGTTGATCTCTCATGATGGCATCTTTCTTGGAGAATACTCCCGACGTTGCGACATCTTTGGACAACTATGGGACCAAAGACTTAAGGAACCACTCAAGCAGGAATGCTGGTGGGAATGACACCTTAATTAGACTCTTCCGATGTCTCCATTCTCGGATGTGATCATATATATGGTTTGCTATCGTCTGTTCGAAATTGGCCAGCAGCTCTGTGCCAGCATCGTATCTCATAGGTAACTGGAAATGGTTAAGGAAAGCCATTTATAGCTCACCGAAGGAAGAGTATCTTGAGAGATCGAGCTCAATGTACGATTTCTGGCACTTCCAATGAGAGTACATTGAAACAATCGCAACTGTACGGAGTCATCTTTCAATGAGTTAGATGAGCACCAAAGATGGAAGGTAGTCACATGATCACCTAGATCTTTGTTAGGCTTGGCCTCGAACTTTGGGATGTACGAAGACAACTTCGTTAGCATAGGAGGTCAACGCGGATCATGACAGATAGGGTCATTCAACAACCTTGTCAAATTTGGAAAGTGAAAAGTCGTGAGGAAGAGTAGTTTGGGTTGTTGGTGATAACTTGGGAAAAAGGGGCCTGGAGTTTGACTAGCACCAGGCTGCCAGGAAAATTTTGACTACTGGCCCGGATTCTGGTAGACACCATGGCCCTAGCCAGTGTAAAAATTTTGCATATGTGGAGACATCATCGGCTAACTTCTGAAATAGGACATAGATGGTTGGGCATGCGTTGCATTCGAAGGACTTTGGGAAGGGTTTCCCCATGCTGGTCCCATGGGGATAGGCGTAGTAGTTTGTCCAGGGTTCCATTGATTGTGGAAAGAATTTCCCCAGATCGACATTCTAGACAAGGGAATGGATCCCTGCCAAGAATTCCAAAGCCCCACTGCGGAAGAAATTCCTAGGTGTGCCCCCTGTGCAGGAATAGTACCTTGCATAGGAGTAGATTGTCCAAAACTGGAATTGCCCCTAGTCGGGAAGGCAACTGACGAGAAGGTGTTGTTACCAAACATTTCGACCAAAGAAAATGGTGTCGAACCTATCGACATATTATGCGAAGGTGGTCCTTGACTCCCCACTCCAAATAAACTATGGTATGTAAGTTGCCCGATGGATTGCTGATGCGAGGCACCGAGTGAAGGGGATGAAGGAGGGATATGAACTCCTCCGTAAGGGAAAGCGTTAAAAGGAGAAGGAGTGCCCCCCATGTGACATTGAGGAGGAGTGCTAGAGCTCCCTGCCCCCATACATAAAGTCTGTAAAGTGGAGTAGGAAAGTATAGGACTTGTACCCGAACTAGGCATCCCGTATGGGAATGGAGGGCCTGTCGCACTTGGTGTGAAAGGAGTTGTGGCCGCCACCAAAAACGAAATCAGACTACTATGTGATGTAGAGATGGTCGAGATGATGGTGGCTCGGATCGGTGACGGTGGGTTAGGAGGTGAAAATTCTCCTGTGGTGACAACCATAGTGGGAATTGAAGAATTCCCAGAAGGAGTAACAGTGTTTGTTTCCATTGCTATGTGCGACACTGTCTGGTGCTCGTAAAATTGAATTGGTACGATGAAAGGTGCCAAGAAATTAGTGGTTGGGGTTTCAACCAGGCCAAGAGCATTTTCTTCAAGGTCCAAAATGGTCAATTCCTTCGGATTTTGGTCGAGAACAATTGCTTGTAACCTGGTCGCTACAAAAGACCCTTGTTGGTCTATCTTTCGCCGTAATGGTGGCGGGGGTGGCTCCAGTGTAACCTGCGGCAGGCCAAGAATCCTTCGTGACTGGCGGAGCTCATGATCCTCCACTGTGTGAGAAGATCAAAGACACTCTAGGGTAGTCTAAAACTTTAAAACGTAACACACACTAAAAAAGTCCCTAGAAGATAAGACAGGAAAACACTAAATTAATTGGAAGAACAATTACAACAACCAACACTAGAGAAACTTACCGGTGCAAGTGAAACTTGAACACGAAATCACCCTCTAGGTATACTCTGCAAAGTGTGGCCTGATGTCTATCCTAGGTACTGCAGTATACCCCCACAGTCACCTGTGTATGTCCCTAAAAAAGATAGGCAACTAGGTTGCCAGTGCGCGAACAGTCACCAGGTGGGTACAGTCGAAAGTCGGGTAGACCACAATGAGCAGGGTATCGAGCCCGAAACCTATCAAGGGTATCGAAAGAAAGCCATATGGAATAAAAATGAGGACCTCGAACGGATTCAAGACCCACAAAGCCTCGTGGAAAATGCAATCGACGGAATCCCCAAACAAGCCCTCTATATGTGTTCTCCACTACGATTGGTCCATCTTTGGAGGGGTTATCTCCTCTACCTTTCCGCACACGACCTAATGTTTATCCCTTGTGTTAGAGGGGGATCCGAGATAACTTTCACGATACTGGAATTAGACACTCCCTAACTCAGACTTCTATGTTTGATTTTAAATGGCCTTGAAGAGTTTCCTTTCCAACCTAATCCAAGGCCCTAATCCTGAACTAGTTGGTTAAACCTACAAACTTAAAAGTCTAATAAATTTTAGATTTAGCATTAATTTTATGGATTTTTCTTATTTCAAGGGGTATGAAGGTGAAACTGATGATGTGTAAAAGACGAAAGAAAAAAAGAATAAAAAAGATGGAAACAAAAAACTTTTAATTAATGCAAAATTTTAACAACTTTTCAAAATATATATTTTTTAATTTTCTAAGATTTTGGACAGCGAACTCAAAAGAAATTTCAATTGACTACAAGCTACTTATGATCTAAGTAAATTGCAAAAACTTATGAAATAAAAGACTTTTCCCTGGCTAATAATGCAGAAACACTCTTCAACCAAACAAGAAAATGAAAAGAAACTTTTTTTTATTTATTTAAATGCTTGATAAAGAAAAAAGGAAAAATACCAACAAGCAACAACCAAGAAATAAAATTATGGCCTAATCGCAAATCACAAAAAAACACTTCAACAAATCACACTCTAGCAAATTTTTTTTTTTTTTAAATGACTCTCACACTTGTCTAAAAACCTTTAAAAAATTATTTTTGATGACAACTTTTTAAAATGAGAAAAAACAAACTAAGGCTAAGATTAATCCTAAGCTACTAAATACTAAGATAGAGATTCAAATACTTGAGAGGCATAACTCTCATCAAGGGAAAGGATGACTGCCTTACCCCCAACAAAAATTATCCTACCCAGACACGCTACTGATAATCCAACAGCAAGCGTGCAAACGCAAGCTGTATAGTGCCAGAGTGCGTGTACACACGAGCTAACCTGGTACAGGCCGCGTGTATATCTAATCTTTGAGAAAAAACAAAAACAAACAACCCAAACCAGGAAGAGACCACTGATATTGATAACCAGGATCTCCTGAAGGCTTGGACACTCTTTTTAACAGAAAAAAGAAAACCAAGAAAGGAAAAAATCATAAAGAAAAACAATTTGAGATAAGACTGCAAACAACCAAGACTCAAACATAATTCCATAAAACCCCTGAGAATGTTTGATTCTGACAGGGAAGAGGATGACTACCTCAAAAATTCTCTGGGCTCTACACGCTACTGCTACTTCTTCAGCTAGCGTTCACACATAGGTTGTAAGAGAGTAGGGCGCGGGTACACGTGTGAAGACCTTATGCAGGCCATGTGTACCTCTGTGGGTCCTGAAAAACACAGTCAAGAAAATCAAAGAAAGCTAGTATGGAAAACCAGACTCTCTGCTAGCTCAGACCTTACAGAAACTAAAAAAAACCAGCAAGAAAAACCAGTCTTTTTCTAAAAACTACCCAAAAAATTCCAGGAACCCTAGAGACTCTCCCCAGTATGGTTTCCAATTCTGTTGTGAGGGAAATATCCTTACGGACTAGCAAATAGGGTTATGATTTGCATGCAGATATGACCAAGAGAAAATCTACTTTCTACCTTCGTCCCCAGACTTAAATCCTATTTCTTTTTAGTAAAACATTGCTAGATCAACCTACCTTATTCCAGGAATTTGATGTCGACCCCTTTGTCACACTTGATCACTCGTTCGCAGTTCTCCTTTCCAACGCTGACCCTCATACAAGATAAGAAACAACTACACATGCACCTTACCTATAGACTAATAGGTTAGAGATACAAACATGTACTTAACAAATTATGAATAACTCATGAATTGGAACGGGAAAATCATTTTCTTTATTATTTTGAATGAATCAACTTACAAAAAATTGAGACCGGCCACTGCTCTGCGAATCTGATCCTGGGCTCCTCTTCAATTGTCCTCCAACTTCTTTTCTTTGTATCTCTTCTGGCAAAAGGAAGGCTAAAGGGTTGGGACAATTGGAATATGCAAATGGGCAGAGTTTCTTTGTCATATTTTTCCTTTTCCAAATGGGACCCCTAGCCCTTCTTTTATAGGCTAGAAGAAGCTAGGTATTTGGACGAACCCTCGGCCATGCATGGCTGAGAGTTTCGGTTAACTCACCCAGAGCTGTGTGTTCCATTGACAACTTTCCTTTTTTTGTGTTTTTGTCGGTCCACACAGGCTGTTTTAGGTCAGCTAGTGTGTACACGCATGTAGTAATGGAGTAGGGTGCGTGGGCCCTTATAAAAGAGGTTTTTTAAAGAGTTGCTCAATAGTGCTTTGGAAAAGAAGGGATTTGAGATGGCCTGATGCCAGGTAAGCATGTATGGTGCAATTTAGGGTTATAACACCCTTGCAAATATTTTGATATTTGAGTTCTCAAACTCTTGGATCTGCTGCCACCCATCCCCCAGACGATGGATGGTTCCGATGATTTCAGAACTTCGAGACTTTGCAAAGTCCACTCTCCTGTGCACTTTCAAAGGATTAAAGCCCATGCACTTACCTTGGGATCCAACGAATCTTGGTCCATGCGCAGAGATCCAATGATTGGGATCTACTCCTCTCCTATGCACTCGTTCCTCTTGTCTGGACTCTGATCTAGCAGTCCAGATTCTTCACAATGCTCGATCCAACGACCACTGTCGCTCCTCCTCATGAGCTTGCACTTTCTTCCCTGACTTGGAAGAATTTCTAAGTGTCAAAGGTCTTGACCTTTGATCCTTCTACGAGCCCTGATGACTTTGGGTCTCATCTACATTTCTGGAAACGCTACCTCTCTTGAGATTTCATCAATGTAATTTCACCTCGCCCTGGTACACACTTGCACTCTGCGTACAAACTTTTCACTATCTCTCCTGAGCTTTGGGACTTGGAATAAGTCTAACTCTTATGCACTCCTTGTCCTATCTCTTCTGAGCTTGTCAAACTTTCTCAATATCTAAGGGACTCAACCTTTCTGCGTCTTCCAAAATACTTTCTGGTGCCCGCCTGACACGTTTTGCGCTCGACCTCCTGAGCTTACAAACTTGAAATAAGTTCTCTCTGCGCACACTCCTTGCACTCGACTGGCCTTCAACCTTTCTCCTACAGACTCGACTATCTATGGTATCCTCTTCTCTCTTGAAAGCATTATCTCTTCTGATATTTTTGATTTACTCAGTCTCCTAAGAGTCTCAGCCCTTATGTTTCCTTTCGAAGGAAAACTTCGTGCCCACCTGGAAACCTTCTGCTCATGCACAACTTGCAGAGCTCTTTCATACAAAGTGTTTAGTAACTCTGTGAGTGTTCCATCCTTGACACTTATCTTCTTACATAACTCGAGGCAGAGTTCTCTTTTTGCATGCCTTGCACTCGCTCGATTCCCACCTGACAGAGCTCTATAGAATCATCAACAGTTTTTTTTTCTATTCTATGCCTCCTCTACACAGTCTCCCTCCAGAGTATTCAGTAAATCTGAGTCTCTTCCTGAGTCTGCAAACTATCCTAGTGTTCCCTCCTGGCATGTTCTCCTCTGAAATCGATTCGAGATTCAGAATCACACTCTTTGTGATATCTCTTCTGAGCTTGTCAAACTTGCTTATTCTTTAAGGGACTCAACCCTTCTACGTCTTCCAAAAGACTTTTTGGTGCCCGCCTGACACATTCTGCGCTCAACCTCCTGAGCTTATGAACTTGAAACAAGTTCTCTCTGCATGCACTCCTTGCACTTGACTTGCCTTCAACCTTTCTCTTGCAGACTCGACTATCTATGGTCTCATCTTCACTCTTGAAAGCGTTATCTCTTTTGAGCTTTTTGATTTACTCATTCTCCTAAGAGTCTCAACCCTTCTGTTTCCTTTCGAAGGAAAATTTCGTTCTCACCTGGCAACCTTATTCTCATGCACACCTTGTAGATCTCTTTTGTACAGAGTGTTTAGTAACTCCATGAGTGTCCCCTCCTTGAAACTTCTCTTCTTATAGAACTCGATGTAGAGTTCTCTTTGTGCGCTCCTAGCACTCGCTCGATGCCCACCTGGTAGAGATCTATATAATCATCAACACTTGTGTTTTTTGTTCTGTGCCTCCTTCATACAGTCTCCCTCCAGAGTATTTAGTAACTCTGAGTCTCCTCCCGAGTTTGCAAACCGTCCTGGTGTTCCCTCCTGGCACACTCCTCTGAACTCGATTCGAGATTCATATGCGCACTCTTTGTGTTGGATACAGAACTTCCAACATTTTTTTGTGCACTCCTTGCACAACCTAAAGAACCCATAAACAATTCAACAGCTCTCAAACAGATAGTGGATTCTATCTATCCCTTCATATGGAAACCTATCACATACATCTACAACATATATTCATAAACACACAAAGACAACATTCAAATACATAAACACACAGACAACTCATGGGTAGGAAAAAATACTTTGTATTAATCTTAGAATGTATGTTTACAATGGGTGTGAGCTCAGACTTCAACAGAGTCTTGGCTCTCTCCTCTCCTCCTATCTTCCTATCTCTTCTTCTAACATCCTCTTCTAAAAATAAGATACAAAGATATTTTTACAAAAGAGGGGATTCTTGATCCTTTCCCTCCATCTACCTACTCTCATTAATTACATTGAATTACATTCAATGGTTGTCTAGTCCGGATCAGATCTAGATCTTCAACTTGTCAACCATTAAAGGTGACCTTATATCCTATCTGCACAAAGGCATGGCTTTGGCTCTTCCATCCTTACAAACAATTAATTACATTTAATTACAACTTGAAATTTAAAATGAGGGCAAAACGAGAGGGTTGGCACCTCTCCCCTCCTTGAATGCGCTTGAATGTGTTGTCTAGATGGCGCACTATTGAGGTGGAGTGATGCTCCTGCATCAAGAATACTCACCCTAACACACATAGGAATACATACCTTAAATCATGTAGCTGACCTGAGTTTTAGATCACTGATCTTCACAAAATTTTCCTCACAGGTCCGCGACCCTATGAACTATCTACTTGCAGGTATTTGCAATTTTCCTCACTGTAGCCCGTAGATGTTCGCACTTTTCCTTCTGAAATCTACGGATATTCTCAAGGAATCCATGTATGAAACCCCTTCTTTGTACTCTTGTCTCTTGCAAACTTTTTACTTTACTGGACTTCTCTGTCTTCGACTCACTGCTTGAGATATCCAACCTATATTCTTAGAAGTGATACACATAAATGATTTACAATTGACCCTTCAATATGTTTTAAAGATAAATATGATAATGATATATAACTACCATGCAATTGATGATGGCATGCAATTTTCATGCAACTCACATGCAACTTGTTATCTTATGTTTACAACTACTTTACTTCGACATGCATCTTGTTCAAGGGTTGACATCAATGACAACCAATCTTCCAACATCTAAACTTTTGACAATTAATCTTTTTCGATAATTAATTAATCCTTGCAATAATTAATATTTCAACAATTAATTAATTAATCTTTTAACATAGTTCTCCTTAAGTTGGTAACTATGTTAAAACTATAAGAGCTATAAGAAGCCAATATTTTTGATCCGGTATGAAGAGAGATGTCACTGATTATTTGTCTAGATGCATGGAACATATGAAGGTAAAGGTTGAACACATACATCCAAAAGGATTGTTGTAGATATTTCCCATTCATGAATGGAAATGGGAATTTGTTGCTATTGATTTCATACCAAATCACCTAGAACAACAAGGCAATGTGATTCCATCATGGTAGTGGTGGACAAGCTTACAAAGGCTGCACATTTCATTCTAGTAAAAGTAACCCATAAGGCARCCAATATTGTAGAAATTTATATGAGAGAAATTRCTAGGCTACATAGTGTGCCTAAGGAAATAGTGTCGGATCGAGATCCCAAGTTCACCTCAAATTTTTGGAAGGGCTTGTTTAAAGGATTTGTGACTAATTTGAATTTTAGTACAACATATCACCCAGAGTCAATGGGTATACATAAATGATTAATTAGATAATTGAATATATGTTGAGGATGTATGTAAGGGACAAGCCTTCTAAGTGGGAGGACTATATCCATTTAGTTGAGTTTTCTTACAATAATGGGTATCATGAATCATTCAAGATGAACCTRTTTGAAGCATTGTATGGAAAAAAATGCAACACACCAGTAAGTTGGGATAACCCAACAGATGGAGTTGTGATTAGGCCAGAATTCTTAAAAGAAATGGAAGAATAGATGGTAAAGATCAGGCATAATTTGAAAGTTGCACAAGATCGACAGAAGAGCTATGTTGATAAAATAAGAACACATAGAGATTTTGAAGTGGGATAGCGTGTGTTTTTAAATGTGAAATCCGAGAGAAGCCCATTGAAATTGGGAAGTTTCCCAAAGTTGACAACGAGATATTATGGGCCTTTTGAGATCTTAGAAAAGATAGGGCTAGTTTTCTACATGACAACATTACCCACATCCATGAGAATTCATAACATGTTCCATGTTTATTTATTAAAAAAGTATGTGAATGATCGTAATCATGTGACTGATTGGAATGTGATCCAGGTGGAACATGAAGGGGATTTCCAAGTGGAACCAGTGCACATCCTAGACCAGAAGGAAAAATTTCTTAGAAAGAAATCCATCGACTTAGTAATGGTTCAATGGACATGCTACAGTCCTGAAGACACTACATGGGAGCACGAGGAATCTATGCGGAAAGCATACCCGAAATGTTTTGCAGATTTTGAAGAAAACTTAATGTACATTTGTACATAAGAGAATGAACACTCCATTTTGGTATCTAGAGTTCTTGAATCCACAACTCTAATATTTGTTGTCCAATTGGTGTGTGGGTTGAGGAAAAAAGAGAGTTGTTGGTTGGAATTGTTGCATGATTCATTAAGTTGCATAATTATCAAGTATTTTGATGTAATGTTTTTATATAAGTCAATGTGTAAATTGTATGGTTCTATGCACTAAGGACAATGCAGTTTGTAGGGGGAGGGAATGTAACATCCTCGTTTTCAAACCCAAAACTAGTCATGTGTATTGTAAATGTAGTATGTGTCCGAGATCCAAGCAATGTATAGTGTAAATGTGATGTATGGCTGAGATCCAATATGTAAATGATGTAAATTGAAATATAAGGAATGAAATGTATCACCAGATCCAGATGGACATGGATGGAGATTTGGGGGATAAGTATCCACAAGAAAGGGAAGGGGTCCAATGGGGGGAGAGTCTATCCAAGTCTATTAAACCAAAACCCGTTTCTTATTTCTTTCTAAATTATCCTTACCATGAACCTTCCATTAGTTGTTGAGTGTTCTAGAACTCAATCATTGAATTCATGTAAAAGGGTAGGTGTGAGAGTCACATCCCATAGTTATTGAGAGAATGGAGGATGATTACAATCATCTTGGGGAAGAGTGAAAGTTAAGAAAGAAATAGAAAGAGAGGAAATTTGTATGGGATGAGGGACCATAATTATTCATTCATTTTTTGCATGGAGAGAAATTTTTACATGGACGTTTTTGGCCAACAATGGAGTTTTGAGTGTTGAAGCTTGAAAGTAGTTGTTGTGGGAATGTTTGGCAGTTGTTTGAAGTTGAAAATACGTAGAGAAAGAGGTTTCATACCTAGAAGTATCATGTTGTTCAAAATTTTCCAAGGAAATCATGTGTTTTGTTTTTGGGAGAATTCGTGTTACAGTTGTTGGACAGTTGGTTTGGAGAGTTAGTTGTCATTGATGTCAACCCTTGGAGAAGTCTAAAATCCCCATAGATATGGACGAGATCGTTGGATAGTTGGTTATCATTTTTATGGTTGATATTGATGGTGAGTTGTTGTCATTGATGGTTGATGTCAACATATATGATGGATGCCTTTGAAGACCTCTACAAGGAGCCCCAGAGGTGTGGTTACAGTAACAAATTTGGTTCATTAATTTGGACATGAAGGATATTGTGAATGATGGTAAGACACTCATAGATGGATAACACTCATCATGTTGTTTTCGATAATATGTGGTACGCCATGTGGTTCCTCACAGTTGAGGAGTTATGGTCTTGTGAAGTTAGAAACCCCAAAGAATGGTCAAGAAGCCCCTAGTTGGTTAAAATTCAATGAATTAAAATGGTAAAGTGGTTGTAACAAGAAATTTCAAGAATCCCTAAAGTTAAGGAAAGAGGTTACTTAGAAAAATTATAAATACACCTCAAGAAGTCTGTCATAAGCACATTTCATCTACACACACGTTCATTGAATATATATCTAAGTGATCAAGTGATTATTATCTAAGGTAAACAAGGATATTTGAGGTGTTTTTTAGAGGGAAGATGAAGTAAAGAAGGGTGAAATTCCAATGGAGGATGAAGTCTTGTGAGGATGTGTTCTAATGTATGTTATTTACAGGTCATCTTACCATTTTCTCTATAACATTTTTTCTAGAATGATTCGGATAGAAAAATCTGGAGGATATTGAGACAACATATCAAGGTATATCTAGTATAAATTTATGCTTCTTGGTTGTTGTATTTTGAGAGGTACACTTTGTGGAAGATAGGGTTTTTGGTTAGTCCCGAAACTAGTCTAAAATAGGTGTTCTGGGTAAAATAGTCATAACTTCTTCATAGAGAATCCAAATTTAGTTAGAAAAAATTAATTGGATAGAGTACAGTCCATAGTCTATTGTGGTAAATTTTCGGATTCAGATATCAAACATTTTGTGCATGGAATTCTCTACATGTTCTCTCTTTAGAATAAGCTAGAATTCAGCAAGGTCTGATATTTTTTCTATAACTCCTTTTGTGGGATGTTCCAAGCAATGAAACTTGGAGTAATTATAGAGAAGACATTGAATAATATTAGGTACAATTGTCATACCTTTATTCATTACTAGTACGGAAATATTCTTGTTGAAAGTTAGGATTTGTGACTAATCCAAAAACTAGTCCCATGAGACTAAGGTAAATTTTGATGAAGATGTTATTCTCTTATTGTTGAAGTTTAGCAAGGTCTAAAGGTCTTTGATCACATACACCAGGTATGTTAAAGAGTTACATATATGTTTATATGCATTTTTTGAGGGTTACATGTTGATGGTGTTATGGTGTATGACATGATTGAGACATATCATCAGTGATATGGTATATGGTTGAGGCACATGGTTTGAGGAGCATCTTGGATATTGGGAACATTGTTTGAGATACATGTATGAGGCACTTGTTGGTGATCCATATAAATTCTTGTTACACATTTGGCACATATTCTTGTCATATGGTTGAGGCATTTCATTGACGATATCTTATGGTATTTGGTATATGATTTCGTGTATGGTTGATACACTTGTTTGATACAGGATTGGTACATGGTATGGTGATGGTTGATGTACATGGTTGGTACATGGTTGATGTACATGCTTGATGGTATAGGTTTGGTGCATGGTTGATGCACTTTTTATGGTACAAGGTATGATACAGGTTGTGGTATAGGTTGATGCATGGTACAGGTTTGGCACTTGATTGAGACACATACCTTGTGATGGTATGTTGGTAATCTTGGTACATTCATGGTATAGGAATGTGTTGGTGATGTTGGGAATATGTTTCGAGATATGCTCTTGATGATCTTGGCATGATTTGCATGTGGTTGAGAGTGGGTCTGGTTTTGTAGATGAGACAGTGACATTGGAAGTGATAGTAATAGGTTTGATACAGTGATAGGCTGGATACAATGATAGGTTGACAGTGGAAGAGACAATGGAAGTAGTAGTGATTGTGGAACTTATATTTCAGGATGGAGGGACGGGGCATGGAAAGGGATTTGTAGCCTCCTTCCGGTTGGTACCGGAGAATACAGGGAGTAGGAGCTTCCTTCAGGTTAGATCCTAAGTATCAGGTGGTTGTAGCCTCCTTTTGGTTGGAGCCAGAGAATCTGGGGAGTTGTAGCTTCCTTTAGGTTGGATCCTGTAAATAGGGGGTTGGAGCCTCCTTCCAGTTGCAGCTATAAAATTTGGAAGTTGGTGCTTCCTATGAATGAATTATTGATATATATAAGAAAGTATTTCATGGTTTTCTCCCATTTGGGTTTCCACATAAATACCGGTGTACTGTGTACTTGATGTGATGCATTGCATGCAATCATAGATGATACATTGATAATAAATT
>JZKD02S0167915.1:8882-23173 GCA_000966675.3 Picea glauca
AAAGTTTGAATATAGAGAAAAATATCTCCATACCAGGGGTCTGATGACAAGACAAGGAAAATGTGTTCATCTCCAAATGAATCAACATGAATGAAATCCTCATCTAATTGAGGAAATTTGGATATTAACTCTGTAAAAACTAGTGATTTTTTGGACTTCACAAAAGCGAAATCGAGATCAAACTCATGTAGAATGACAATCCATTTATTGTACTCTCCCCCTATGATATGCCTAGCAAAGACGTATCAACATGGATTGACATCGGAAACCACAGTAGTTTTCCAAATCAATATATAGTGTCATAATTTTTGGATTGCATGAATGGAAACCAAAGCTAGCTTTTAAAGATGAGAATACTTGATTTCAAGACCGACCAAGTTTTGAATAATATAGTAAATGACATGCTCATGGAGCTCGTCATCCTTCTAAACCAACACCATACCAATCGTTTCTTTGGATGCAGCGACATAAAGAAACTAATCTCTATCGTATTCTGGAGACTTCAGCAAAGTCATCGATACCAAGGATTTCTTCAAAGCATCGAAGAATTCCTCGGCTCATTCATCCCAGATAAAAGGAGTGTCCTTCTTCAAGAAATGCATGAAACCCTTAATAATATTTGCATAGTTCACTATAAACCATCGTAAAAAGTTAGCTTTCCTCTGTAAACCTTGATGTTGACGAATAGTGTGCAGGGGAGGCAATCAAAGTATTTCCTCAACCTTTAACAGATCTACCATGATCCAAGTCTCAGAGACTAAAAATCCTACAAATCGACATGACCTAATGCAAAGTTGCATTTATGAGGGTTCAAATGGATGCAATAATGGAGACATATTTCAAATACTAGCCGAAGGTGCTTAGGGTGATCCACTCTCTTACGGGAGTGAGCAATAAGATTGTCGAAATAAGCTTCAACTATGTTCTTGAGATTGTGAAATGTGAAGTTCATAGCACGTTGAAAGGTTGCTCCAACGTTCTTAAGGATGAAAGGAATCTTCCAGTATGTGAAAGTACCCCAAGGTAAAATAAATGTCGTCTTATGTTGGTCCTTAAGTTTAATTTGAATTTGGTTATACTCTAAAAATCCATCCATGAAATAAAAAACTTTGCTTCCCACACATTCGTCGAGAATATGATCGATGAAGGGTTTCAGGAAGTTGTCTTTGGGATAGGCCTTGTTTAGGTCACAAAAATCCATGCATGCATGGATGGTTCCTTCCTTTTTATTCATAGGAACGGGATTGGATACCCATTCAGTCAAGGGAACTAGGTAGATAAAGCCCACATTAAGCAATTTTTCTACCTATGCCTTAATAGCAGGGGCCTTCCTAGGATTGACAGCTCTAAGTCATTTCCGAACAGGTTTAGCATCTAGGTAAGTTTTAATCTCATGTTAGACAATTTGAGGGTCAATTCCTCACATCTCTTCATATGACCAATCAAATCCATCGCGGAATTACTTGAAGATTTCGGTGTAGATCAAAATTTCTTCTAGCGAAAAATATGCATCGATTTATACATTTTCAATCTTGCCAGGCATACCATAGATATCGATCATGACGAAAGGAGATATACTCACCATATTTCCTTCGTCATAAATGTCATATGTATCAAGTGAAACTATGGCATGAATGAACATCTCGCTCAAGGTACATCTAAAATCATCTTGCTTGATTCTGGAAAGCTCTGGGAGAAAATAAGAGCGATGATGCATATCATCTCAAGGCATGTCAGAACCATTCATGGACTCTATGATGGCTTCATCTGAAGGAAAAGTATCATCGAGGTATTCATGTGAACAAGACAATGAATTGGCCCATACAGGATTTAGAACAGGATCATCCTCATTCGTCTGCGAGGTAACTGGATCTATATCGACGGAAGAGTCAAGAAAATATTGATACTCTATCTCCACTGACGATAGTGGCATGGCCATTCCAAAATGTGATTGACCTTCACAAGATGCAGTCAAGGAAGGTACGGTCCAAGGATCATTAAAATAGGAAGTGAGGAAAGAAACGTACCTCTTTGATGAAGAAGACCTACTGGACATGGCGTATATATGATGAATCGGTGCCATGAAGTCGAAGGTACCCATAAGGGATGAATACATTCTGACACCAATATTCTCAGTTGTCGGTTGAGAATTTTCAATCATGGGGATCAACAGTCCAATAGATGCATTGGGGCTAGCGTACGCAAAGGATAATTGGTCTATCGATCTTTCCATAGTGAGGAAAACAAAGAGTGAGGAAGACAGACGACATGATTGCAGGCATAGCATAGGTCAAATTGCATCCTAGTAACAAGTTATAATCGAGGGGTGCATCAACCACCTCGACATCCACCTCTATCGTCTTCCCACTTAACTGGACCACAAAGGAAAGAAGAATAACGTGAGGGTGGAAGGAACAACCATCAAAAGAAGTCAACATGGTCGAAAACTAAAAAAGGGTCGGAGATTTGAGGGATTTCCAACAGACCAGGGACATCACACATGTTGTAGCGCCTTCATAAAAAAAAATACGCTTGATGGTATACTTTGAGTAATCCGTGTGGATTTGGAATGCCACATGGTAAGGCAAGCAAGGCTTCACATCTGTGACATCAAACTTGATAACTTTTGAGCCATAAGGATCTAGAGCTCCTAACATAGATAGCAAGGCATTCCTCTATGAAGGACATGTCTGGAGTACCTCTAGAGTCAACATCGAGCAAGGGGTTTGACCCAGATCCCCAATAATAGAGTAATTATGGACGACTCTAGCATTAGGATTGTGGGTAGAGCGCTTGAGTACTCCTTTTGGAATACGAGGTGGGGACTCTGGTTTTTCTATATGTAAGGGCATCTCTGGAGGAGGGGGAGACTCTAGACTAGGTACAGTTTATGGAGAACTGTAATCATGAGACCAAGTGGCTACATTAACATCATTTTTAACCATATTGATGCATAAACAATCATTGTCTTATGTCAGTGGGTTTTGGATCTCACTCACCAAATTTCTAGCATTCTAAGAGCTCGACGCCATGTGTTGATTATGTGGAAAAGGATTAGTCAGCACAATGAGAGGTAGAGATAAAATCCTCACAACATCCTAAATTTTGGGGCATAAATGGGTAAGGTGATCATTTGTAAAAAGATTATAGGGAAACTTCACCTTTCGCCTTTCCTTATTTCCCTCACCATCATTATTATTCGAATTCTAATTTTTACCATTGTCCTTGGGTTTATTATTATTTTTCCCACCATTACGATTATTATTACGTCCTTTATTTTTATTCCCTCTTGGTTGTTGGTTACCATTCGATATGGTTGACACTTGCACAGAATGTACATCCATTGACTGAGTGTGATTGGAGGACACATACGAAGCTATCCCTCATACAGATTGGTTTAGAGACAACTCTTCCAAATGGCTTGTCACCGAGTCTGCGGATTTCACATTGGTGGAGCCTACAATGCCATCCACATGAGGCTTGGGATTTTGTCTAGGGTCATAGTTTGACCTCGGTGCATCTAGAAGAATCTTGTATAACATCCCAAACTGAGCATATACGAGATCTAACTGTTGGGATTTAAAAATCGCTCCTTCCTTGGATGTAACCTCAGATGTAGAAACATCCTTCGAAATATAAGGCAATAGAGACTTGAGGAACCACTCTAGCAGGAATTATGGGGGTATGCGGGTCTTGATCAACCTCTTCCATCTACACCAATCCTGGATGTGATCTGATATATGAGTGTCTTTGTCTTGGCGTAAGGTCCACAAAATTTCTAAGCCAGCATCGTAACAAATTGGAAATTGGAAGTGGTTGAGGAGGACTAAGACCATCTGACTAAAGGTTCTGTATGACCCCCTAGGTAGCTCAATATACCATTTCACGGTTGCGTTGAAACAATATTAACCAAATAGAATCATCATTAAGGGAATTCGAAGAGCACTAAAGGTGAAAAGTAGTGATGTGATCACTAGGATCCTCACCATTCTTTCCCTCAAATTTTGGAATATTCGAAGGAAGATTGGTGGGAATGGGGGGGCATGTCAGATCATGATACACAGGATCATTCATTAACTTAGACAAGTCTGACATGTTAAGCATGGCCAAAAAAGGGATATGGGGTTGTGGCATCTATCCCCAATATCCCTGGAAATATTTTTGTTGGGTAATCATTGTTGGCGCGGAATTGATCAGATCAGGGTCCTTCTCAGGTTACCAACAAAAGGAACTGATTAGTCTACAGATATGGCATTTTCGTCTCCTCCAAAGAGAATAATTCTAACCCAAAGCAAAACCAAGACAAGAATATAGGGAAGGGAAAGGAGAATACTTAAGTAGGTTTCCAGAATCTTCAAGATTCATCATAACCTTGTGCAAGATAGACTAACCACAGAACAAATATGAACTTATTCATAACTGGAAATAAATGCAATTGAGTTGTGATAGAATTTGTAAAAAGAGACATCACATTGTTCTTATCAGACATAAAGAAGTAAATTACAGAAATGATTCATAATCATAAACACAGAATGACACAGTAATTTCAAAATTTTAGGTAATTCCATATATATTATCAAAAGATCTTCTCAGATACAATCTCACAGATATAAATCAATACTTTTTTACGATATTCTAGCTCCAGACTCATGCCTCAGAGATCTATCTACCCTTTTCCCCAAAAATATACAAGTTACCATCTCAGAACCTTTTATTTGTCTGCGCACTCTATACCATCTACCCATCTATCTCAACTATGCCATCTAACCCTTTACAATCATATGCATCTCATACATATAGGCTAATTGGGATATTTTGGCTTTATACTCTGCATGTTTTCTTGTTCTTGTTCTATTGTAACTTATTTTTCCTCGCTTGTGTTGCATTGTCCCTTTTCAAAACATTTTTTTGTTTCTTTGCTTGTTCCATTTTCTGGCTTCTTTGTGGCTTGTGCACCTTGTGTTTGACCAAAATTGGGACTGTAATCTTCCTTGTGCAACTTCTAACAAAAAATGAAGGGCCCAACAGGCTCCAACCACAATCCTTCACTCAACCTCGAGTCAAGTACTTGGCTCTTTAGCAGCTTCTAGGAGTTCATGTTGCTTTCCTTTGTCCTCTGTCTCTACTTTTCTTTCATCTTTTGCTTGCGCTTTTTCCTTTTCCACCTCTACAAATGAAGGGCCCAACTCTAAGGCTGGCTTCTTGACTTGTTGAAAACCCACAATTTTGTCTTGCCACTTCTTGCCAAGAAGTGAGGCCTCAGCTACAAACTGATGAGTCACACATGTAATACACCCTATTGGCTTGGATGCAACCAGGGATTTCCATTCGGAATCATTTGTAGCTTCTACCTGATGCATCTACATGTACACTATCTGAACAACAAGTCGAAATTCCCACTGCTCCTTCTTAATTATTTCTTACGCTTTAAATAGAGAATTCAGCTCATTGTCTCCCTGTGGAATCTGATCAAATTTCTCATGTTGCTCCAGTGGATCCATGGTGAGTGCAACTTCTTCGTTGAGTGATTGTATCCTTGTGCGCAAATATTCCAAATTTTGGTTGCACCTTGTGTTGGCCCTTGACCAAGTTTTGAGGAAACATTGGTCGTGTTTTGCCACTTTTGGGACTTCGACAGGCTTGACGAAGATGGAGCACCCAGGCAAAGTGGAGATCACAGGATCTCACTTGTTTTGTGGGATTGTGGACCCAGCAAAGGGATTTTTGGGTTTATGTAATGGGTTAAGGGATGTTGGCCCATGGGTTTACCCATGTTTAGGCCTCTTTATTAATGTGTAAATAAGTAGCTAAGTGATGTGAGAAGTAGATCCGGTATTGGCTATGTGCATAGCATGTTTGGCTTAGTGCAAGGGATTGTAAGTTTCTTTGTGTAATCTCGTTGCGTAAAGTAAGGCTTTGTGCTATTGAGGAGTCGGATCTGTGTCGTGACCTGATTTTGAGGAAGGTATATCTAGTGCGCGGTGCGCAAATCACATGTCCACTGCAGAGTTGGGCTATGTGGCTTTTTGCATAGGAGCAGATGAATGTAAGGAGATCGAAGACTAATAAAGAAAAATAAGAATTTGGTGGACGTAGCCCCACACTGGGGTGAACCACGTATATCCTGTGTCTTGATGTGCTTTGTGCGATGTTATTTATGTGGTTATTTTCTTACTGTTGTTGTTGTTATGTATAATGAATACATTTGATGTTGTAGCTTAGTGCTTAATGATGTGAATGAATGATAGATCTGAGATAATGCTATGTGCTAAGTGATTGGAAGTGTTAGATATTGACTATTATTGTGATTCTCTGTAATAAGGGTTAATCTGTGATGTGCATGAAAATCATAACCTAATGCATAATGTTGGATAAGTGTTATGTTAAGTATTCTAATCACATATATGTGTCCCATATTGGTTGTAGACACTTGATTCCTACAATGCCCCCTGCCTCTACCTCGAGTGAGACTTCATCTGCTTCACAGGTGTTGTTGAAAGGGTCGGTAGTTAGGATTTTTTTGGTGCATTGTTGAAGCATTGAACCTTAGGTCTACCCCTGTTCCAAAAAATGGTTCCGTTATCGGGACCCAAAACTGTGATTTCTCGGAAATGAAGAAAAGAGAAATCTATATGTGTAGATCTGTTATTGTAGTGTGCAGTATTCTACTTGACTTGCAAAGCTTTGTGCTAATAAAGGAACTTGATATGAAGAAAAGAGGTAAGATCTTAAAGATTTGTGTTCTGGTAAAGGTAATCTAAGTGGAAATTTTTTCTTCGAAAGTATGAATCTAGGTATGTTTGATAGATTTTGTTCTAACCTAAATGTTAGGGCACAATTAGAAGAAAGAGTTGATATGAATAAATTTGATAGAAATAGAGAAAAATATTTTATTCCTATGCATAGAAAAAAAAATTGGAGTAATAAGTGGATGCAGGAACCTAGAAAGAACTTTTTCATATTGCAGGTCCAGCAATGTGATCTTAGTGCGCAGTACAGGAAATACTTGGGATTGTTTAAAAGAAAGAGAGGACTGACATTGTGTTATAATTGCAGAAGATTGGGACATCTTGCTAAGTAATTCCCTAATGAAGGTCCTATTTGTCTTTGTTGTAAATTCATTGGTCATGAGGTTGATGATTGTCCAAGAACTATTGCTAAAGTTGAAAAGATGAACATGAGACAAGAAAACTATAAAGAAGATCAAGAGACTGAGAAACATACAGAAAAAGATTTAGAGACCATGTTAATACAGTTAAAAGAAGATATGGATGATCACAGAGACATTAGTTTACCAGAGATCCTGAAAGAAAAACAGTGCATAGTTATAAGAATAGAAGACTACGACATAGACTGTGTATTGGATGAAGAAACACATGTGAATGTTATGCCAGAAAGAACTTGGGAAATTTTGGGAAAGCCTACTATGATACCTTCATTGGGAAGGATAGGCTTGTTTAAAGGAAAGATGATAACCCTACGTGGAAGAGTTACTAATATACCTATGATTGCTCATGAAACATCGACAAAAGAATATTTTGAAGTTATTAGGTTTGTTGAGAACAATGCCCCTTTTCCACTTTTACTAGGAAAGACTTGGATTGAGGAGGATTAGATTAGAAGGAAAGCATGGGAGAAAGCTATAAAAAAGAAAAATAAATAACTAAGGGATTTCATAGCTCGAAGGATAGATCGAATGATAGAAGAACGAGAAGTTGAGTCGAAGAAGCGGAATGAAAGAGAAGTAGTTGTCAACTTTGAAAGAGCGCAAGAAGGGTTGAAGGACCTATCCATGCAAGAAGAAAGTATGTCCACCCAAGACCTAGTGAGAAAAGAGGTATTACCTTTGAACCCTTTGAAAGAACATCAGTCGTGCGAAGCTACCATGCTAAGAAAATATAAGAATAAGAATGGAAAGAGGAATCCAGAGACTCAGATCACAGGAAAGAAGGCAGGAATCTCAGTAAGAAGAAAGCCAAGTGAGAAAAACTATGGGAAATTATAGAAAAGACTTTGCAGGAGGTAGATCTGCAGAACTCAAACTTCATTGAAATAACAGAACAGCGCAGAATGGGACTTCTCCATAGCAAAGCTAGATGACCATTGGAGGCATCCTTATCGTTATAATGACGCTCCAAAATGGCTAGAAACACAGTTATTGCTGGAAAAACTATCGTTGGACCATTGATACCATGTCATAACAGATGGATTCATATTGATTGAGGCGTTCCTGGCCATTAGAGGAATCCATTATGACGTTTCTTATTTAACCCATCAGACGTTGCGTCGGGACCACTTTTTGCAAACGGAGAGATCTGAGCTAATAAATAATCGATTGCATATCACGTTGTGCTTTCTAGACCTTTCCATCCATTTGAGTATCTTTCTTATCCGTTCTCCTACCCGATTTATTTTATTACAAGTGTGAATGTCGGGCGAACATAACGTGCTAGAGAATTCTATGGAGGAGATACTTGTAGACCTCATGGCTGAGAGAGTCATTTTTGTAGGACTACAGGCGTCGTTGACTGGGGGCCTGCAAGAATCCCCCTCAACTAGACGTCGTTCTATCTGAATCACGACTGAGAAATGAAGCAAGCACCACGATAATCTGGCTAATGCAAAGTAGATCATGTCGGTCTTACCGGAATACATACCACATTTGGCTAGCGCAGTTAACCGCGAAAGTATCCCGCGTGAATTTGAGTACACGTTGATCACCACATACATCTCGAAGAGGATACATGTAGTCAGACCCCAGTGAGGACACATTCCATCTTTGAAGAACAACGACTTCAACCTCAGAGATAGGAAGAACTATGTGATGCTAGCACCGCATAGGTATTTGATGAAGACGACTGGGAAGAAGTTGTGCATAGTCTCTGAGCCATGGATAAAGGAGCTTGCGCAATCAAAAATCATGAATGTAATGAATATCCCCCACTTTGGCCGACATCAGGAGGTTAAATCTCGCGTTAAACTCCTTTTTTCCTACTACCATGGAGGGTATCTTTGGCTTGACAGGCACATCACTATGGATCCGTCATTGATCCACCTCGTCACAGAATTGAGTATGCAGGGACTAAAACCTCACCAGTTATACCCATGGAAGACTTCAAATCGCTCCCTGGCACAATGCATAAAGGAAGCCTAGGGTGATGTAGAGAAGGGAAAGAAAGGATACAATGTAGCCACCATCCAGTATGGCGTAGTGCACCTATATTGTCATCTTATAGCTAGTAAGCTCGTCAGAAAGAACCGTCCAACACAGGTCACTGGATTTGTAGTAGACCTTGAGGGGAAGTGTGTAGAAGGAATACATATGAACTGGGAGAGTTACCTCGGACTGTCGCGAAGCACAGGATCAAGGCTATGAATTTCATTTCAGTTGGCTACTAATATTGATCGCATTTTTCTCTTGGAAAATGCCGGAAAGAGAATCCTTCCCATAATTTTAGCCATCGGAGCCATTGGCCGCAAGGTTCTCCACCTTGTGGTATACAAACGATATGGCGAAGCAGAGGAAATAGAATGTGGTGTTCCATGCTTACTACCTACTATTGAAGTGAACCACTGAAGCATTCCCACGAATGACACCTAACACTTTGCATCAGTACAGGCTACTAGCGAAGTTTCACGCAGATCGACACTTTATCTACATCACTGTGCATAGGGATGAAAGTAAGGAGGAGTTGCAGTCCTATTATAAGATGACCGACAAAGACATGGAGGAGATCACCAAAGAATGGAAAACAGAGTTCCTTGTATCAATGGAAGATGCATAACTCTCTGACCCCGACATCATAGGTAGTCCATTGGTCACCTGGGTCAAGCATGATGGACAGGCCACCACGAAGAAAAAGAAGAAAAAGGACAATGCCTTAGAGGAGAGTAGGCCTGAATCACCTACAGGAGGAGGAGGAGATGAATTGAACCAAGAAGAAGGGGGGGAAGAAGGAGACAAGCAAGAAAAAGGAGAAGTTACACCACTGAAGGATCCCCTTACAAAGGCTGAAACATCAAAGAAAAGGAAGGTTTCTCCACAGAAACCCTTAGCAAGAAAGAAGACCTGAGCCAATAAGCCTTAGTCGAAGAATGTTCTCACAGTGGATGATGTCAATATCATCATCGCATTCATAGAAGGGACCTCAGAGGATATCATACAAAGACATGAAGAAAAGAAAGAAACATTGTATGACAAAATAGAGAAGGATCTCAAGGGCATACAACAATCTATCCATTCGAACCGCACAATACCTACTGCGCCTTCTTCAGCGAAAATTGCAGAATTGGGGGATGAGCCCACCCAATTATGAAGATTAGCAGATGTAACAGAAGCTTGATTTAGTTGAGTCCAAGAAGAAAAGGAGCGGGCTATAGAATCCATGAAGAAATAAAAGGAGGAGGTATTAGAGCAACTTTGAGTTGCGTAGCAGGAGAAAGATGAAATCAGGGCGATGTTCAAGGAGGACAAAGAAAATATGCAGAAATAAAAATATCAGTTTCTCGTAGATCAGACTGTGGTAAAAGAGGCGGTGACTAAGATGCAAGGAGGAACTAGAGTCAACTGAGATGCAAGTGGGGAATCTCATCGATGTCACTCAACAACTTCAATCAAGAGTAATGGAGCTATAAATCCAAGCAGTGTCGAGTACTCCGCAAGAAGTGCATGATCAGAGGGAAGAAGCTGCCAAGAACGAAGTAGAAAGAATCAGGGCACTCACCTCAAAGTGTAAGAAACTGAGTGATCAGAGTATGCAGACCTATGAGAACCTTGCAGAAGATCCAAAGATGAAGAAACTAGATGCACAACTCCAGGAGGTGAAGAAATAGGCATCCACCATGCATGTGCAGATGAAGTTGCTTACTGCAGTTGAGAAAATGAAGTGATCATAGGAACAACGTGCAGTCCAGCAGTAGGTTACTTCCATCTAGAGAAGAGTCATGGAGGTTACACAAAGACTCCAGATGGTGGAGGATGAAGCATGCATGCCTTTTTAAGAGATCGAAGGACAAGGATCGCAACTTGAACAAGTGGTTAGGACAGTGGAATAACGCCTGGAAGGTCCTGTTACAAAAAAAGTAATTCAAGAGCTCATCGAGTAGGAGGCTCTAGTGAAGCAACAATTCAAGGAAGCTCAAGCTAAGATCAAGGCCTTTGAAGAAGTGTTTCCCAGATCTGAGTGACTTGGGGTGAGTCAAAGGTGAGTGTTGGAGGCATGTTGGCCCTTGACCAAGTTTTAAGTAAACATTGGTCATTTTTGGCCACTTTTGGGACTTTCACAAGATGGACGAAGATGGAGCGCCCAGGCAAAGCGGAGATCGCGAGATATTGCTTGTTTTGTGGGCTTCTGGACCCAGCAAAGGGATTTTAGGGTTTATGTAATGGGTTAAGGTATGTCAGCCCATGGGTTTACCCATGTTTAGGCCTCTTTGTAAATGTATAAATAACTATCTAAGTGATGTGAGAAGTAGATCCAGTATTGGATATGTGCATAGAATGTTTGGCTTAGTGCAAGGGATTGTAAGTTGCTTTGTGTGATCTCGTTCTGTAAAGTAAGTCTTTGTGCTATTGAGGAGTCATCTCTGTAAAATGACCTAATTTTGAGGAAGGTGGATCTAGTGCATGGTGCGCAGATCACCTCTCCACTGCGGAGTTGGGATATGTGGCTTTGTGCACATGAGAATATGAATGTAGGGAGATTGAAGACCAATAAAGAAGAAGAAGAAGTTGGTGGACATAGCCCCACACTGGGGTGAACCACGTATATCCTATGTCTTTATGTGCTTTGTGTGATGTTATTTATGTGGTTATTTTCTTAATGATGTTTTTGTTATGTATAATCAATGCATATGATGTTGTAGCTTAGTGCTTAATGATGTGAATGAATGCTAGATCTGAGTTGTTGTGTGTTGAGTGATTGGAAGTGTTAGATCTTGATTATTACTGCGTTGCTCTCTAATAAGGGTTAATCTGCTATGTACATGAAAATCATAACCTAATGCATATTTTTTTCTAAGTGTTATGTTAAGTATTGTAATCATAGATCTGTGTCCCGTCTTGGTTGTAGACACCTGAGTCCTACAAACCCCCTGCCTCTACCACGGGTGAGACTTCATCTGCTTCGGAGGTGTTGCCGAAAGGGCCAGTAGTTCGGGTTTTGTTTGTGCATTGTTGAAGCGTTGAACCATGGGTATGCCTATGTGCCAACACCTTGCAATAATTTTGATCCAATCACTAAATTCTCGGAAGATATTTTTGCATTCAGTTGTACGTTTATGCAGTGATGCTCAGGAATTTTTCCCTTCCAGCACTACTTTTTCCATCTTCTCTTGAAGCTTATGAGGTTGTTGCTCTGCTTCACACTGACTCTTCTTTAGATTTGTTCCCAAATTCTCTGTGTGAATGACTAGTTGTGACCATACTCCCTGGAGTAGCTCGATCTGTTGCTAAGGCTCTCCTACGGCAATAGATTCTGGCAGTTTTGGTGCTACCTTCCTTATCTCTGGCCAGGCTTCGGTAAGATTCTCTTGGAATATTTCCAGTTTCTATTCTTCCTGGACCTTGGCATATTCTTCTTGTGTCTTGTACACTTGGGGAAGGAGTGCTTCCTCCCTTGCAAACTTTGCATCCCTTTTGGCCTGCTGGAGTCTCTTCTCCAGTTGATCAGTTGAGGCTCTAATCATCCTGACCAACTGTGTTGTTGGCCACTGTGTGAGGTCAGTAGAAGAAGGGGTGGCCTCCCTAGGTACTCAAACCTGCAGTGGAAGTCCATTGGTCATTGAATGCTCTGAAGGTGTCTCCACCTCCTCTTCTCCATCGATGTTCCTAGCGCAAGACTCAACCTTGGTGTTGATGTAAATAAAGGTAGTACTTTTGTTCTATCCAAGAAGAGTTGCATCTTCTATGTGCACTGTTGTGGGTTTTGGAGTACTAAATCCATTTGTTGTTGCAATGATGTTGCACTCTGTCTCGATGCCATATCAAGTTCCTGCTAAACCTCTGGTATCTCTACCTCTTTTTGAACCTCAAGTTCTGAAGTTGCACTCTTTTTTATAGCACTCTCAACATTGGTCATTGAAAGAGCGCGTTGAGGACTTGGGACTTGCAGTTTTTGTACAATTTTCATTTTCATTGAAGGTGGAGTGTCCTGAATTGACACAAAGGGTATGATTTGTTGGCTCTGGGATTTGGGGTTTGGCCCAGTGAGTTCTAGCCTCTACTCGGGTACCTCGGGGTTTTGACCAATGAGTTCTGGTATATGCTCTGGTATCTCGAGGGGGTCCAACTACATTGGCTTTGAGTCAGTGGTTTGGTGCAGGATGGATATTTCTCGAGGTGGAAACTAGGGTTTTGGGGGTGATGGGGGTTTCTCAGTGATGATGGTGGTGGATGGAGTGGTTTCAGGCTCAGATTCATCCTAGATATCAATAATGTGGGTTGCTTGAGCCGTTGATCGAGTGCAAGGAATGGTGGATGATAATGGTTGGGGATTCAGAACCTTACTTGGGGATATTCTCGTTCTAGGTTTCTTAGTCGATGGGTCTCCGATGAAGGAAGAACTGATAATTTAATTGACATCCTTACCTATCAAAATGGATTTCTCTAGAAGTTGTGGGAACATGGGTAATGTTCTCTTTTTTCACTCTAGCGGCTTCTTCTCTTCCTCCTCCTCTGAATTTATCTGCACTCAAGCCTCTTTCTTCTTTTCCTCTGGGCCCAAGCTCATTCCTACCCCTACTTCTTGGCCCCTTTTCTTCAACAATTCGGTTGGAAGAAGGTAGTGCATCCCTGACTTGCACGGGTTGCGTTTCACTCCAGTCCATGACATGACCTCCTTGTCGAAGGCCTCCTCATCTAGGTAAAATGGCAGCATCCGGGAGTGAAAGTCTTCTCGGTTGGCATGTCTTGGACATATGAACATGTAATGGAGGTTCATACTGAATGAAATGTTCTGCGTGTTGAGGTTGAGAAACTCTTGAGGAATGTTCAACCTCTGAGCTGCGTCAAGAAACCTATTATACCATTTTTAGAAAACTGCATTATTGAAGGCAGTGTTCTCTGAGTCCGACCTTGAATGCCAAGGCTCGAACATATTTTCCAATCGCCACTTATCTGTTGATGATAGTGGTCTTCCAGCAGGTGGTGTCCACTTCAACATGGTGAACGCAACCAACAAGTAGCCGTAAGTGAAAGTGTCACCTTTCTCCTATGTTTCCTCGCAAGCCACCCAAAGTTCTTCTAGTAAATAACTGCACCAGTTGAATACAACATCATTGGCGCAAAAATC
>JZKD02S0167926.1:0-14351 GCA_000966675.3 Picea glauca
TCATGTGTAGAAGGGGTCATACCATCTGGAATATATGACCATTACCTTATCTGTTGAGAAATTATTGTAAGCAGTTTTTATGTATTATAATCAAAGTTTTTTTGTCGAAGAGGCAGGTTGTCAAGCCCATGATAATTCTCTCTAGCTGAGAGATTTTTTGTCGAAGAGGTGGGTTGTTAGGCTCGTGAGAATTCTCTCTAGATGAGAGATTTTCTATCAAAGAGGCGGGTTGTTAGGCCCATGAGCATTCTCTCCAAGTGAGAGTTTTGTTGGGAATTGTTCCCTAGTGTGTTAGGCATTAGTTGCATGGATTTGGGTCTTCCTATCCGACCTATTAATAGAACCTTGGAAGGAAAGTGGGACTGTCAAGATAATATTGAGAAGAGAAGGGGCACACTTCCTTGGGTGTAACAAGCATGCGGGGAATGAGAGACTGTAGGCTAGTTGCAACAACGACACCTTGGACTGAACAATTTTTTTGATTATCATACCTTAGCTTGACATTATGAACCCTTTTTCCCTGGTGGAGTTACGCCCCAACTTGGGGGTGACATGTTGTTGAAAGTATATGAGAAACAAAGTCTATGGATCAGAGGAACGCCTGATTTCTACGTGCAATTGGTGACTTTTCATAAAAGATAAGTGTCTTTATGTGTTTGTCTCATTTACCATGTGCTTAATTATCTATGTTTAATATGGGTTTAATTATTGTATGTTTTTTCATATAAGTAATTGTTGTTATTCTGTATAATGTTGCTTTCACATGTAAGTGTGGTGTTGATATTGAGTATTTTTAGTCGTACATAAGTATGATAATTGTTGTTAGTTTTCCTGTTAAGTTAACCTTATGATAATGGTCATGAGTCTTCGAGGCAAGGTGATAATGGATGTGTGCACATGAAAATCATATGTGCACATATAGGTTGGATTCACTTGTACACATGCATGAGGAAATTAGAATTGGTGTGTGACACCAAGATGGTTGTTCATGCAATGTTGAACACATGTTTAGAGTGGATTACACGCACAATAGTGTTGTGTGCTCAGTATGCTTGTGTGCACAATTTTATTGTGTTACTTCTATTGTTTTAAGTTGTCTCAGAAGATAAAATATTGGGTGGCGCAACTCAACTTGGGGTTGGGCACGTTACTTCAAGTATTTCTAAACAAACCAGTGTTATAGTGTAGAATATGCACACTAGATTTTGGAGTAGCATTTCTCAATAATAAGTTGGGTAATGTTACAAATTGGTATCAGAAGTAGTTTGGTAATGGGGATGTTACATTATGGTATCGGAGTAGTTTGGTAATAGGGATGTTACATCCCCCCTCAATTATGAGCCAATGTAAGAGGACATGTATCTAGAACTCATGTGAGATATGAAAACACAAGTATCTAGGGGGGAAGAATATTATTAACCACATACCAGAAAATTCTATAATATAAGTCAAGTTTGTATGGTAATTTGCAGTCACTCTTTCTTCACATTGCATGATTTCAACCACTATGGAGTGTAATTGAAGGAGTTTTATATTATTATCCTTTTTCTTATAGGTGCATAAGAGTTTGGACTACAAAGTATGCAGTTTGAGGATTTGGCCATTTTCTTGTAGGTGCAGAATAGTTTGGATTGCAAAGAATGGAATTTGAGGAGTTTCTAATCCATTTGCGATTTTTTTTGTTGGTTTTGGAGTGTGTGGAGTTATTTTTTGGCTCCAAAGGATTTATAAACACACCAAAATGTCCATGAAGGAACCTCATCCACAAAAATGTTGATGCAAGAGGTTGTTAACCTCTTTGGGCCATATTAGTACATTAGCAACCAAGTGAGAAGGTAAACATGAATTTAGATGCAATTTATGTTAGGAGGTGTACCATGGATCTTGCACTCATGTGAATGCATGTTTTCTTCATGACAATGATCATGGGATAGGGTGATACTAAAGAATAGTCAACATGCAAGATAAGATGGCTTATGTTAAAGAACAAAGAAGAACAAGAAAAATAAAATAGGCCAAGGAGAAGACTTAATGTTTCTCCTCATCCAAGAACTCAATAACTGCTATTCATTAATTGTTCCTATTATTGATTAGTTTTATGATAATTATGGATTCCCTATGCAATTATAAGTTATGAGTTTTAGAGTCTGAGTTCAAGGCTCAACTTGATCCCTTCCAAGAGATCCATATCATATTTGTTGTTAGTGGACTCCCCTATAAATTTATAAAATATATTTTGATTCTTTTTTTCCAAGGAAAACCTCATGTGGAAACCCTTGGGCACTTCCTTGCATTTTGTGGATGGTACCCAATGTAAACCCATTGGTTCTTGATCCAGTAGGGGCATTTAGTGAAGCATGAAATAGGGGAAGCCATCCCATATCGACCTGAAAACTCATGTATTAAGCTCAAAGCACTCAACCACTCAAGCTAGCTTATTGGGTTGAAAAATCCTTTGATACTACCCTCACCATCCCTTATTTCTTCTTCCCCTCCAGCAGGTCCCAGAGTACCTATATCTACCCCATGAAAAATGATTTTCATTCAATTTTCATTAGAAGTACCCCATATACAAGGAGGAATGTTTTGGTCTTTACTCTATGTTCTTGAATGGGGGAATATATAATAAAAAATTGTTCAATATAACAACTAATCAATTTCACTTATGCATAAATAAGGATTACATAGAGTGGTGCACCCAGGCTCAAAGAGTTTGAAAAATCACATATAAATTCAGTGGTATTCGTTTTTGGAATAGAATTCAACCTTCACATGCAAATGATAACTAGGTAAGACTACATATTACAACAATTTATTTGAGTGTGTTAAAGTGTAATTTGAACTTGTTTGTCTTATGTTGCAATTCAATTCTTTTCTTTGTCTGTTAGAGTTACAAAAAGGAAGAAAATTTTCCATACAATTAGGTAGGAGGATTACCAAAATTCCATGTGAGTATGTAGTTATTGGTATAATTTAGAGTTTTCATATTATTGAATGTTAAGATAACTTACTATAACTATGGTATGTGCTCTACTTTGCACTGAGGTACCCACTAGCCAAAATAAGTTAGATCAGGGAGAAGAAAAGAGGGTAAGGAGAAAGAGGACCATATCAGTGGTTGCCCAAAAAAATTACAACTTGAATATAGATGATACATGGATAAATGAGTTTGGACATTGGTTTCTTTTGAAGATTAGGCTCATGGACTTGCAAGTGGAAATAATAACAATGACATGTATCCATCAATTTGAAGGGTCACATATTGTCAAACTAAATAAATATCATCAATTGTTGTATATCATATGGGGAAGTTCCTTTTCTCTGTAATTCACCAAACAATACAATAATTGGTAGGTAGATGAAATTACATGACAAATCCAAACTATTAAACCAGAAAATGAGTCATCCTGAAATAGTGCAATTTAAGACAACTATGCATTTGAATTCTAATGGCCACTTTGTTGCAAGTGTGGAAGGTAATGAAGATCATCTATCCTATCTTAAATTGGGTAAGAGGGATATTTCAAAGAAAACTAAACCACCAAAAAGCGATAGGAGTGTTCACCAAGAACATGAGCATGAAACAATGCAACTTGCAATACCTTTTAATGGCTTGTTTATTGCAAGTGTGGAATGTGTTGAAATTCATGTGTCCTATGGTAAATTAGATAAGATGGTGAGGAAAAAACAAACAAAACCACTGCAAAAAGATAGGATTTTCAACCGAGAACAACATGATATCATAAAAAATTCTTCATACAATGTAGAAATAGATAATTTTATGATGGTGAACTAGACTAAACTCCAAAATCCAATCATATTGTGCGGTGAAAGGATAGTCAGGGAAAATATCTGTTTGAGACAATTTCATGCATATAAAGGAGAGCTAATTATGTTTCTCTTGCATTTTCCAGAATGGTTAAAGAAATTGCAAATTGGTGTAGACATGATAGACATCAAAATAAAAGCAAATAATTTACAAGAAACTAGTGAATGAGATATAAATGGAATCTGCATTCAAAGATTTGATGAAAGAAAGGAAGATACTATGTTGATGTCCATAGATGGAAAAATTGTGTACCCTAGAGAATATTTCACCTAGAGACATAGAAACAAGGATAAATGGTATTATACCTAGTAATGTGGTGCAAAAGAGTGAATGGCAGCTTGTCCTCCCATGAACTGAAAACGTTAACTTTGAAAATGGAAATTTTGTTCCTAGAATTAAATGTCAAATATTTCCACTGCAACAACACATACAAGGAAAGGAAACATGATTTTGGGAAAAAGAGAACATGAAATTGTTAGTATCCTTTGAACTCTATAATTATATTTTGTCCTAAGAAAAGCTACATGAAACGATATACAAGGTCCATGGTCTAGTCTAAAATTCTCAAGTTGTATTTTCTTCACTTGCAATACAAATGATGCATTTCCTTTCCTTGCATGTTGTCAGGATCTGATTAGATCTTTATAGTTTACATAGATATATTATGTGTTTTCTATGTTTGCAAATTTATCTTTCTCATTATTAGGAGATTATTGTGTGTTTCTCTAGATGGAATGGTTATGGAAACAATTTGCAATATGAAGTGGAATTTCCCCAAATATTTTTGTTTATCAAACTAAACAAAGAAATCACATTATACATTCATGAAGATGGAAGAAATAAATATGTTTTCAACAAAATTATGGCATTCAAATATTGTCCGGTGATCATGAATTAACACATCACCTCAACCATGAAAACAATGATAACATTCAAAGAATTCCATAGTAGAAAATTGTATTAAGGAAACCATTATCTTTCACATATGCCCATGATACTAAAAGAGCATTAAAGTATCAACATCTGTAATATACCTAGGGAGGTAATATGGGTGGCAATATGGGAGGTACCCAATGAGAATGGAGGTTAGATACTATTAGTGGAGGATATTAAATGTAAGGTGGACTAGGTCTACTGTGGTATTAAATAAGGACCACTATGGTAGTTGTATAGAATAATGGGTAGTTAGATATAATAAATGGGCTTTCTAGAAGATACCTTCTCTAGAATATCCCTATGTGAGAGAGAAGGCTATAAAAGAATATGTAAGCATTGTATTTGACATGGTGAAGAATATTGTGAATGTACAAGCAACTTTCACTTGAGGAGTTTTATCATTCCATAAGGATTAATACATGGTGTTACCCTACCTCAAGGGTTTTCTCTATTTCTTGTGTTCATTGTTATGGTGAATGGTTTTGGTTTTTATTATTGTTATTCTTTGATTATATTTGTAGATATAGAATTGGTATATTGCAAGTGCTTGTACATTCACAATATTCTTCACCATGTCAAATACAATGCTTACATATTCTTTTATAGAATTATATCTCCCATAGGAAAATTGTAGAAAAGGCATCTTCTAGAAAGCCCATTTATTATATCTAACTACCCATTATTCTATCCAACTACTATAGTGGTCCTTATTTAATACCACGGTGGACCTAGTCCACCTTACATTTAATATCTTCCACTAATATTATCTAACCCCAACTCTCATTGGGTACCTCCCATGTAACCACCCATATTACCTCCCTAAGTATATTACAACGTCTAAGTCCCAATTACAACTGTGTATCAGAGAGAAATGAGGGAAATGTAATAATGATCATTAATGAATAGTTTCAACCATGAAAAAGTGAACAACATTATCAATATTCAATGGGTATTAATCCTTTCATGTTAGGTCAATATTTTATAAAAAGGGAGTAGATCCTTAGGGTATTTTGAATAGTAAAACAAATCACAAGTACCAACAATATTTATCCACATAAGTGAGCATCATGTATATACTAACTGTGTAAAGGGATGTACCAAAGGTAATAATATGTGGTCCTTTAAGTGTGTTTATATATGTGTCATCAAATTTGTGTTGATAAATTGTGTGCTCAAAGTCATTGTATGCACAAAATTTCTAGCTATTCAAACCATATCATGACGATTTCTTCGTTAAAATAACAAGGCATCCAGTGGAATCAGAACTAAAACACCAAGTTATTATGTTGAACACTAGGTGGTTCTTATACCTCTTACATCATCAATTCACTGGAGGTTTTACTCAATATATTAGACGTGATTAAATACCATCAAGAAATGAAGTATTAAAACCAACTTAGATTCATATGCATATTTATGAAACCTCATTACAAGTGTTAGAGAAACAACAAAACCATTTGTGCATTAGGTGAGTTTAATAGCACATTTGTTCCATTGGTTAAGTTATGCTTTGGCCTTTAACCACAATTCTTGTTCAATTTATTTCCACCTATTCTTACCTATGCACACAAAAAACATGCCATAATAATATTTTGACTAGTGATTACTTAAACTTTTAACATGAAAAGGTCTCATGATTGATTGTAAAGAGAATATAAATTTACAAAATATTTTCCCATATAATATTCTAGTGAAGGGAACTAATCCTATTTCCATAAAACATTTTGTTCATTTCTACAATGGGTGTAAATTCTACTTGTGAGGGTCTAAGGGAGCATCATGAATTTTGCGTCCCTTAGGATGGGAATGATGTACGATAATGAGAAACATACTCCCACTCAATTTACCTTGGTTTTGTAACCTTTCCAGAAGTAATCTTGAGAGAATGAATATTGTTGGTTGTTTTGATTGTCTTTGAAAACACCTAAACTCCAATATTAATTATCAACCTGGAGTTTGTCTTGTTCTTTCAAAGTTATAGTGAAAAATATACACAGGCTATAAATTCTAGTCACACATTGACTGTATTCTAATTCTTCAAATAATGTAGTCAATTTAATGTATTAAAACTCTATAATAACCAGAAATGAACTGAGAATTGAAATCATTGAGCATTGAAATTCAAATGAATATACTGAAACATAAAAACAAGGTTAACTGATTTATGAAAAAAAAAGCATTTGATTAAGAAAGAATTAACTATTCAAATCCAAACACACTTAAAATCATTCACAATTAAATACAATGACAAAACTAATTAACACATTCAATAACTAAATCTAAGATAAAAACACCTGCTCAAGAAAGTGGGCCCAGACTTCCATGAACAAATGACTGTGGAAAAATTCAGTAACTATGAACTACTATAATACAATCAATTTGCAAATGACTTAGCTATAAACTTCATTAATTAAATAAGTTTGTCTTATGAAATTACAACACGAGCTTTGAAATCAGAATTCAACAAAAATATCTACCAGTCTCTTCCATTGAAGATGGCTTCCTTTTATGATCTCCTATATAATTATCTATAGAAAATATTTCCTTTGAACAGGCTTGCGAATCATAAATATTCGCAAGTCGTTCTTAATAATCAGTTTATACAATAATAGATAATTGATAAATGCAAATAACTAAATTCTTGGAGACAAATCATAACCCTTAGATTCTATTTTGAATCAATGCATATGGAGTTATGGAAATCTCATAAATCACGACCTAGAATCCATTTTTTCCTTTTATCCATGGTTGTAACGACCCACAACACTCATACTAAAACACTCTCATAGCATTCATGTAGCATTCCAATAGCATAACTGTAGCATACTTGTAGAAAATTCAATGAACCCGTATCATTCTATTGCCTACAACATATGTACTTCCATCTCATAAGTAAATCAAATAATACAATTTCACCTACATATTATCTACTCAAAAGACAAATTACTAAGACATATGGGTAACCAAATACCTGATAATGATACCATGATAATTCATAAGAAAATATGATTATGGGACAAAAAGGTTATAAAAAATGAGGTGGAAAGGATCAAAAGATAGACAAAAAGAGGCCATTTGTGGAACCCAACATCTCCCCCAATCTTGGCTCATTGCATGTCCCCTATGCAACCAGTTAATGATCTGAATCAGAAGGATCTGGAGGAAATGAGTCAAAAATGAATTTGACTCCAATTGAAAGCAACATGACCTGATTCTTCTTCTTTATAAAAACCAAATTTCTCTCCCCGGTTAGCCCAAAAATACTCCTCTTCTACATATTCCTTTGGATGCCACAAAACAAGGTATTGGAATTTTAGGCCAATAAAAGTATTCCAGTGAAGGGAACAACTAGAAGTATTTACTATATAATATTAAGCTACTAGTTTTCATTCCACTTCTTGAACATAGGAGATCAGAGCACAAACAAGGAAATAATGGAATGAACAATTGGATTAAGGTACAAAGAGGCTTGTGATTCCCAACCCCCCAAGAAGATTTATGTGTCAGGTATAAGTTGTTTGTAAGAAATCCATAGAAGAAATCTCTCAACGTAGAGTGGAAAGGTTGCAAAAGACACATTTGATGGCATAAACAAATATTTATCATTATATAGTCATGATCATAATGATTACCTAGTCCAGTCTGAAGCATATTCAACAAAAGTATATTACTCATAATCATAAATCTCTTTTATTCAATATAACAAGTTATCATTAAAAAAATTGTATCCCTTTTGTTATAGACATTGGTAAAAATAGACACAAAATATTGAAAATGAAAATACAAAAATCTAGCACATTACTAACTGGGCTTAGCCGCAAAATTTTTCCATAAAATACCATGAATAACACTATGTCCTATGTAATATGCCTACCTCATATGCAACATATTTTATAGTCTTTACTGATCAACAATTTTTCTCTAAACTAAATCCTTGTCACTAAGAAGAGGGATATAGAGTGTGCACCTATAACTGATTAAAAAGACTACAATAATCATTGACATTAACATTAATATGAATAGTTATATGAATTAGACTTTTCTAATAGTGGAGCTTTATTTCCCCTATGGATTTACAACCAGACAGTTTGTAGATGCTATAAAAAATATTAGGATCAACTCTAATTAATTTTTAGTGCTTGTAGACTAACCATAGAAGCAATAATAAAATCTCCAAAGCATCTTCCTTGACTAGTAAAACAAGGATTACATCAGATATGGTTCTATACAAATTACCACAAATTCCTACTTTTATTAAAACAACAACTACATTAGATATGGTGCTATACAAACCCAATGATATTTGGATTGTCATTGATAAACAAGAAAAGATATATACTTTGAAGTGAAAGAATATCAAGTTCATACAAAAGACACTAAGATATACAACAATATAATTTTTTTTGCATAACAAACAAAATAAAATTATCATCAACGAAATGTAGAAAATTTCTTGCTTATAGCATAAATTTGCAATGTTTACATGCTATGAATTTTGTTACAAATTTTGCAAATGAAGACTATTTTCATTCAATAGATGGTGTGGGATACAATTCTTATGAAAATGATAAGAAATCCTAGTTTCCCATGTAGCCTTAAATGAAGGATATTTTTTTTAGGGAAATAATCCTTATATTTTCTATCTGAGGACCCTTTGTAGTTTGCGAACCTTGGGTAATTAAACCTCTGTTGTTTCCCTTGTCCTTTCCTAGATTCCTCTTCCATTGAGGAAAAATCCTCAGTAGAAGCCACTAAATCAAAAAGCATCTGATTCACTTAAGAAGACCCAACTCCCACCAATTTCTGGGCATTTCATTTCCTAGAGCGACCACACCTAGTCAACCTCTTCTCCTCCCCCTCTTCATGGTTGAGTTCCACACCAATTTTTTGAGCATTTATTTTCCTACAATCTACCGTATCTACAATATATTCAACCCACCAAATCGTAGTTCATCTTATGCTAAAAAATTTAATCATCAAATCAACTTCTTACAATATGAAGAGCCAAGGATCAAAGCTACTCAACTCCATATCACTTGTTTCAATGTAGTTCATGCTAGAGTCTTGGAAATGTTCTTCAATGATAGATTGGTTTTCCTGCCTCTGGGAAGTTGAAATCAGGTTCATTACATTCACCTGAGTCTCCTCCTCGTGTTGTTTAGTCCAATCACCATGTTTTGTCCTTGTAAGATTCCAACTAGTGGATATCATGTCCCTCGTCCCTGACACCCTATCCGTGGAGTTACTGGAACTTGTATTTTTATAAGTAGAATGTATTATTTATTTTATGATGTTAATGGAAAATCATTTTTCTTATCCAAAAAAATTAGTAAACAACATTTACTTGCTAATAAAACTTGCATAACATAATACTCAATACACCAAACTAGTTTAAACAACTTAACACAATATGAAGCATCTTAAAATAAAAATAAAAATAAAACAAAGATACAAAGTGTTACCATCTGAAGATGATGGCTTCTTGAAGTGATTTCTATGAGGAGGGGACATGTTCTAACATCATAAATGACAAGCCTATCAAACCAAGGCATCATAAGATGTGTGCCTTTTGGATATACTTGCAAGTTATTACAAAACACTTCAGAAATTGCAGAAATAAAAATTGAGAATACCTATGTTTAATTAAATTGTCCTTCACAAGTCACAATATGCATCGTATGCTGATTAATTACATGTTGATGTCCCAGGTTCTAACATTGCAACAATTTGACAAGGAAAAACAATTAAGTGTCAGAAGTAATGTAAGTGTTGAATTAAAGTTGCACTTTAAAATATTTTTACACAAAAGATATTGGTCACAATTTCCATTACTATTGATCACTTCAATAGGTTTCATCCCCCAAAAGTAAGCACATAAAAATTTCCTCTATGACATATCTGACATAATTCTCCCAGATACATCGAAAGTGATGGAAGGTGTCCTTATTATTAACAAGATTTTTATGGTTGACAACCTAGTTCACCAAACTTCACATTCTTCACATGAGTTCACATGTGTTTCTCATATATAGAGAGTAAACACAGTAAATAGTCACACACAAGTTTCCAATATTTATTATTAAAACACCAGTCCCCATAAACCTTGAGTCTCTAGAATATCCTAGCAATCTACTTGGAACAAGCTATAAAATTCCCTTTCCTATGTCATAAAGACATGTAGGCCTAAAATGAGAACTTTGAAGTAATGAGTCCATAACACAACCGACCACCTAGATCTTCCTTAGGTTGGTGGGGTGTTAATATTTCTCCTCATGGAAATAACTCTAATCTATTTCTAAGGTAGATAGATGAATTCTACTCACCGAGAGGTTTCCAAAGACTATAGCCACGACCAATTCTGATCTGCATATCTAAAATTACAACCTCCTGAAATTTCCAAGCTCTCATTATCAAAATCCATCTTACTACCACATGGATCCTTGCCACTCGTACCATTCGATGTGGCGTTGGTGTGGCACCTTCCCTTAACTCATCGCTCAATGTTTTTTACCTCCCTGAAACCTTTCATCATTGTTTTTGAACTTCACGTAAGTCCTGACACTCGATCATTCTTGGTGATGATGCCACTCCCAATGAAGGGATGAGATCCACTTATCCCACTGAATTAATGACCACAAACTCTCCCGACTTAACACTAGGTTTGTCCACTTGCTAATCCTCCAATTTTGGGACTTGGTCAATTACATGGTTCTACAAGATCCTAGATGAGTCTTCAAGAGTTGGAAAAATTCTCTAAGACCATTAAAGGCCTTTCGAATTCATTAGAGATGAAATTATTTCATATATTGCAAGATTTCGAAATAAAGATCATGGTTTCCTTAGGAATCAAGGTCCTTCATTTGTCACAAGGATTTCCCTACATTAGGGAACCCACCCCACCGGGTAAAGAAAGTTTTTTTTCCATTTCCTGCAAGCTTTCCTCCAAAGCTGCAAGATCCATAGGGACACAAATTGTCCACACTTATTTAAAATTGAAAGTTAACATATTAAACAACAACAATAGCATAAATAAACTAGTTACTCAGGGGTTTCATTCATTGATTATAAGCATTCACATTTCCCATTTAAATCAAAAAATTATACAATCACAGCATTCATGCACAATTAAATAGATCGGACTAAATACTTATTTGTTCAAGGAAATGTCCAAAACTAAATGACTGTGAGAGGACACATTTCCTCCCAACCTTAGGCCATATCGTAGAGTGCCTTCTTACAATATTCCACCCCCGTTCCAAGCCATGATACCACAAGGGGAATGATTCAATAGGTTTCCAAGCTCAAGATGATCTAGGAAGGATACTCTCCTTCCTCCTCTGACAAAAATAGAAGTTTACACCTTCCCACTAAGCTCAAGAACTCTACAGGTTTATTAGGTGGTTTATCAACTATATTTCCTCTGCACAAGAGAGTCCCTTCTCTGGTAAGCATTCCCTCGATGAACTCCCCTTACTAATGTTTTTTTATATCCATTAAGCACTAATATGTAGTTCTCTTTTGCTCTAGTCTAAATATGGGTCTTCTTTGTTCAAGGTGATCAATCTTAACTTGGACAAGATTTCTATTTTCTTCAAGGAATATCTCTCTTCTCTTCAACTTTTTCTCACGATCACCTCTATTCACTGCATCGTTACTTTGTGAGTCTACTGCTAACTCGTTCTTTTCCAGGTCGACTCTTCTTGAGATCTTTTGTGATTTGTTTTTCTCTTTTCATTATGTTGCCTATATCTTCTTCTCTTTGCATACAAGAGAAAAATCAGGTATCCTTCCCATTGATCTCTCTTCTACCATATCCATTCATGTTGGTTGTCTGGTGGTGTTTTTCCACCTTTGGTCTCTTCCTCATCCAATATTCTTGGGATTCCTATGGATTCTGCATACACAACATGCAGCCCACAATTCCCATCCCGAAGGGGGAATTCTATGGTGTCATGTTGACAGCTCATTCAATTGTCCCTTTCCTTCTTCAAGAGACCAATCTGTCGACAGTTATAAACTGTTCCAACCACTTCTAGGACTTCCATTACTAGTCACGTGGCTCCATACAGATCTGGTATGTTGGAAAGTGTATTTTTATGCTTTGCAAGCATGAGCTAGCTTATTAAACAAGCTTCCTATTTTATTCATAAAAACATCTTAGCTCCACCTTACCCAACTACTCAACCAATTCTTGCTTCATCAATTCCCACTTGTGTATCATGGATAGTACTTTCAAGGATTTTCCCTCTTAGTCAACCATTTCGTGTTTTCATTAATAAAAATGCAATCACATGCTTCACAAACATAATCATATGAAGTCTTAGCATAATTACAACCTCAAGGGAAAATAAGGTGTTACAAAGTCATCCCCTATGTACTACCTTCATAGGTTCCTCAATTATGTACATGCTATATCACTAGTAGATATTTTAACTATCATCCTCTTTCCTAACACCCATGTACCTCATAATGTGCTAGCTACAAACAACACTATTTGTGAGAAGAACAAAGACAATAGAATGTCACTAAAAGATGAATGTATACAATCAGCTCCTATGGATTAAAAAATAAATCACTACACAATGCATGTTAACAAGCATTTCAATTTACCATACATCATTGGATGACAAGTAATTTCAATAAACTTTGGTGCATGGTCCTTTGAACGATGAAGAGATTAAAAATATCATGCTTTGTTTGTAGCAAGCAAAAATAATACTCACAAAAAATGATTTAAGAATTTTTTTTATTAGATTTCAACATAAAAACATCAGAGACTAGAGTGTATGCACTCAGAGACATAGTAGCTCTATTTTCAAGTTTTGTTTTAATTCTGACCATGATCATAATTGTTAGTTCTGGATTTAATTGTTTTAAGTTTTAAGTTTTAGAATTCATTTTCTTTTAGACTATCCATTTCTTTTGATATATGCAGATGTTCTTTTGCAGGATTTAGTGAAAGAGGAAGGTATACCAATAACCAGATTGCCATATACCATTATCAATTTCAATATTATGAACAAGGAACCTTTGCCATTGGGGAAACTCTATCCTATTTTTTTTCCACAAAACCTAAGTTGCATACATTTTACATTGTTTCTCACACATCGTAACATCCACACACTTTGCTTTGTTGCCTCAAAAACAACACTTTGATACATGTAACATTGCTTCATCTGTATATTTATCTCTAAGTACTTCCTTCTTCTAAATTCAATGACATGTGTTTTTAATTATTTTTTATAATAAACATTATTAGTCGACATAATTTCAGTTCAACAGTATTTTTTAAGTTCTACATATGCATAGAAGAATTTTGAATATGTTATATGTATGCCACATAATATGTGTGGATGCCCATAGCATATGGTTGTGCATACAATATGTGTGTGCTAAATATACATCTCTTCCCAAGGTATATATGTCAAACACTTTGCTTGTTTACAATGTTTTCTTCGACATTGAACAATTTACCTTTTTTCCTACCTTTTACAAACTTTTATGCGAAATGTTCTTATTGCAAAGACTTCAAAATGTTTAAAAACCAAATTGGCATAACTGGGTAAGTTATCAAGAAAATTACATT
>JZKD02S0167937.1:0-23173 GCA_000966675.3 Picea glauca
CCAGTGGACCTGGTACGGTCCTGAGGACGCGACATGGGAGCATGCAGATATTATGCGGGCAGAGTACCCGCATCTTTTTGAAAATTTTGAAGGACACGCAGAGGCAATGTAAGTTTCACTGAGGACAATGCAACAATAAGGGGAGGGGGATTGTAGTGTTCCCAAGGCCGAACCCCGTTACAGATCACGTTATATGCAAAGAATTGTAAATATGTTCTATAGGTTGGTGAGCCAAGTTTTGTATAAGATGTAGGCTTATGTGTTTTGTTATGCCAGGGAGCCTAAGTGTGGAAGCCCAGAAGCCTGTTGATGTACTTGTATGTATACAGGTCAATTAATAAAATATAAATACCACCAGTGCAGACCGACCACGATGAATGAGTGATGGGGGACTGAGCGTCCACAGAGTGGGAAAGGGATCAGGGGCTGGAAGGTGGGAAAGGGGCTGAGTGAGGAGCCTAGGGGCTAAGCCTAAGGGGCTTAGGCCTGGAATAATATTTTAATATTATTTCCTAAAAATCCATGTGCACATTCTTTTATCCTAAGTCCTTTTGGAAGGACTCGTGAGTTCCCAAGTGGTGGGAGGAAGGCGTACGGATGGAATGCATGCAGTTCCCAGGGTGACAAGTGTCAACCCTGGTGCATGCAAATAAAACAGAGGCAGCAAGCCACGAGGGGGGATTCCATTCGACCCAATTGCCTGGAAAGGAACAGTACAAACCAGTCTGTAAGAAGCCCAGTGTATGTCTATTACAGAGAGGAAGCCTGTGTTTCACGTGGAAGATCCATGTACACCCTCTATTGGGAGCCGTGGAGTCTATGTCTGTCTCTGAGATAACCTGTGAGTGTAATTCCTATCTTGTGAGAAGCCAGTGAGGATTTCAGGAAAGAATCTTGTGGTTCGGGAAAGCCGAGTTATCCTGTGTGTGAAGTCCCTGTTCCGAAATCATTGCTGTGAGATCATCCAGTGATTGCTGAACCGATTTGGGGAAATCTGTGTCTGTGTTTCCCGTGGATTGTTGTGACCATGCAGTACTGGACTGCGTGAGGCTTGATGGCCTAAGAGTGACTCCCCCAGGTGAGAGAGTGCACAGAGGGAGAAGAGAACTCCTGGAAGAAATCCCTGTAGCTGCCATAGAGCCCAGAGACTTCCGGTCTGGTCTGTTCCTGTAACCCAAGGTAAGGGGGACTGGAAGCCGAAGGACTGTCTAGGTGACAGAGAAGGTGCACTCCCCTGGGGTGGAGCAGGCATGTGGGGAATGAGGATCTGTGGGCAGTGAGCGTGGGAGATTCCTGGGAGAGATTTCTTCCTGGTAGTTGTGTATGTGCTATCTTCCCTGTAACCTCAGCCTGAGTCTAGATTCCTTGCCTTGGGGTGGAGCTCGGTCCCAACTCGGGGGTGACCTACTGTTGAGCTGATGAACAATGTGTTCTAAGGCTGGGAGGTTCGTGGAAGGCCTGCACTTGGTTGGTGATTTTCACCACTGTTACAAGATAAGTCTTTAACCATGTTCTTATCACATTTTGGCATGACTGTACTGTATATATTATCATGTTTTCCACTGTGTAAATAAATTAATGATGAATGCTATGGCTTGTATAATTATAGCAGTACCCATATATTTTACTCTGAGTTTTAAGTGTGTTTAATTGTGTTAAATGCATTTTCTTATAAAACCCAGCATGAATTCTGTAAATTCCATGTACAGAACGATAACTGAGGGGTTTGGAAACCTGGATAGTGAAAGGGTACACTACAACTGAAATTTCCAAACTCACATGAAAGATATGATTCTTCAATGGGGAATTTACCTTTACTTATACTAACCTGAAATTGTCAACAAAAGTGTCTATTGGCACACCATGGCCGACCTCACTATCTTATAATATAATTAATATTAACTAGATTAATTATCTTTTACATTAATTACCAGTCACATTAAGGTGGGGTCGACCTGTACCCTTTACATTACAATTAGGTTTACATGAATGTATGACTCTTGAACAATATAGCAAAGGATATGATACACCCACTGGTGCTCATCCACTAGGGGCACATCCATAGGGATTTCCATATCTCTGGCTCACTGCATTACACAGAAGAACCAGTTCTTCACATGTTCACCGATGCTCGTCCACAAGCACGTCCACTCAATAGATCTTCTTTCACACTGCATCACACAAGAGAGTCATATGGAGTTTCTTTTCAACTATGTTGCCTAGAGAAGGCTAATACATCATCTTCATTTCTTTTCTCATGACGATGCACCCAACACTTTGGGATTTCACACGTTCACCTTGTTCTCAACCACAGGCACATCCAACTCAACAGATCGCCTTTCCCATATGATAATCATCTAGAGTTCTTCTCAACTCTTTGAATGGAGGAGGTCATCTCTACGTTCCATATCTGTCTTAGATAGGAACCACGTACCCTTCTTAAGGGATTTATCTTAGGTTTGTAAGCTGGAGAATATCTCACATAGCTAGAATGATCCACATCTCACAGGTTTGTAAGCTGGAGAATGTCTCACATATATGCAATCATCAACAGTTTCATGTTGTAGTCCACGAAATGGGAGGGGTACATTCAAGAAGACAGAGCTACATTATAGGAGAAATATTAGGGATAGACACATACTCAATAAGAGAGAGAGATTTGTGGGAAGGATATCCATCTTCCTTTGTATTCCATCTTCATGAGTATATATACATAGGAAATATGGTTGGAGTGGTTGTACCCACTCCAATTAAGCCGTAATTATATTCATTTATCCCCTATGTGCATTTACATACTTTATTACATGTATTATACATCATTATACTAGTGTATAATGTATGTTGGCTTATTACAAGGGATAAAATGCCTCCCAACATCTCCCTGACACTCAAATCCTTGCTCATCCTGAGAAAATGTGAAAACAACTAGTGACCTGGTTACTCTTTATCCTTTGTCTTCAATCTGATAAATTCCTGTATAGTCGGTGAGTCTCCAATGCTCAACCACCCCACCCAATAATGGTCCTCTTGACTCTCTTATTACACCATTGTTCCTTCAAAGCAGTGCTTGGATTTACCTGTGTTCATTTTTCCCTTGCACACACCTTACGGTGGAACACCATGCTTCGACCAACCTACCATTTCTCTTCTTTTTGGCTTCTGAGGTCACAACTCGAGAATTATTATGCAACTTTTATACCAGGGGTTCAATCAATTCAATATTTATTGTTCCATCATCTTGTTTTTTAAGATATTGTGTGTGTGTCTCATCATCTGATGTCTCTTTCTTGAATGCCTTTATCTACTGCCAAATGCTCATCATCGATGCTTAATATTTTACTACTCTTCTCTGTTGTTCGTCAAACTTATATGCTTATTTATGATTTTTTGGTATCTAAGAGTATATAGATTCTACATTTGATATTACATGAAGGAGAACTTGACTACGACTTGAATCAATGACTCAATGGAAAAAGAAAGACACTTTTGCTGGTACCAGGATTTTGCAATTCAATAAAATATTGTCGACTAGATATCGACTGACATCGGTAAGGAACCGATCTCATTAGCTAGACAATGACTAGGCAGGGAGGATCACCTGCCTTTAAGACCCACGTTTAACCCTCTCCCTTGATTTGACTCAATTAAGTCAATTGTGTAGTTGAATCAATCAAGTTATTGACAACATTCCATAATTTTTATTTTTTAAATATTAAGACTTGATTATGCTAATATCCTTCATATAACTTTTATAAAACAAGAATTTCACTTACGATGACTCCATCTTTATTTTTTTGTTGCTTCATGATATATTACTCTTGTACTCCAAGAAGACTTATAAGAGTGAATTCATATGCCACCTTTTTAACATGTAATATGTATGTGCCTTTATATATGTATGTGCCATGAGAAACTGGCATGGTTAATTTTGAGAGTGATAGTGATTTTTGGATATGGAATAGTTGGTGATTTTATGGATGATTTATTTTTAGAAGAGGTCAGTATTAATCAATAACAAATCAATGTATGTAGACAAATTCTCACAATATAATACTACACAATCTTTTTAATCTTCATTTTCTTTCCATGAGAATACTCAACAACAATTCTAGGGCACAAAAAACTTCAACTCACTATTGTCTTATTCAAGCTTGCAGATTTGTCTTCAATCAAGCAACCTTTATGACCATCCAAATAACATACGTAAGCAATCAACCACGAATGAAAAACAACTTTCAGACAACATCCATAAGCAGTCAAGACACCTTTTCCCGAGCGCCTTCAATAGAAGTAACATCTCATTCTTTCATGCAGAATCAATTCTTCCAACTTGCAGGTTTTCTTGATTTCAAGCAATGCCCACGATCAATTGCAATATTTCACGCAACATCACCATGAACAACATGAGCAATAAAAAAATATTTCATATAGTATCCACATTCCATGAGCAAGAACCAAAGTGTTGTAGTCTAGGGAACGAGAGGGATGCATTCAAGAAGAGAGAGCTACATTATAGGAGAAATATTAAGGACACACATACTCAATAAGCGAGAGACTAGAGAGAGATTTATGGGAAGGATATCCATCCTCCTTTGTATTCCATCTTCATGAGTATGTATACATAGGAGAGATGGTTGGAGCGGTTGTACCAACTCTAACTAATCCATAATTAGATGCATTTATCCTCTATGTGCATTTACATTCTTTATTACATGTATTATACATTATTATGCTAGTGTAATGTATGATGGCTTATTACAAGGGATAAAATGCCTCCCAACATTTCAGAACCCGAAGTAGTTTATAATTGCTTAAGAAATCATTTAGTCAAGAGAAATAGCACTTAGTCCTTTTCTTTTTGCTTTCCAATAGGGATTCACCATTGCACTTTAGATACATTTATTTGGAAACAAAAGTTTTCATTTTAGATTCCTTATTTCACTTGCATCACCTCTTCTATCTTTCGAAAGGAAAAGTTATCCCTTTACTCTTTTGATTTGGATTGTTTGTGCCCATTGGAATTTAGAAGTTTATTGTTATTTTATTTTCAAAAATAAAAAGTTCTTTACTTTGAACATTTTATTTTCATGGAATCAATAATTTACTTTTATGTAACTAAACTCAAAAAAACAAAATCATCAACACACCAACACATATTGTAAATGAAACAACATTGAAAACAACTTTAAACTTGAAAATCACCTTGGACACCATTGCCACCCTAAAGAGATAGTCCCGTAGGATGAAAAACCTTCACCCTGAGTTTCCCATCCAATGTTCTCTCATATCCATTAGACGAGGCAATGCCCCTTGTCTTAGTCCCTCATCTAGTTCTATCTCCTCAGAGTGAGAACCCCTGTCCCCTGTGTGAGGTACTTGTACCACTTCCAATCTTATACCTCCTTCAGTAGGGCCATCTCCTTCTAGTTCCACCATGGCCAAAACTACCTCTATGTCCTTTCCTTTTATGGATGGCTTGAGTATAACTAACCTGATCTAGTCGATCAATGATCATGTTCACCATGATCCTAATTGGCCTCCCATGCCCACCAAATTTCCCTCCGACATACCCAACTTTGAGGGAAAATGTAGAGAAAACCCTTCAAACCACGTGTTGTCCTTCCACTTATGGTGTTCCTTAAATTCCATCACAAAGGACTCCATCAGGCTCCATATTTTTCAAAGAACCTTGATGGGTGTCGTTTCAAAGTGGTACATAGATCAACCAAGGAAATCTCACCAAACCTTTGAGTCCATTTCCAAGGCTTTCCTCACCTTCTTCCAATTTCCCATTTTCCATGACCTGGGTATTGAAATCCTTACTTCCTATCACCAAACCACTTCCACCCACATCTCAAACCACATCCATGAGTGGCATAGATGACATGGCTTGTGCAAAGCCAAGCTAGATGACATATTTCTTAAGGATTTCTTCTTTAGGTCCCTCCTTCCTCCCATCACCAAGGATGTCACCATGAAACTACCTCAGAATGAGGAAGAGGTCATACAAAATTCCCAATATTATAACTTGATATATGCTCAGTTTGGGTACCCATACACCATTCTCCTTGATTCCCCTCGGTCCTGATTATGTGACTCAACTACTCTTGGAACCTCCCATGTTGTCGATGGAATCATTAGCTCAATATCTCCCACATGTCCATGACCTCCATGTGGACCTATTATATTCCTTTCCTTATGGTAGGACCCTCACTCTTTATGGATACCTGGCCCCACCTCAGGACCAATCATATGTCTCATCTTAGGTGTGCATGAGTACTTCCTACCCTGCACCTCCTACTAAGCCAAATTACCATGGTCATGGTCCTCCATGTGGGAATCCCTCTTGTGGGGCTACCACCAATCCTTACTATCCTTTTCTTGCTCCACCACCATCAACATATTATGCACCTACAGGTGTGCCCCCTACCCATGCTAGTCTCCCTACACCTCCCACATAGGGACAGTTGTATGTGCAACATAACACCCTCCTTCCTCCTAATTAGAACATGAGGAATACCAAGAGGAAAGGGAAGAAAAATAACCAAAACGAGGGACCCCAAGGAGCCAAGAACCCAACCCCCAACACTGGGGGAAACTAGGTTGATCCCAACCAAAGCCAAGGAACCAACCCAGTTCCCAAGAAAGGGAAGAACCAAATCCTCTTGACAAACAAACCTTGTTCATGTTGTGGTGTCTATGGAAATTACACTCATGAGTGTCCTCTCCTCTGAGGCTGCTCAACAAGCCAATGCCCAAACTTCCTCTTCATCTTCGTTGCAACCGACTATGTTGCAGAACCCTTTATCCAACCAAGGATTGGTGTCCACTTCTTCTACCCCTTTCTTTCCCCTGCTCCTCACCCATATGGTACTGACACTTACCAGAATCTCATGTTGGAATCAACTGATGTGAATATCACTACTAGATCTTGTTAGTATGGTATTCCCCATGAGACACAACTGACTGTTCCCTCTAATCTTCCTTTTCCCACCCCATAGACTTTATAGATCCATCGACCATCTACCGATATACCTCCAAAGGTCCCAAAGGTTCCACTTCAGTGGAATGATGTTCACCTTCATGGGAAGGCAGTCCAACATTATAGAATTGTTGATGAATTGGCCCAGGCCCCCATTTCCATGTCATCCCTTGAGGTCCTTCAGATGTGTCCATCATAGAAGAAGGATTTTATTTCTTCCTTAGTAACTGTTGACCATTCAGATGATAGTATGAACACTTTCAGTAGTGATCAAGCCGAGCCTTTCCGCTTTCCCTCTTCTGTTGCTTTCCAGATCCCAGTGACCATCAATAAGTACAACATCCACTAGTGTATTGTTGATGAAGGTGCATCCACATGTGTCATGTTTGATCAGGTTTAGCAATACATAGGCTCCCCTACCCTTGTCCCATATACAATCTCCCTCTGAGCGTATGATGGTCATCCTTCTAAACCCTAGTGCCTTTACTAGAACTGTCCTGTAAATCTATGGGGAAAATAAGTCCATGTCGATGTTGAGGTTATGGATGCCCCTCTGGATTACAAACTCTTGTTAGGAAACAACTTCATGTATGTTATGAAGGCCATGGCCTCGTCAATTTATCATAAGATGATTTCCCCCCATAATGGGAAACTCATCATTGTCGATCATTTGAATTATCATTACCCTCAAACCCAACTTCATCATGACAACATGGTTTCTTCTTTAGGTGGGGACCACACTACTACCCCCATTGAAGACATTTTCCCTAGAGTCTACAAAGATTCTCTCTTTTTGGGTGCATATTGTTATCACACAAGTTGTAGGTTGGGCAAAGCTCGATCCAACCCATAATATGGTGACAACTAAGAGAACACCTACCCACTATCACCTTAGATATGTATTCCCGTCACTTTAGAGATGAAGTAATCACATCAAGGGGGGAATCTTGGGTGAAATTAGGGGAAATGAGATGGAAGATAAATAGATTATGAAGTGTCCCCCTATAGGTCAAATATGGAAGGTAAAAAGGGCCTGAAAAGAGTCTCATAGATGGTGGAAGATGTACCACAGTATAGAAGACCTGCCAAGAAGTGATTGTACCCACCTGAGACATAAGGAAAACAAAGTTACAATCCTAATAATGTGTTGGAAAATAAAGTTAAGATTTCTGTCCCCAATTGCAGCAATATAGACTAATATACATCAACAACAAAGGATAATAATAGCTACAAATAAATTTGCTAAAAGTCTAGTTAAGGATGCAAGGGACAAGCTAACACTGACTAATTTAACTCAAGTATTGATGCATGAAACTTTGGCAACAAGATAAGGCTATTATAAAAAAATACTACAAAGATAATTATCAGACTTATGGATGTATCACACAAGTTGTTACAAAAAGGAAAACAACCACCAAAACTTTCCAAAAATCCACCCAAAAGGTGCATTGAGATTGATAGATTATAGGGGCAAACTTCTAGCAATTTCTAACGGTTGGTTTGTGAGTTATTAAAAGATTTGTTTTAGGGTTTCTACATCCCTAATGGCTTTAGATTAAATTATATAACAACAACAAGGAGCACTTATAAAAATGAGATGCCCTAGTGGCTCCACCAAGCATATACAACATAGAAATGATTGCAATTTAGACAATCTAAAAATCCCGAGTTTTCACATTAACAAATGAAAGATTTTATTTAGCTATTGAGTTATGGAGTCAAAATAAAATGGATCTATAAATTATTTCTCCTTGGGGGTGTAAGCCCTTTTACTCCCCAAGGCAGGAAATGCTAACTAGGAAGTACTAGGAGGGTGTAGACCCTTTTACTTCTCCTAGTAAAACCTTACACAACAAATTATTCAAAGACAAAAATGATAGATATGGTGAGGTTTTAATCCCTTATAGTCCATAAGAAGTCTATAAAATCACACTTGTAACCAAGCAATGAATCAACAATAAGATAGATTCCTTACCTAGTCCAAGAAACAACAAGATAAACCTTCTTTTACCAAGATAAATCCACCACAAATGCAAGAGAATAGATCCAAGAGAGGTAGCACACTAATTCTTCCACCAATAGCACAAAGAAACCATAACAAGAGCACAAGAGAGAGGTTTCCCAAAGAGGGTACAAATTTCAACTGGGAGTCTTCTCACAATGGGAGAGTTATGATCCAAAATGAAATAGAGATGATCTCTATTTATACAAATCCTATAAACATAGTTTGTCCACAAAACTTAGGGTAAAACAAAAGATAAGGGGTCAACATCCCTTTTCTTTCCCCTTTACAAAAACAATATTATTTAATTCACAGTTTGCTCATAAAATAAACCCTAAAAACATGACATCACCCCCTTCTTGGGCAACATTTGGCACTTTTGGTCAAGTCTTTGAGTTGGAGAATGGAACGCGATTCCTCCAAAGGAAAATGGTATTCAATCAATTCTTTTCTTCCATTATCCAAGGGTTATTTCCTCCAAAACGTGCGAAGTGTCCTCAATCACCACCAAACTCTATCTCTAATGTGACGTCAAGCCCTCAAAGGTGACATTTTGGCCTCCTTAGGCAAGCCGTTTGGGTGGTAGGGGCTAGGTGAAGTCCTCAATGCTGTCTTCTAGGCCTTCAAAGGCATGTATTAAACATCTAACATGTGTGCACTTGGAATCCAACCTGTGGGATTCAAGCCCCATGGAAGCCCAAGCTAGGATTTTTCTTCCAAAAAAGTTCACCAGTTGGGTCCTACAAAGACAAATGGATACACCCTTCAAAGATATCAAGTCAAATGCATCATGATGAGTAAATAAAATCAATAAAAGATCCATGTAAGCATGTACATCCAAACCACCTCATCAAAATAAACCAATGCTCAAAGACCCTATGCAATCTACCAAGTTTATGTATGGGAGGGTTGACAAAATGACCTATTGGATGAAGCATACCTCAAGTTTAGGGGTATTTCTTGAGGGGAAATCCTTATAATTCATGTGGATGAGGTGTCATGGATGGGGGGAATACTTTTGTGCATGGGGTTCATGATTTAGTGTCTCGCTTATGGGTGCCTTTGTAGAGGGTGTGTTGCACCTTCATTTTCAATAAAACCTTTTTCCAAGCCCATTTATTACCTTTTATTATTTTAGGATGTTTCCAGGTTGAAGTCGAGGTGGGGCTTCTACCTAAGCATGAATTGTTTTTCCCACATTGACTCTACCTTGGTCACATCATGCTTCCCCAAGTTGAAAACATGTGTGGGGATTCTGCCTAAGAAATAAAAACAGTGCCCACACATGTTCCACCCTCGCTAGAATTTTTTATTAGTTATTCTTTTACGGGTCCCATCAGTTTCTTATAGAGACATTTCATTATCATCTGGATCCCTGGGAGAGCATATAGAAGGTTAATGATTGGATTTTATATTTTTCCATCTACAAGCCTCTGGGCCTTCAACCCCTTCTTCCCATGAAATGCGGAACAACCCCTTATTTGGGTCAGTACACCCGAAAATCCCAAAAGGTGAGGAGATGAGGGGATGAAGTGTGGAAAGTGACAAGTATGGTCTAGAGTGGCACGATGAATTGTTAAAAGGACCTCCCAATAGCAGACCTATCCCTAAGGGTGACCCACTTAATGTCATCTGGAGGCCAGGTTATGTGGTGGATACCGTCATGATGAACCTAGAGTTGTGGTGGTGAGGTGGGTTTGTCTGTGCAAGTGGGCACTGTTGGTCAAGTTGTCTCTCGACATTCCATGTATGCATCCGGAGGTCCTCGAGAAATCATCTCCTTAGTTGTCCCTAGGAGTTGGGGATAACCTCTGGCTCTTACTTGGGGACATTTACTCACTTTAGAGTGCATGAGAACCACAACATATCCTAGTGGACCTGTGCCTACATTGAAACATAACACTGCAAAATCCAAGGTGGTTTTATCACCCTTCGTCCATATATATCAAAATAAAAAAATGAAAGCTGATCTAGAAAAGAAAACTTTAGTATTTTTTTAAAAATTCCTAAACTAAAAATGAAATCAATATGAAATTAGAGAAATATAAAATATGAAATGCAACTAACTATCATGACAAATCAAGATGCAAATGCAAGAAATCAAAATGACCTACCTACTTACCTAGGGCCCGGTCCTTGAATAAGTCAAGTGATATGAATGTAGGGCCAGAGAAGAGACCCATCCACTGGTAATGGCATCTTTCTCCCATACAAAGCTATCAAATAGTAGTTCTCTTTCTCGGCCTTATTCTTGATGATGTAAGGGCCAAGCCACGAGTTGTTATCCTTTTGGTCATATTTAGAATTTCCCTTCTTCTTGTCCCACATGAATGCAATACTTCCTTCACTATAGTTGATGAAAGGGATATTATTAATGTAAGGATAATAAGGAGGTCACTTTGACTTCATTTGTGATGGATTCTTCACGTTCTTTGTCCTTATTACCTTCTTTCTTCAATATTTGGGTGGGCCCTGGTTCCTTCCCTTGGAACTTTGCAAGTTTTCCTTTGTATTCATCTGTCCTTGGGAGTAGCATGTCTATGTAGTCCTCCTTCATGAAATGTAAGTTCCATGGATCATACTCAATGGTATTCATAACCTCATCAAACTCATCCTCACTTGTATAGTCAAGATTGTTGAGATCCATCACATGCTTGTCGGCTCACTCTCAACTGTATAATACCTCAAAGGTGCCATCTCCCATGGGAATGTGTGCATGGGTGAGATCCATGCTAAGGAAACATCCAAGGGAATCAGAACAAATCCTCGATAAGAGAATCCCCCAAGCATCCGAGACATCAATTACTACTATATTCATAAGGAGGCTGATATGCAGAAAAACAATCAAGAAGACCTCAAAGTTCTCACATAATTCATAAACCTTGACCCTTTTAGAATCAATGTGGCACATATTTCCATAGGGTCGGGTCATATTCAAACCAAGTTGTTCCATTACCTTCAATGACATGACATTTGTGGAGCCCCCATAATCCAACATACAGTTGTTTAGGCAGAGCCCATTCATGCCCAATGGAATATAGAAAGGAGGACTTTTGTCATTTTTTTGATCGAGATACATGGTGTTCAAAATGATTGGAGGATCCTCCTTCCTAGTTGGTACTTGTAATAAATTCAAGAATTTCCTTCTTACATAATGGATTTTGTACATTTTTGTCACAAGGACTGTCATATTCAACTTTCCAAACATATATGTAATGTCTATGTTCAACTGAATCTCAGCTGTGGGAGCTGGCTTGGGAAGAAACTCATGTACTGGAGGTGGAAGTGGTGGGACCACCTTATCTGTATATGGAGGAGGAGTGGTAGGTTGTGACGGAGGGGATGAAGATTTATTTATTATATTGTATGTCAAATATTCCCTCTTCCTTAGTTCCTTCCTCTGATTGTCTGTCAACTAATTTAAATCGCAGAGTCTCCCCTCTCTTTCTCCCTGTCTTCTAGATTCATCAATATGTTCCTCTATGACCTCTTGCTCTTGGAAGTTACAGATCAAGTCCATGAAATTCATACTATTAGAAGAATATTCATCTCGTTGGGGACATTTATACTCTCAGTGAGGCTCTTGGCATGGAGAACACCACGATGTTTTTTCTGTGTCAACCATGTCAACTAGTTTCGAAGTATTAGGGGTCTCTGCCTCTTGTTGAGGCCTTGGCTTCCAAACTATGGCATCTCTTTGTTGTATGGAAAAGTGAGGTTTGGGGGAAGATTGATTCCTTTCCATAGTGTTTATTTGGCTCATAATATGGTTATGATATTGGACAAACTGATTGCTCATTTGGTCTATCTTTTGAGTCAAGAGAGAAATTGGATTAGGAGCACTACTACTAGAAGCCTTAGTCTTTGCTTCTACCTTGAAACAAGGATATTGGAAAGGGTCAAACTTTGAGTCAAGGATATTTTCTTCAATCTCTACACTGTACTCCTTGTCTTGTGCCAAGGTGGTGGGCTTATTTTCCTTCAAAATAAAACAAAATTTCCCATTGAATGCATTTATATAGAGGAGATGAATAGCTGCAGCTATAGGACACGAATCTGTTGGGATTTGAATATACAATCTGGAAAACCTGGTGTCAAATTCACTCACTGTCTCATTCTCCTTTTTCTGTATTTGATTGAATTGAGCTACAAGCATCCCATTGTCTTTCTTTATCGTCCATCTATTCTTGAATAATTTGGAAAAATACTCATAAGATGTTATGTGATTGTCAGGTATCCCTCTAAACAATATGTGAGCATATTTTGTCAAATATGAGGCTAGTAGCCTCATTGATACATACTCATGTTCCACTTCGACATTTTCCATGTCTTGACCTATGGCATAAAGATAATTGTCCGTAGTGGTGACATTATTTTCTAGAAACTTTGGCAACCATTTGTGAGACTCTTTTGGAATTGTTTTGGGGTATCCAGGGATGATGTCCTTTTTTGAGGGCTTATAAAGGTATTTTTCCCAAGGGAGAGCCATTGGAGAAAGGGGAAGGGTACCATGAAAAGTGGTTTTGACAACATGATACTTGAGGGGAGGACTTCTTTGGTAAATATTAAAAGGTTTGAAACTCCCTGGGGGAAAAGTCTTAAGAGAATATGGATTCTAGGAAGGTAGAGTCCTCATATGAGCTTTAAGAAGAGCTCATCAAAAGTGGAAATGGATCATCCTTCAAGTGGAGTTTCTAGGCAAGCTAGGGGAAGGATTTCAGATAGCTTGCCAAATTTTCATTAGGGTTCGAAAGAGGATTCAAAATCCTCCTCGACAACAACGCCAAAATGTTATTGCACAAGTTGTAGGTTGGGAAAAGCTTGACCCAAACTACAATATGGTGACAACTAAGAGAAAACCTACCCATTTCCACCTTAGATAGGTATTCCTGTCACTTTAGGTATGAAGTAATCACCTCAAGGGGGGAATCGCAGGTGACCCTAGGGGAAATGAGATGGAAGATGAAGAGATGATGAAGCGTCCCCCTACAGGTCAAATATGGAAAGTAAAAATGGCTTGAAAAGAGTCTCCTATATGGTGGAATATGTACCATAGTATAGAATACCATCCAATAAGTGATTGTACCTGCTCAAGACATAAGGAAAGCAAAGATAAAATCCCAATAATGTGTTGGAAAAGAAAGTTAAGCTTTATGTCCCCAATTGCAGAAATAAACAATGATATATATTAACAACAAAGGATAATAAGAGCTACAAATAAAATTTCTAAAAGTCTAGTCAAGGATGCAAGAGACAAGCTAGCAATGACTAATTTAACTCAAGTATTCATGCATGGAACTTTAGCAACAAGATAAGGCTATTATAAACATGTATTGTAGAGATAATTATCAGCCTAGCACACGAGTTGCTACAGAAAGGAAAAAAACCACCAAAACTTTCTAAAAATCCACCCAAAGGTGTGTTGAGATTGATAGATTACAGGGGCAAACTTATAGCAATTTATGACGATTGGTTTGTGAGTTATTAAAAAAATTATTTTAGGTTTTTTGCAGCCTAGAGAGTATAAGATTGATTCCAATTTAGACAATATCAAAATCCTGAGTTTTCACATTAACCAATGCAATATTTTATTTCTCGAATGCAAATAGATTAGTGCCTTTAGCTATTGGGCTATGGATTCAAATTAAAAGGGAAATATAAATGCTTTCCCCTTGGGGGTGTAATCCCTTTTACTCCCCAAGGAAAGTAAGGCTAACTAAGAAGTACTAGGATGGTGTAAACCCTTTTACTTCTCCTCATAAAACCTTATGCAACACATTATTCGAAGAAAAAAATGATGGATATGGTGGGGTTGTAAGCCCTTATACTCCCCAAGAAGTCTAGAAAATCACACTTGTAACCAAGCAATGAAGCAACAAAAAGATACATTCCTTTCCTAGTTTAAGCAAAAACAATATAAACCTTCTTTTACCAAGATAAATCCACCACATATGCAAGAGAATATCTCCAAGAGAGGTAGTGCACTACTTATTCCACCAATAACAAAAAGAAACCATAACAAGAGCACAATAGAGAGAGATTTCCCAAAGAGGGCATAAACTTCAGCTACGATTCTTCTCATAATGGGAGAGTTATGATCCAAAATGAAATAGAGATGATCTCTATCAAAAATTTATACAAATCCTCTAAACATAGTTTGTCCACAAAACTTAGGGTAAAACAAAATATAAGGGGTCAACATCCCTTATCTTTCCCCTTTACAAAAATAATATTATTTAATTCATACTTTGCACATAAAAGAAACCCTAAAAACATGACGTCACCCCCTTCTTGGGCAATGTTTGGAAATTTTGGTCAAGTCCTTGAGTTAGCGAAGGGAATGTTATGCCTCCAAAGGCTAGTGGTATTTAATAAATTCATTTATTCAATGATCCAAGGTTTATTTCATCCAAAACGTGCCAAACTGTCCTCAATCACCACCAAACCCTATCCCTAATGTGACGTCAAGCCCTCAAAGGTGATGTCTTGGACTCCTTAGGAAAATTGTTTGGGTGGTAGGGGATAGGTGAGGTACTCCATGATGTCTTCTATGCATCCAAAGGATGTCTTCATCACCTGGCATGTGGGCCCTTGGCATCCAACCTGTGGGCTTCAAGCCCCATGGAAGCCCAAGCTAGTATTTTTCTTCCAAAGCTGTCCACTAGTTGGGTCCTACAAAGACAAATGGATACAACCTCCAAGGATCTCAAGTCAAATGAATCATGGTGATTAAACAAAATCAATAAAATATCCATGTAATCATGTACATCCAAACCACCTCATAAAAATAAGCCAATGCTCAAAGATCCTATGCAATTTTCTAAGTTTAGGTATGGGAGGGTTGACAAAACGACCTATTGGGTGAATTGTACCTCAAGTTTAGGGGTGTTTCTCGAGGGGACCTCCTTATAAGTCATGTGGATGCGGTGTCATAGATGGGGGGGAAATTTTTGGTCATGAGTTCCATGAAATACAAAGGGTTGTAGTGTCTCACTTATGGGTGCCTTTGTAGAGGGTCTGTTGCACCTTCGTTTTCATGCAACCTTTTTCCAAGCCCATTTATTTCCTTTTATTATTTTAGGATGTTTCCAGGTTGAAGCCAAGGTGGGGCTTCTACCTAAGCATGAAAAAATGTACCCACCTTGAATCTATGCTTGTCACATCATGCTTCCCAAAGTTGAAAACATTTGTGGGGCTTATACCTAAGCATTAAAAACAATGCCCACACATGTTCCACCCTGGATGGCATTTGTTATTAGTTATTCTTTTGCAGGTCCCATCAATTCTTATGAGAGATGTTTCATTGCCCTTAGGATCCTTGGGTGAGCATATCAAAGGTTAATGATTGGATTTTATATTTTTCCATCTACAAGCCTCTATTCCTTCAACCCCTTATTCCCATGAAATGAGGGGCAACCCCTTCTTTGAGTCAATACACCCAAAGATCCAAAAAGGTGAGGAGATGAGGGGATGAAGTGTGGAAAGTGAAAATTATGGTCTAGAGTGGCATGATGACTCATCAAAAGGACCTCCCAGTAGTAGAACTATCCCTAAGGGTGACCCACTTACTAGGGTGCAATGTCAACCACCAAAGTGAAACAGGGCAGAGAGCATAATGTCCAAGCAAATGTTACATAATAAAAAACATTAATAGATGCAACAAACTAAAATGCCTCAAATATTGAAATGAAACTCACCATAATACCTGACTTGTACCTCATGGAGAAAGACCCAATTTCTTCCATATGCTAGCTGATATGGTGAATACTGTTGTGATGAACCTGGGGCTATGGTGGTGAGGTGGGTCTCTATCTGTGCAAGTGGACAATGTTGGTCAATTTATATCTTGTTACTCCATGTCTGCAACCTAAGGGCCTCGAGACATCATATCCTTAGTTATCCCTATGATTTGGGGATAAGACATACTATGGACCACCTCTGATAGTCACTGCACCTAGTTCCTCCCATGTTTTCATGATGTCATCCAACCATGAACCAACGTGACCAAACCCGTAATTCTCTACCAGACCATCTAGACCTGCATCATCCATGCCTGCACCAGGTATGCATCATCCACATCCACATTATCCCTTTTGTTAGGTACCCTTCTTGTTCCCTCCCCTTGGTATCATCAGTACCTTGATTATGGATACCCTCACCTTGCCTTACCTTACCCTCAAGATTCTAGTGTGGTATTTGGATCCCCCTCCTACCATTATTCCCAGTGATGAGGCCATGCCTTATTTTTCTTTGACCCTCATGTAGCCTATTCCAATTCACATTGGTATCTCACATCTGGATGTACCCTCCATGCCTCAACCCCCCTTCCTGAGACTTCACCCAAGTCTACCCAAGTCCCATCCTGACCACTGCAGAACACTGCCCAACCCAGGCCCAAGAAATATCTAAGCTAGATCACGACCAAAGGAAAATCCACCCAAACCTCTCCTGATTCCACCATAGCTACACAACCTACCATAGAGACACCACCTCTCCCTTGTGAATTGTGTGTGTTACATGGTATTCCCACCTTACATTTCCCGCAACTTCCATAATTGAAAGAGATCTATACCTCTGACAATATGGATGTTTCTTCTTCCACTCCAGTTATGGCATTCCACCTTCCTGAACTAGCTTCCAAATGTATAAAGACATTATGCACAAAACAAATTGTGCTTTATGTGATCATTATGGCCATTACTATCACCATTGTCCTCACCTTCCTCAATATTGAGATGCTTTTCATGTCCTCCATTAGTTGGAGGCTTCCTGTGACGAGGCCGCTACTCTAATGATAGAAGACACATAGTCTCATCATGAGCCATCCTCACCTGGTGCCCATACCTCACCCATCTCCCATGGTACTGACCCCCCGAATTCAAAATCACATCCAATTCTCTTCTTTAGGGAGGCAACTCATAACCCCTTGTAAGAATTTTGCACCACTCTTTCTTTGTATACTGTTTATATGTGATATTTTGGTTGCATTCACCTTGCATGTATTGCATCTCATTTTTTATCCTCTTGAACCATTTATATGGAACCAATATCCTCCTGCTACATCAGTTATGTCATTGGTGCAAGTTGTTATTCATGGAATCTTGGGCCCTATTTACCCCTACGCTTACTCTCTACCATTCTAGAAGTGTTTGCGTTGGACCTACCACCAATAATTAGGATGGATATAATGTTGTGATAGGTTTTTTAGTCGATTATATTTTTCATCGCATCCTTCACCTTCATGTTTGTTTAGTTTCCCAAATTCTTGTCATGTAGCTAAATGATGTGTATTGTGTGTGCCACCCATGATTTTTTAGTAAATACTCGCGTGTTCGACTCCTGGTGCGATCATTTGAATCCATTACATTCAATTACATACCTAGAATTCAAAATCAATTTGTAGACAACATTGCAAACAACATTCTAGAATGACATCTAGCACATGCCATCAAGAATATAACATTTGGAATTCATTTTTACACTATCATATATGCATATTAGTTCACAACATTTATTGTACATTTTGCATTCACTCACACATGCATATTAGTACAACCCATACATTGGAATTCATTTTTACACTATCATATATGCATATTAGTTCACAACATTTATTGTACATTTTGCATTCACTCACACATGCATATTAGTACAACCCATACATTGTACATTTTTCATTGTATCACACACACACACACACACACACACACACACACACACACACACACACACACACACATATGTGCATCTTCATATCATATACTAACAAACCAAAAAATAACACAAGTTGTATTAGTTTGAGTCCACTACTCTACTATACAACCGACATGTCCATAACATGATATACAATACAAAAATGCAGGGGATCATCTATCCCCTCCTATTTATTATCCTCATTGGATGACCCAAATGTGTGCCAAGGGCATCTTGTCCCCTAATGACAAGTCTCACACCACCTATCTTATGACTCCTTCCCTCTGTAGGAGAGAGCGCCACTTCGATCATGCTCCGACACATGTGCCAATATAGTGGTCATACATAGTATGTAACCCATGCTCGGACACCCCAATCAATATGATCTTGAACTTCAAGGGAGGTCCTCCATCTCCACCTGCATGATCTCTACCTATCCAACCTCCTCTGGCCTAGGATAGGTTGATGTACTCACCTCTTTGGTGGTCGTCTGCCTCACTGACCTCACTGATGCGATATATGTAAGATGGAAACATACACATAGTCAGTATCACATATTGACATATCTCACAAGATGTAATAAACATATATAATAGACAAATTTACATTATTCCTTACCAGGTCCTAATGTATGACCAATTGGAAAAGGTAGTTCTAGGTCCCCCTGGTAGTTCATCTTGGAGTAAGGGTACTCCTTGATCACCATATATAGATGCTCCCAATGCCGGAAGAAATCAAACAAAACACATTTCCCACTCCCCCACCTCCACCTCTACAGATTATTTCACCCCATTGCCGCATCCAAGGCTCTTGAGGCCCCCCATCACATATGTCTACATGGGGGCGAAGTGTCCAAATGCACTCAAAGAAGAAGGAACATAAAATTGTCCCAAAGGTAAAATTTCCTCCTCATGCTCTCCGAAACATTGTCAATTGTTTCTTAAGAACCTTCAAGATTATATGTTCCCACCCAAAGCGAGCACCTTGTAACACCCTCTCTATCACAAGCATTTGACCCCATGTCACCTTGTGAAGAGAGTGGCTACCAAATATGCAGATCGTTGTTGCTGCCACTGCTTGGGTCTCCAGTTTCTCTACGTCACTCATATAGATCAATGACCCATGGATCTGGGTACTGAGTAAACAATGAGGATCTTCAAATTCCTCCACCCACCTCCCTCGAGGCAAGATAGGTGGAGTCTCTAATACCAACCCTAGTTGGGGAAACCTAGTGAGAAAGAAGATATCATGGATGGTGATCTCAAGACGATGACCAAAAATTATGAATGCATCATCATTGGGGTCCCAAAACCACACTATATGCCATAGGATCCCCTCTCCCACTCACATCAACGAATTTTCAAAGAATTTGAGTAACCCATACTGTGCTAGTGCCCTCCGAATAACCAAATCTCCTTGCACATCTGGTCGGATGTTCTCAAAGTCTCGTTCTTGCCATATCACTTTTAAATCTTCCCTACCTACATAAAAACACCTTTTGTCAACCCTCTATATCATCAAAACTCACCATTTTAGTTTCCTCTTTAGGTCCCATTGGACTAAAGGCCACCCCTCAATTTCAGTCCCCTTTGGCCAACATTGGCCAACGTACTTTTTCCTTCATTTAGTCTGTTGACCAATGCATAAAATAGTCCATTTCCTATGTTGGTCAACACACTTTTTGGCCCAAAAAGTACGTTGGCCCTCAAAAATTCAGTAGGGTTCCCAAACAAAAAAATTATCTCCTAATCTAGAAAAGTGCTCTGATAGTATTGACGAGTAAATATAGACCACCAACCTGAACCTCACAACACTAGTTTTCATTGATCAGATATACCATAGTGATCTCAACAAGATTTAGGGCCTTCTCCTCCTCTCCATATTCAACCTCTATCACTAGTGAGAATGAACCATAAAATTGGAGGGAAAACTCATTTAATGGAAAAATCCCATGTCATTTATGTCTAGCTAGCCCCATTGGAATTACTAGAAAGAATACCCCCCTTGTGTTATTTCCTCCTAGTTATCCCCATTAGCATGGATAGAAGGACTTGCCACTTGGGTTCACTCCTCCTATCTATCCCCATTGTAATTTATATGAGGTTTCCCCCCTTTCATATTCCCCCTTCCTGGCTAGCCCCACTGGCCTATCTAAAAAAGAATCCCTCTCTTTCTAGTGGCTTCCTCTACTTGGATCCCACTTGGCCACTATGTTTTTAAAAACATTGGTGAGTAAATTTGTATTGATCATACACTTGTCCCCCACTAACATCATCCATATGTTTCCCTTGTTCATAGCATCTGCAATGAGTTATCCCTCCATCAGTTGCACCCATCCCATGTTTCCCAGCTATGCATATGGATTTGTCCCACTGATACATTTGACCAGAATTATGCCTAGTCACCCACCATCCTTATGGATGTCTTCAGTTGATGAGAGATTAGCCCTGCATTTATGATCTGAATAAGGGAATCCTTGATTCCACTTCTCTTTTCCTTCCATCAATTCCTTACTGTTAGTTCCCATCAATCACATCATGTTTTTCACTTTGTGCTGGTCCCTTGGTACTTCCTTCTCCTTGGTTCTAGCGGGATTCCCTCTATTGAATTAAACACTTGTATTCTAGAGGGTTGGCCTAGAGGATTGTTACCTTTTATCCCTCCTTATCCTTGGTGCCTTGGTTTTGTTTTATGTTCTTGAATTCAACTCCTTTTTACACATTTGAGACTCATACACTTGATAGTTCAATGGTCCAGTTCTTGATGCCATCATCCTTGACATGTGCGAGATGTAGCAGACCTCAGGAGGGGGTTTCCTTGTAGGTATCCCCCCACACGTGCTGGTTTTCAGTAGATTCTTCCAAATTTATAGCTTCATAGGTTGTTCTTTGGATATTGGGCCTCCAGATACTCCTTCACCATTAAGCCTCAGTGGACTTTACCCTATCGAATTCAACACATCTATTATAGGGGATGTTTTTTTGTACCTTCATACATGTCCCCCAACGAAAGGGTGACCTTGGACCATGATGAGAGAGTTGTCATTTCTCTTAGACTTGGTTGGATCTCATGTCCTCACATTAATGAGATTTGTACATGTATATATGATTCAATCTCAAATGCAGTTCCTCAGATTTTCTTGGCTCCATACCGTTGTTATTAGAGACCCATGATGAATTTTCCTTTAGTATACTCATGAAAAAATTGTGGAGCCTCATTCATGTTCAACAACGCTTCTCAATTTTTTTCCACCCCCTTCCTTCAATATGAGGGGGCATCAATTCTTATGTACTCAATTTAGTTAGAGTTGGGGTGTATTTCAGATTTTCCCTTCTAGATATTGTATATGAGACTAATATTATCATGTTGATATAGTCTGGCCATATTTACCAGCATCATGTTGTATTTGAGACTCTTTTGTAGTCTCCCTATTTTATTTCATGAGTATTCTCGATGAGTAAGGGTATGCCTACCTCATCCCATTGAGATCATATTACTCCCCACTTGGTGACCCTTTGTTGACAAGTGGTTTTATGTGGCCTCTTCACCAGTTGGGCCTTCTTTTGTTTATGCATGGTATCACTTCTCCTCTTTGGCTGACAAATATCCTAGTGAGATAAAATTGTAATGTATGTTGCTCATGTTATTTGCTCCTAATATCACACATTAGGGGGTATCTGTTATCACCATTTATTCGCACAACTAGCCCAAAAGGATAAGCCTTACCGATTTACACCATCATAGCCTATGTATCCATTGTCATGCATACTCTCACACCATTATTCCCTTGCATAACTTAGGAAAACCCCTTTTTCCTAAGTTATTTCCAAATTTTCCACCATTATTCCCTAGCATAACTTAGGAAAACCCCCTTTTCCTAAGTTATTTCACTTAGTTAACCCATAATCCACTTTTATACATTCCCCCCTCTTTATTTTATTCAAATTAAAGGGAAAATTCAAATTAGTGGTTAAAATAGATTTGATCAAATACAATATTTTATTATTTTGACCATATCAGGGATAACCACTATTTTCCCTATAAAATAAAGAGAGCTATACCATTTTCCATAATGATTTTCCTTGAGAGTACTAAGATGCTGTCGAAATTTCCACTCACGTTTTAGCTTCATCTCACCATTGTTACTTTCAGCCAAGAGGAGAATCTAAACAATGCTACCATACATCCACGGAAAAAAGAACCCCCCACAGAGAGACCACCATGAGGCATTTTTTCTTCACAGGTTTATCCACAGGTGTTTCTTGTATTATTCTTTCCATTATTGGGTATAAATATTGATCACATTCCTTGGATATTTCTATTGCATTTTGCAGTTGGTATGTATTTGTTAAGAACCAAATATCAATATAGCATAGAAAATCCTCAGAAAAAGTACTCAACGCCTTGAAAAAGAGTTAATTTCAGATAATAAGCCTCTTCGAGGGGGCAACCTCCTTTTACCCCACTTAAATGTTCAAGTACAAGATGATTCAAAA
>JZKD02S0167992.1:0-23172 GCA_000966675.3 Picea glauca
ACTGTATCCCAATCACTTTGGTCTATGTGAAACTGGATCCCTTAGGATAAAAGAACACATTCCCATCATGGAAGAATACCTCATATCCTCTATCCTCAATAGTGGAAACTGACACCAAGTTCTTCTTCAAGCCTGAAACATATAGAACCTCTCTCAACAACATGGCAGGTAGAGACTCCCTTTGAAATGATATTGTCCCACTACCAACTGCCTTAACCACTAAGTCATCTCGAAGCACCACCTCCAAAGCCCCAATCTTTGTAATATCCGTGAAATACTCATGAACACCTATCATATGGCGGGAGGCACCGCTATCATTGTACTAAATACTAGTAGATGATTCACTAGAGGAAAGACACACAAACAATGAATACTCCTTGTCGAACATATGGGTGAACTCCTCCACATCTGTTGAAGTTGCAAATTGCTTCTTCTTCTTATTAGGACACTGTCCAACATAGTGTCCAAACTTGTGACATACAAAGCACTTGACTCTGCTCATGCCCTTCTTCCCTTCACCTTCCTTCTTGTTCCTACCCTTGGAACCCTTTTTGGACTTGTTATTTCCTTTAGCTGCAAGTGACACATTCTCCTCTTCTTTACCTCTGGATGAAATCCCATGCAAATATCCTCTTTGATTTTCCTCTTGAATGAAGACATCCCAAAGATGATCCCACTTGGGAAGATTCTCCCTTGAATTAATGCCCTCAACAAAGGCAACCCATTGTTTGGTCACCCCATTCAAAGTAGTCCTCACAAGTTCATTGTCAGAAAAAACCTCCCCAACAACACCATGTTCATCCCTCATTTGATTTAGCTTGGTAAGATAGTGTTGTGGCTCACCTCCCACAACGACCCATTTTTTTTTTTTATATGGATCCCTCTTTTTATTCCTAAATTTTTCCTACAAGGCATACATTCCTGCTTCACTAAGAAGATATGAGCTTAAGTTTTTTTTTCTATCACTTATACAGTTTATGCATTTGTTGTGAATAACAACCCTTTAGATGCAGTCATAAACAATCCCCCTGATAATGCACTCTTCAACCTCTCATCCCCAATTTTATTGTTCTTCTCCTTCACAGTAAAGACCCAATCCTAGATTTTACTTAGCCGACATGATTCATCTCACTCTTCTACCCTTCACCTAAGTCGTAATCGATTCAAAACAAACCTCACACCATATTTTATTTTGACATAATCCTTTCCAATATTCTAATCGGAAAAGATTCTTTCATAATCATCTTCATCGGAGAATTTCACTCCACACACCACCCATAACTCCGACCATCGCACTCCAATAGCTTTGACACATCAACTTCACTCGTTACGTAGCATCCCATGGATAGGTGGATTCAAACCTATCTTATCTTGACCCCCCCGAGTTACTATGACTTGTCCGATCACTACCTCCCCAAGTGGCATCTTAAGATTGTACCTTTTTTTTCCCCGTTTATCAATCTTCAATAAATTGCCTTTTATTTCTTTTGGGGCTCGTCACTACCCCAAGGGATCGAAAAAATATTCCTTTGATATCATCCTTGTTGGAGTCCATTTCATTCCTCATCCTCTCGAACTCCGAAACTCTAACTCTGACAACCTTTTCGAGCCCTCCCACTTGCGCGTCTGGCACATTCTCCCAGGATTAAGGTATATTCTTTCAATACTGCTTCTATCAGAGTTCAAACCTTTCCTCATCGCGTGGAACTCCGATGGATTTTCTCCAAAGTCTTGCAAAGAGTATGTTCGACACACCTTTTTAGAAAATGGAATATTCTTGCTGTTAACCCTCAAATCACCAATACAAGCCATTAATATCTTTGCTGCCCTGAATCCTCATCTTCTTTGCCATTTTCTTTCCTTATCCTTCAATTCTTGTTGCTTTTATAATGTTTTCAAACTTCCTTGATTTATTTTTATGATTGTATCTTTTATTGTGGTTTCATTTGTTTAAGGTTTCGATTGAGTTTTTGAAGAATGGTGTTTACCATAATGATGAATTGGAGGCAGTTCATGAATGCTAGTTGAACGTTTCTCCACTATATAAAAATCTATTACAAAATCTTTGCGTAGCACATGCATTAAAATGAGGTTGCCTAAAAGCGCTACAAAATGTTTTCACAGTGTCTTGTGTGGGAAGACATAGCTAATCAATTAGCTTATCTCCAAATAGTGTTACTCTTCATTTTGGGAAATCCAAGGGTTAGCTATTTTATGAAATCTGTGGAGGGTGTTTGCCATACCTTCCGTTTCTTCTTCATATTTTATACATGTTCAAGATTTTGTCTTTGCAAGATGGTCAGGGGTGGAAAAATAATTATTATAGATGAATGTGGAATGGAGAGTCCATATAATCATGAAATCTATAATTCTAGCATTCAATTCCATCATTTATACAAGACAAATCAATCTCAAAACTGATTGCAACAAAAAACAAAGTATTTTTCAGGTCTGTTTGAGATAGAAACTTCAAACATGGATTCCGAGAATATGGAGATGAATTTCAAAAAACCAGAAGGAGGTTTTTCTCAAGAAACATATCTTCTACAAAAACCTCTCTCAAAATTGCAACAGGTGTTATGGTTTAATTTTTAAAATGCGCTATGAAATGATTTTGCAATGCTCTGCTACGATTTTCCCTGTTTTTGTCATTGAATTCAGGCGTAATTTTTGAACAGTTGGAGAGGAATATGGAAAATCCTAGAGAGGATTTTTTCACTAATGCACCTAATAATAAAATCCTCTCTCAGTTTTTTCATATCTATTATGGTTTGGGAGATTCAAAGTGGTTTCTAGGCCCCATTTTCAGAAATTCACGAGGTTTTCTTTTGCAAAAATATCTACTCCAGCTAGTCTCCTAGTTTTTAGGGATTTTAGAATCAAATGTTTTGATGATTTGAGGATTCGTTGCATCATATTTATGAAAGGATAGGTTCCTTAACCTCTTTTTTTAGTATATGTCTAAGGAAGCATATTTCACTCAGATTTGTTTCCAGATTTGGTGTTTTAGTTACTAAATTTCACGAGGATGGCCACAAATTCGAATTGGCTTCCTTGATCTCTTGATGTAATGGATAGAGCTGAGAAATGTAATCCTTTTTCTATAAAAAAATGGGAAGAAGGAAGCATGAAGAGGGGGGAATTTTGAGAAAAACAAGAAACTGTGAAAGTGAAGTTGTATTTTCATGAACTTAATAATATTTCAACAACTTATCTTTACATGAGATATATTCATGCTTATGGTCAGTTATTCTTTATATCTCTGTCAATATTTATTCAAATACTGTATGTGTGATTTGTATACCAAGTTGTCAAAGTGAAATGGTAATGAATGAGATAGCAATGATGTTTTAATTCACCTATTTCATGTTATAGTATTTGATGTTATCTTTGCTTCAGATTTTGAATTACCATCTTTAAAAATTGAAGATATTATGCATATGGACAAATTGTTTATGTGTTCTTCTCTTTTTCTTCTTTAATGAATTTTTAATTATGACTGATCCGAGGATGAAAGCCTTGTGTGTTGATTTGAAGTGTTGAAAGACTAAAAGCATCTGAATTTTTTTCTTAGATAAGTGATACAACCTTTACCTCACAGTTTGATTGTACCCCAAAGACCAACCTTATCATCCTTTATCTATAAACCAAAATACAAACAAAATCCTATTTTTTAAGTGCACCAGCTCTGGCCTTCTTAGTAGTCAAGGGACTAACCTTGGTGATAAATTTTTCTGGTGCCGTTGTCGGGGATGGAAGTGAAGATATCTTCCCTGGGAGAATGACAACGAAGAGATCTAGCTTTGGATGGTGAATTGAAGTTGGACACCTTATGATTGATCATCTTTCACCATGGTGACTCCACTGTTCAAAGATTCATAGGCGACTCCCTTGGTTCAAGATCCATAATGGCATCAAATGATCAAATGAAAGCCATTGTGGCTGCAAGGTTTGCTCCTTTGAATTTTGCTGATATTGACAATTTTCCTAATGTTGTTCCTACTATGGATATTTGGGGAGACTACCTTCCATGGTTCAGAGAAAGAAAGGAGGACAATCCTTCAGATCACCTCGTCAGATTTCATCAATGTATGGCTCAGCTAAATATACATCAGGAAGATGTGTTCATGAAAATGTTTGTGTACTCATTAGAAGGGGATGTTCATGAATGGTACTGATCTTTTCCTCCTTCTAGAATATCTTCTTTAAAAGAATTTCATATAGCATTCCATCATCGATGTGAAAGGTATTTTTCCCAGGAACTTCTTCTTGAGCATTGTTGTGAAGAATTTGATTTAGATATTCAACACATTTATTCTTTTAGTAGTGAGGATGGAAGTGAATATATTAATGAAGATATGGAGGAAAATCAAATTCTTTCTATTGCTACTTCCCAAGAATAAGATCTTCAAGATATAATTGATGGTAATATCAATGATTGCATAGCTACGGATGCTTTAGATCTTGTTCCTTAAGTACTTGCTACTTCAAATTTAGACAAGGAGGATGATAATGTTGAGGAAGAATATGATGTTGTTAGAAATATGTTTCAAGATCATATTACCGATGATAGTTTCCAGAAATCTTCATCTTTGTCATTAGAATTTTCTCATGCTGCTCTCATTTTTGATGAACATGATGATCATCTCGAAATTCTAGATCTAGATTTTTATGATGTGGAAGAATATGATCAATAGATTCATGAAGACATTGAGTCAATTATTCATGAATAGACAGAGCTGGTGTATGAAAACTATGTATATGAAGGCATCATGGAAGAGGAGGATCAACTTCTTGATTTTCATGATGACATTGTTGTTGTTGTTGTTGTTCAAGAAAATTATGAGCAGATTCAGGATGACCTTGATGCCTTTGATTGCCAATGCTTGAATAATCTGCATGCTCTCTTTCCTGCAGAGGAACAATGTGACCTTTGTATCAGCTGGAGATGCAGTACAATTTGCAGGACCTAGTGGCCATTTACATCGAGTCATGGTTTTCAGAAAATTTCAGCCTTGCAAAGTTTGGAATCAAAATGGATTGTGGTTGTAAGTATGTGTTGCAAATTTAATTTTTTCTACAAATGTTTAATTCTTCTTTGACTTCTATCTGCATGAAATAAGCTCTTACATTCGGTTGTATGCTATTATGGCTTCATTAGAAGCATGATACATGTGATTAGTTTGCTTCTTCCACTTAGAAGTAGGAGTAAGCAGTGTGTAAAATAAGCTTGTGTTCGAGCATTAGTTTGCAGTGGTTTGTTGAATTTTTAGATTCAATTTGTTTTCAGTTCTTTTGAGTATTATATTAGATGTTGAATGATGACTCCACTAGCCCAATGGATTAGGCACAACACAAAAATTGTGGATGTTCACATAGCAGAAGGTTTGCAAGGTCGAGTTGCACAGATGGAAAAGCACAAGGGTCTATAGTTCTTGGTATTTTCCAAGGAAAACCCCATCCTCAGATGGATCCAGTGTTAAACCTAAAATCACCAATACAAGCCATTACTATCTTTGCTGCCTTGAATCCTCATCTTCTTTGCCATTTTCTTTCCTTATCCTTCAATTCTTGTTGCTTTTATAACGTTTTCAAGCTTCCTTGATTTATTTTTATGATTGTATTTTTTTTATTGTGGTTTCATTTGTTTAAGATTTTGATTGAGTTTGTGAAGAATGATGTTCACCATAATGCTGAATTGGAGGCATTTCATGAATGCTAGTTGAAAGTTTCTCCACTATATAAAAATCTGCTACAAAATCTTTGTGTAACACATGTATTAAAATGAGGTTGCATAAAAGCGCTACGAAATGATTTCACGGTGTCTTGAGTGGGAAGACATAACTAATCAATTAGCTTACCTCCAAATAGTGTTACTCTTAATTTTGTGAAAGCCAAGGGTTATCTATTTTATGAAATTTGTGGAGGGTGTTTACCATACCTTCCGTTTCTTCTTCATATTTGATACTTGTTCGAGATTTTGGCTTTGCAAGATGGTCAGGGGTGGAAAAAGAAGTATTATAGATGACTATGGAATGGAGATTTCATATAATCATGAAATATATAATTCCATCATTCAATTCCATCATTTCTACAAGACAAATCAATCTCAAAACTGATGGCAACCAAAAACAAAGTATTTTTTAGGCCTGTTTGAGATAGAAACTTCAAACATGGATTCCGAGAATCTGGAGATGAATTTCAAAAATCCGAAGGAGATTTTTCTCAAGAACCATATCTTCTACAAAAACCTCTCTCAAAATTGCAACATGTGTTATGGTTTAATTTTTAAAATGCGCTACAAAATGATTCTGCAGCGCTCTGTTACGATTTTCCCTGTTTTTGTCATTGAATTCAGGTGTAATTTTTGAACAGTTGGAGAGGAATATGGAAAATACCAGAGAGGCTTTTGTCACTAATGGAACTAATAATAAAATCCTCTCTCAGGTTTTTCATATCTATTATGGTTTTGGAGATTCAAAGTGGTTTCTAGGCCCTATTTTTCAGAATTTTTCAGAAATTCGCAAGGTTTTCTTTTGCAAAAATATCTACTCCAGCTAATCTCCTAGTTTTTAGGGATTTTGGAATCAAATGTTTCGATTCTTTGAGGATTTTTTGCATCATATTTATGAAAGGATAGGCTCCTTAACCTCTTTTTCTATTATATGGCTAAGGAAGCATATTTCACTCATATTTGGTGTTTTGGTTACTAAATTTCATTAGGATAACCACACATTCTAATTGGCTTCCTTGATCTCTTGACGTAATGGATAGAACTGAGAAATGTAATCCTTTTCTATAAAAAAATTGGAAGAAGGAAGCATGAAGAGGGGGAAATTTTGAGAAAAACAGGAAACTGTGAAAGTGAAGTTGTATTTTCACGAACTTAATAATATTTCAGCAACTTATCTTTACATGAGATCTATTCATGCTTATGGTTAGTTCTTCTTTACATCTCTGTCAATCTTTATTCAAATAATGTATGTGTGATTTGTATATCAAGTTGTCAAAGTGAAATGGTAATGAATGAGATAACAATGCTGTTTTAATTCACCTATTTCATGTTATAGTATTTGATGTTATCTTTGCTTTAGATTTTGAATTACCATCTTTAAAACCTGAAGACATTCTGCATATGGACAAATTGTTTATGTGTTCTTCTCTTTTTCTTCTTTAATGATTTTTTACTTATGACTGATCTAAGGATGAAAGCCTTGTTTGTTGATTTGAAGTGTTGAAATCCTAAAAGCATTTGAACTTTTTGCTTAGATAAGTGATACAACCTTTCCCTCACAGTTTGATTGTACCGCAAAGACCAAACTTATCATCCTTTATCTATAAACCAAAATACAAAAAAAATCCTATCTTTTAAGTGCACCAACTCTGGCCTTTGAGCAGTTAGGGGGCTGACCTTGGTGACAAAACTTGCGATGCCTTTTCTTCGAGGTTTAGTTTGAACCTCACCCTGACAACCTCCGATGCCAAGACTCCGATAGGTCCCATCGTCCCCACAACACTGCATACTTGTCAGGTCAGTACATTTTTCTAAAGAAAAGAGAATATGCTTTCAATACCCCTCCCATCGGAGCTCAAATTAATTTGCGATCCTTCCCTCTCTGAATGCATGACTCTGATAGTTGTCTCATTTTTTAACCTCAACCTTTTGCCACCTCTGATACACGAATCCATGCAATTTCCACCCTTAGTGAGCATTAATGACAAATATTAAGGCCATATTTAGAAATGATTCTTGTACACACCTGAGTTATGACACATTTACGATTATGTAATGTGCGTTATGAGCTATAAACCGCCTTCTTCAGACATATATTATGCGATAAGTTTGCGAAGATTTTATTTTGTCTTGATTTTTTACTGAGTATTACCACAGAGTTACTGTAGCCGCTTAATCACATGTAGCCCCTTTTTGTATTTTAAAATTTTTTGTTGTTACAGTTAACACATTAGGTTTATTAGGCTGATACTCATTTCAATGTGGTAATACACGAACAATTGATAATCAATCACTACAAGCCAAAATCCTAAAAGACCAAAGGGCTCGGTTTACTTCCAGCCAACTACAGGACCTAAACCATTGTCTCGACCAGTTGAAGTGTTGGTGACTGGCACTAATCACCACAAGTGAAGAGCACTGCCCTGTTTATGAAGAAATCTACAGGATATTCAATTCTGCAGATTTCCTCGCAGATGACGAGAATTTGGGAGTTTACCAGAATATCCTAAGAAGAAAAATCCTTCTAGTAGTTTCTCGACCACTTCTTTTCCGAAACAACAAGGTAGCACAATGGTGCCTCAAAAAATTTGATATAACAACAACGACCATCATGAGAAAATAAGGGAAGCGGGTAACGTCCCTAAGACCCGAAAACATTGACTCCATATATCATCTTCCCAATCCCACATGCTCTCTAAATGAACCATTCTTAAAAGGGTTTGCCCAAGTAAGCAACAAACTAATGAAGAAAATGAAACAATGGTGGGCCGATGAAGACAAGACACTCAAACAAGACCAAAAATTAGTTCCCACTCACAGGCTTAAGACACACTACAAAATACTGGTAGCCATGCTTTGCCGAATATATAGAGAAGAAAAGAGCACACATTTTCATATCAATTGGTTTACTTTGGCACACACCGTCATCAGTCGTCAAGACGGGGAAAGTATGCAATTGGACTGACATCCTGGATCTCAACATATGTCTACAAATGAAGAATCTCCTAGGTATGAAGAAACCTTGTTTTTATATTTCGGCCTACATGATTGATGCCATCTACTCCTCTGTATAGTTTGTTGACTTGGGTGGAACCTAGACCGAAACCAACCCCCCATCCATGTATACTGCTCTCAGTTATGAGGCATTAATTACATAAATCAATTTTATGACATATGCAATCTTTTCCTATCCCCTCTACACTCTATTATGTTTTGTTTCCCTAGACACAAAATCTCCTTCGAATCCAGGAATGCGATGAAAGGGGTAGCTGACTAGTTTCTCTATAAATATTATTCATATATAAGGGTGTATGAAACCATTGGATCCCCACACCTTTTACCCTACTTCATCCCAGACCATTTTTTTATGAGGGAGATTGCATACCAAACCATGGGGTCAGGGGTCATTGCACTATTGCAAATTAGCATAAAAAAACTTTGGTAAGTTTTCCCTATCCACATCAGAAGTTACACCAATTTCAATAGTCAACATGAAAGGAAATAAGCAAAGGCCCTACAAGAGTTAATCCTATTCCTAGGAGAACTCAAAGGCCATGATCCTCACGAGCTTGCAATCATCCATGTTGGGTTTTTTATTCCAACATCCACGTGGTCGATTTTGAAGAGGACAAGTTTAATGGAACACTCTCTTATGATGAAGTCTTGCATCAGTTACCCCATGATGCTGCCAAGAGAGAACTTGGACATGAACAAGAAGAGATCAAGAGGGAAACTCTAAACCAGTTCTAGAGATTGCTTCAGTAAGAGAAAGACACTGACATCACCAGAGAGTAGGAGAAAACCAAGAAGGAAGAAAAGATGGGACAAAATAGACTCCAAGCTGAGCAGGATTACCAGAGAAGGAAAGCCGAGGAGGCAAAGAGAAAAAAATAACGTGAGCACATGGCGTAATAGGCCGCGCTTAAAAATAATAAAGAAGAAGAAGCCAAATCCAAGAAATTGGCTGATGAGATAGAAGCCAAGATGTTGTCTGATGAAGTAGAAGACAAGAGGTTGGATGATGAGGCAGAGACAAAATGAGTAGCTAATGAAGTTGAAGCTAAGAAGAAGGAGGACGAGCTATTGAAGCAACACCAATTGCAGAATTTAAGCCAGACCCCTAACACTCCATCAACACCCAATCTGGGCATTGTGAATATTCGCCCTCAAGAATACACTCCCATAAGTACTATTCCATGAGATTTCTCCTTCTCCTCCTAGGCCCTAAATTTTGAGGTATTTGTAGTAGAAATTGGTGACAACTACTTTGATAACATGACAAGAAGTATCGAAAAGAGATCATCCAAGAGGAAAAGAGGAGAAGACATGAGGTCAAAATTGTTTGTAATGAGAGTAGTTGAATGGAAAGCAGAGCCTGATCTTGAAGAAAATGTGGTTCAAGCAGCTTTTACACTCAACACTTTTGTAGGGATAAATGGCTCATATATCCTTGAGTTAACCAAAACCCTCAACACTTCCAAGAATATAGTCATCGAACTGGATATAGAGATGAAATATGTGAAGGACATGCTTACCATAGATTTCCAAAAAATGCAAAAGAAACTGACAATTTCAATACAAAAAAGATGAACAAAGATTTGCAAGCTCAAAGAGACCAGAGGAATGCAGAATTCGAGAAAAGGATGAAAATCTAACCAGAAACCCATAACAACGAGTTAGAGGTAGAAAAATAGAAACTCAAGACAACCATAGAAGATACCAGAGCATCAACATGTACTGTAGAATCTATCAAGGCACGTGCATTGGTATTGAGTGAAGAAATCGTGGTGAGAAAGAATGAACTCTTCGATCTACTAAATAGTTGTTGACGCTTGAATCCATCAGAACCAAAAAAACAACCTCATGGGGATACAAATTCCCCTGCATTTTTATAGAGGTAGTACTCCTCTTTAGTTTCGATATTTTCTTAGAATTCTAGATTTTAAAAAACTATATAGGACCTTGAGGAAGTCTACCATGATATTCAATGAAATATAAAGATTACAGGAAAATAGAAAGGAAGAAAAGTTTTGTTTTCAAAGACAATGCCTGAGAGATGACCAGGAACCTCACACTTCATATACTTGAAAAAAACAAACAATATTTCCTCACATCCATCATAGTTAAACTAAATATTTATGATCACATAAAATAAAAGAAGATGGTATGCATGCATAAGAGAACTTTAATAGAGTAAAACATGGGGAGCTCAAATAAAGATGATGATAGATCAATCTCAAATACTTTATACTCAAAATTTAGAGTTATAAAATACAGTCAAAACTGATCCTGAAATAGTTCTCTTGGGATTTTTGAAAAATATAGAGTATGTTACAAAGCCTTGAAATTAAAATGCGTTTGTCCTTAGGACTGGGATTGGGGCTCCCACAGACCATAAAACAAATATAAACAAGAAGTAAGTTGTAGAAAGAAGATGGTGAGTGATGATAGAGTAGCAAGACCTGGAAAAGAAGATAGGGAGAAGTTATCAGATTTCGGTTAAACCTTTCTAATCAAAGAAGCAGAGTAACTAGATGAAAACCTGATAAAGAAAGCAAGATATGATCAACATGAACTTACTATGATGGTCTCTCTCCTCATTCATTGTCTTTTTGTTTTCCTTTTATTGTCTTCATTGATGGTTATAGGAACCTTCTTAATTGCTTCTTTCCCTTCTTTAGTTAATTTGTCAATTGCCTTTTTAAACCAATCTTCAATGTATTTTTTCATTGGTGAAACGCTTATTTCATGCTTGATTTTATTGTTGAATAATTCACCTTCCAAGTCTCTTAAGTCATGAGAAATACCATGTATTTCCTCCTCGATATCTTGATTTTTCACAGAGTAATCAACTAGGCAATTGTCTATTTCTTCTTCATTATATTCGAGTAGGCCACAAAAAATTTCAGTTGATAATCCCTTAAATATCTCAACTTGTTCGTTAAATTGTTGCTTTGTTAGAAACATTGAATTGAGAATTAAATTAGGGTCTTGTACCTTGTTAGTTCCTCTTGCTAGATATATCTATGTAAGTCTTTTAAACAATTCTTCTCTTTTTAGTATGGTGTCACTACATGCTTGGACAATGTCACTCAAATTCTTAAGAGTTTCCTTCCAACAAGCATTTAGCTATTTTATTCGACTTGGAGAAGGAAAATCTTCTTCTCTTCTTTTCAAATCTGTCATGTTTGAGACTTTAATTAAAAATGGTAAGACAACATCGGTGTAGAAACCTTATTCGTTATTTAAATCATCTTGAAGATACTCATGAAAGGCATGTGCCCTTGATCCAAAAGAAACAATATTTTTTGATACCTCCCATGCTTCTGTTATTAGTGCCATTCCTTTCTTAATATTTTTTTCTACATAACTTCGGACCGCTGTGAGTAGACTTGAAGATCCTTTCAACTTAATGGTGGGTGTGGTTGGTTTGACCATTGATAAAGGACTTGATAGGAATGGAAGAGGCATCAAGGCATTTTCCAATTCTCTGATCCTTTCTTTTAACTTGGCATTTTCAGCTTCCAATCCATCAATAGAATCGTCAAGAGCATCCCCGGTTGCCCTATGAATTTTAGAGATATGGGACAGACGCATGTCTTTCAGGTCAACCTATGAGCGAGATTTTCCTTTTTTAATTTTTCTGATCACCTCTTTCTAGAATCAATTTTTTAGACTCATCAAAAATAACACTTTGAAAATGAAGGATTCCTCTTCACTAAAAGTCTCATTTTCAACAACTTCCAATAAAATTTTTGTTGAGTTATATTTTCCGGCTGTTCCATCGCGGGAAATACTTTCTCAATATCCACCTCTAGCTCCATGTTATCTAGAGAAAATATTTGTATGTTGTTTTCTATAAGGTTTTCCTCTTCCTCTTGTATTAAGTTCTTCCTTTTCTTTCTCACAAGTAACTTATGTGAATTATTGATTTTCCTAGGGGTAGGATTCTTCTCTCCTCCACCTATTGAACTACTGTTGGAAATCCTTCTAATTGGGTGAGCCATTGGAAGATTGCTCTGAGATGTGGTAGTTTTGGGAGTAACAACTGGAGACTGGGCACTCCTTTCACTGGGATCCTTTCCTTTTTGCTTATAAAACTCATTAGTATTGAGTATTGTTTCTAGGTCACCTACTTCGTGTACACGAATACTTTGGTTGTTACCTTCTTCTTCTTCATTCAAGGTATTCTGGATGAACGTGTTACTGAATCCCACCGAAAGCATGTGTTCTACAAAGATTTTGTTAGGATCAAAGCCCTTGATATTTCTAGCATAATTTAAGTTCGCATTGTTGAAATGGCTTGAAAACTCGTCAATTTTATTTATGTTTCTGAAAATAAAATCTCCAATCTTCCATGGAAAGGGGATACATTTTTTTTTCCTTTTTTCATGGAAAAAATGTAGCCAAAAGTTGTATTTCCTTGCCACCTCTATAATAAATAGTTTTTTAGATACATGATATGGAGGAAAAGAGACATTTTCTTTGGAACAAAATATCCTTATGACACTGTGATTTTCCATTTGTTATATCGTTCCCTTTTTCTCTAAGAATTTGTTAGCTTGGTCAGATATCCTTGGATTATTTTCACCAAACAACAACCCTTTGAAGATTGAGACAAAATCATTGTAAACTTCGTAAAAATACAGAGAGGTCTTATGTCTCCACAATTCTTGATACCATAAGGTAACTGGATCTATTTCATAGTTCACCCTCTTACTTATAGTCAAGTTTGGAAATTGACAACAATACACTATAGCAAATACCAAATAGTAAGCCATACATAATTTTTTTATCACTTTTATAGTGTAACTAGGATGAGATTTCGATAGAAATCAATTTTCCCCAGTCAAAGATGTCATGTTATTTCATTGTAAAATATAAAATATATAAAATCATGCAAGAGATGGTAGCAGTGATTTCCTAACCTATCAACCTGGTGAAAAATCACGCAATTTATCGAAATGGATTTTTAAAAGACTCGACTTGGATTCTGGTTATGTCTTCTGGAATAGACGCATGATTCCCCAGTATGGTCACGAGGAGTTCAATAATTTTTCGGCAAGATCAACTTTGTATGAATATTTTTCCATGACTATGCAAGTATTGTGAAGCCGATCAATTTATTGTTGAAAAAGGACCAAAGGTTTGAATGGACCGTGGATACACAAGAGTCTTTTAATAATTAAAAAAAGGCAATCACTACAACTCTAGTCCTTATTAACCCAAATTTTCAAAGAGACTTCATCATTTATTTGTTCACTACAGAAATGGTTGTTGCATCTTATTATTACTCAGAGGAATACCAAGGGTGACAAACCGACGATTAGCTTCATGAGAAAGACCCTTCATGATTATGAATTGAGATATTCAAAATTGGAGAAACAAGCCCTATCTCTTGTGAAGGCAGTGGCACACTTTCAGACTTACATATTAAATTCTCATGCCATTGCTTATGTTCAATCCTCTCCTGTGAAGATGCTTTTAAATCAACAATTAAGAGTAGGAAAATGGGCAAATTGGCTGGCAAAAATTCAAGAATATGACATTGAAATTAAACCTTTAAAGGAAATCAAAGGACAAGGTTTATGTAAACTCATTGCAAATAGTGATTCTTTGGATGGAATGATTTCAATCTCAGTAGGAGAACCCATCGCAGATTCAGAATGGTATAGAAATATTATGTTCTACTTGAGGTCTGGACAATTTTCAGTCACCATGAACCCTAAAGAGCGTAGAACATTGAAGATGAAGTCGAGTCAATATGTGATGATTGTTGATATATTACTTAGGAGGAACTATGGTGGTATATTGCTAAGATGTGTTGATGAACTAATTCCATGAAGGCATATGTGGTGGACATTTTGCGCCTATCGCCATCGCCCATAAGATAATAAGAGATGGGTTTGACTGGCCATCAATTTTTAAAGACTCATATGCTACAATAAGGAAATGTGTATCTTGTCAATAATTTTCAGAAAAAATGAAAATATGTGCAATGCCATTACAACCTATATTTGTAGAACAACCATTTTCCCAATGGGGACTTGTGGTCATTGGACCAATAAACCCAAAGTCAAGCAAAGGATATATATATATTCTCACCACTATAGATTATTTTACAAAGTGGCCAGAAGCAGTGATATTAAAAAGGGCCAATTTTGAAGAGTTGATTAAGTTTCTCAAAGATAATATTTTATCAAGATTCGGTGTCCCAGAAAAATTCATCACTGATAATGGGTTGATTTTCATTGGCTCAAAATTTACATAATTTTTTGGAGAATATGGAATTGTTATGGGGCAATCATCAAACTATTATCCACAAGGGAATGGTCTTGTAGAATCCACCAATAAGACTCTCATTCATATATTGAAGAAAATTGTTGATAAGAACCAAGGAAATTGGCATTTAAAGTTGACCGCTGCATTGTAGGCAAGAAGAATGACTCTGAAAGACAACACTTGGATGTCTCCATATACATCAGTTTATGGGAAAGAAGAAAAAATGCCAATCAACCTTGAGCTGAATGCCTTGAATTTTGTAGTCAATACAGAGCATGCAAAATATTTTTCACGTATGCAAAAGAGGGTTAATCAGTTATTGAAATTGGAGGAAGAATGAAGTAAATCCATGAATAGAACTTATTAGAGACAACAAAGTATCGAAAGATATTTTGACTAGAATACAATCGTAAATAATTTTTAGAAGGGCGAATTGGTGTTACTCTCGAACAAAGCTAAGGAGAAACCATCAGTGCACACAAAATTCGAAGCACTCTAGATTGGACCGTACATCATTGAAAAAATCATGGGTTTTAATTCTTATATGCTCAAAGATATGAAGGGTAAAATATTATTGTTGCTTGTTAATGGGAAACATTTGAAAGGTTTCTTCACCTAGAATTTTCTCATTTCCTTGTACATAATTTTCTTTTATTTAGTTTGTATATTTTTATCGTTGACTCCATAGCCCAATGGATGGAAGTACCTGTCATGAAGATTCTATATTCTTGACAACCCACAGGGGGTTATCATCCCACAGTTGGAGCCAGTTATTGAGATCATTTCCTTTTTTTGAAATTTTCTTCCCCTTTCTATTTTCCCAACTTATTTTTTTCATTTTTCCCCCTCGTCTATACCTACCCTTGTTTCCCTCTTTCCTTTTCCCATTCTTCTATCCCTTTCTAGTTACCATACTTAGTTGTATTTCAAAAATGGGTGGGTTCGCAGGTAGGTGGGTTGGTGGGCCTTCATCCCCATCCAATTTCCTATGTCATAAGTTCGACTGACAACCTTACTACATTATACTTAGGCATTTTTTCCAACTTCTCGGGTTCGTGGGTTCGTGCCTTCATTCTCCAAGTTCCGCGATCTCCACTTTGCACCCAAAATTCCATGATCCACATTACAACCATCAGATTTGTCACGGGTCCTGAGCCCCTAAAGTATTTTATTTCTTTTGTATGCAACTTTGACCGACTGCCTTTCTACACTTAACTTATTTTTGATCATTCATAACCATGGGTTCTCGGATTGGTGGGTTCCCAACTTGGCAGGTTCATGAAAAACTTCATATTCAAATTTTCTCTTGTCCATCCCCGCCATTCTTGTGCTTTTCCCAATATGCATTAAATGTTGTTTAATGCTAACAACTGATTGTGCAAGCTCCAAAAGGATTCTCATTGATGGTGAAAGACTCGAGGAGATTACTCATTAAATTGCATTAATTCACCATTTTCCAAAGGATTATATTATTGTCATCTCTCCAGAAATATTTATTTCAAGTGATTATCCAGCTAAAAAATAACTCCCGTCAACCTAATGGAAGCAACAACTAGACAACAATTTTGTGGTGATACTTTAAATATCTTTGGTCGTGAAGACCAGAACTTTCAGTGGTCCAAAGAATATTCATATTATTCCTCTCCTCCTGCACAAAAAGGCGTAATCTAGGCATCCAGAATCGCTCGTACAGGGTGTGTTCCTGAGGTTTTTGACTGCGAAGAACTTGTTGCAAGGTGTGTGGAGAAGTACGTGCCAAGCCAGAGAATTATACAACTCCAATATTGTTCCTCCATTTCCCTTTCACCTAAATTTTTTTGCAATATGTTGAAGCTCCCATAGCCAACACTTGCCTTCAAAGGAGAAGAATGCAGATATTTTTTGAAGGAACATAACAATGGCCTTGACCTCCTGCCTGAATATTTGGAGAATACTGCGTCTATTCCAAAAGACATAACCAGGATCCAGATCGACTCTTTCAAAAACCCCTTTCAAGAAATTGCATGGTTGTTCACCAGGTTGACAGGTTAGGAAAGCATTGCTACCATATATCGCATGATTTTAGATATTTTATATTTTACAGTGAAAGAACATGCCATCTTTGACCGGGGAAAATTGATCTCTATCGAAATCTCATCCTAGTTATCACACTATAAAAGGGACAAAAAATTATTTATGGCTTCCTATTTGGTATTTTCTATAGTGTATTATTGTCAATTTCCAAACTTGACTATAAGTAAGAGGGTGAATTGTAAAATAGATCCAGTTACCTTCTGGTATCATGCATTGTGAAGTCATAAGACCTCTTTGTATTTTTACGAAGTTTACAATGATTTTGTCTCAGTCTTCAAAGGGTTGTTGTTTGGTGAAAATACTCCAAGGATATCTGACCAGGCTAAAAAATTCTTAGAGAAAAAGGGAACGGTAGAACAAATGGAAAATCATAGTGTCATAAGGATATTCTATTCCAAAGAAAATTCCTATTTTCTTCCATATCATGTATCTGGAAAATTATTTATTATAGAGGTGGAAAGACAATACAACTTCTGGCTACATTTTTTCCATTAAAAAAGGAAAAACAATTTATCCCCTTGCCATGGAAGATTGGAGATCTCATTTTCACAAACATAAATAAAATTCACGACTTTGCAAGCCATTTCAACAATGCGAACTTAAAGTATGTTGAAAAGATCAAGGGCTTTGATCCTAACAAAATATTTGTAGAACACATGCTTTCAGTGGGATTCAATAACTCGTTCATCTAGACTACCTTGAATGAAGAAGAAGAAGGTAACAACCAAAGTACTCATGTACACGAAGTAGGTGACCGAAAAACAATACTTAGTACTAATGAGTTTTATAAGAAAAAAGGAAAGGGTCCCAGTGAAAGGAGTGCCCAGTCTCCAGTTGTTACTGCCAAAACTACCACATCTTGGAGCAATGCTCCAATGACTCACCTAGTTAGAAGGATTGCCAACAATAGTTCAAGCGACAGAGGAGAGAAGAATCCCCCCCTGGGAAAATCGAGAATTCACATAAGTTACATGTGAGAAAGAAAATGAAGAACTTAATACAAGAGGAAGAGGACAACGACATCGAAATATTTTCTCTGGATAACATGGAGCTAGAGGTGCATATTGAGAAAATATTTCCTGTGATGGAACAACCAGAAAATATAACTCAACAAAATTATTTATTGGAAGTTGTTGCAAATGCGACTTTTAGTGAAGAGGAATCCTTCACTTTTCAAAGTTCTATTTTTGATAAGGAGTCTAAAAAATTGATTGTATAAAGAGGTGATTAGAAAAATAAAAAGGGAAAATCTCACTCAGAGGTTGACCTAAAAGACATGCAACCATCCTAAATCTCTAAAATTCACAGGGCAACCAGGGATGCTCTTGATGGTTCTATTGATGGATTATAATCTGAAAATGCTAAGTTAAAATAAATGACCAAAGAGTTGGAGAATGCCTTAATTCCTCTTCCAATCCTGGAAGGTCCTTTTTCAATGGTCAAACCATTGAAAAACCAACCACACCTGCCATTAAGTTGAAAGGATCTTCAATTCTACTCACAACAGTCCGAATTTATGTAGAAAAAAACATTAAGAAGAGAATGTCACTAATAACAAAAGCATGGGAGGTATCAAAAAATATTGTTTATTTTGGCTCAAGGGCACTTGCCCTTCATGAGTATCTGCAAGTTGATTTAAAGAACGAATAAGGTTTCTACACTGAAGTTGTCTTACCATTTGGAATTAAAGTCTCAAACATGATAGAATTGAAAAGAGAATAGGATTTGCCTTCTCCAAGTCAAATAAAACAACTAAATGCTTGTTGGAAGGAAAAGATTAAGAATTTTAGTAACATCGTCCAAGCATACGATGAAGCCATACTAAAAAGAGAAGAAATGTTTAAAATACTTACAGAGATAGATCTAGAAGGAGGCACTAACGAGGTACAAGACCCTAAGTTAATTCTCAATTCAATTTTTCTAACAAAGAAACAATTTGAAGAACAAGTTGAGATATTTAAGGGGTTATCGACTAAAATATTTTATGGCATACTCAAATATAATGAAGAATAAATAGACAATTGGCTAGTTGATTATTCCGTGAAAAATCAAGATATTGAGGAGACAATACATGGTATTTCTCATGAATTAAGAGACTTGGAAGGTGAAATATTCAACATTTAAATCAGGCATGAAATAAATTCCGCACCAATGAAAAACTGGATTGGTTTAAAAATACAATTGAAAAATTAACCAAAGAAGGGAAAGAAGCAGTTGAGACGGTTCCTATAACTGTCAATGAAGACAATAAAAGGAAAACAACAAGTAAGTGAATGATGAGAGATACCATCATAGTGAGTTCATGTTGATCATATCTTTCTTTCTTAATCAAATTTTCATCCAGTTACTCCGCTTCTTTGACTAGAAAGGTTTAACCGAAATATGATAACTTCTCCCTGTCTTCTTTTCCAGGTCTTGCTACTTTGTCATCACCCACCATCTTCTTTCTACAAATTACTTCTTGTTTATATTTTCTTTATGGTCCACGGAAGCCCCAATCCCAGTCCTAAGGACAAACATATTTAAATTTCAAGGCTTTGTAACAGACTCTATTTTTCATAAATTCCAAGAGAATTACTTCGGGATTAGTTTTGACTGTATTTTATAAATCTGAGTTTTGAGTATAAAGTATTTGAGATTGATCTATCATTATATTTACTTGAAATCCCCATGTTTTACTCTATTAAAGTTATCTTATGCATGTAGGCCATCTTCTTTTAGTTTACGTGATAAAAAATATTTAGTTTAATTATGATGGATGTGAGGAAATTTTGTCTATCTTTTTCAAGTATATGAAGTGTGAGGTTCCTTGTCATCTCTAAGGAACTCTCTTTGAAAAAAAACTTTTCTTCCTTTTTATTTTCATGCAATCTTTATATTTCTTTGAATACCATGACGAACTTCCTCAATGTCCTATATTGTTTTTAAAAATATAGAATTCCTTTATAAAAACGCAGGGGGATTTGTATCCCCGTGAGGTTGTCCTTTTGGTCCTGACGGATTCAAGCATTAACAATAGAATATGGGTTGAGGGAGAGGAGAAACTCAGGATACAAAACACATTCGTAGAGAATCAAGAAAGGCATCAGGAAACAAGCAAAGCCTTGGAGAAAATGCTCAGTTGGTAGGATATGTACAAATCTCCACCTACCATGCTGTCAGTATATTTCAAGAAGGAGAAACTTAGATGAAATATGCTCTTTAACACTTGCAGACCTCTCTTCAAGAGTGCACAGATCACCGAAAAGGCAACATTCAACACTTTCTATGTAGTAGTTCAAACGATCTCGTGGAAGAAGCAGGGGTACGACCAATGCAGTCCATTGACGAAACAACATCTTCCAACACAAGAATGGTTGAGGTGGAGGAACACAAGAAAACCAACCAGATGAACATTGAGAATATATGTCAATTTGAGAGAGAATCAATTGAATAACACCAGTTGATACATGCCCAACTCACCCACGAAATCCAATTCTTTGTTAAGAACACAACAAAGCAATTATAACAAGAAGTATCCACCAAAGTTTGCAACAGAGAATCAGTCTTGGAAAGATTACAATCAAGAAAAATCGAAAGCATATTGAGAGATCATTCCATATGGAAAGAATATCAAGATCAACTACAGGAACATGGTATCTCATGATTACAAATTTCACAATTTCTTCCAGATGTTGCCTTCTTCAGTTATTATAATCCTATTTTTGAATTCAGAATATGAAGAGTTTCTTTTTGTAAAACAACCATGATTTCATGATTGGAAAGATAACGATTTTAAACAATCATTCTTCATTATAAAAGGGAAGACTGTCCATTTGAAAAGGCTTTTGGTTTCAGAATGTCACTAGACAATATTTTTACTGCAAGTTAATTTGAACTGGAAGACATTGTGTTGGAGATTATGGTGTCGATATGTATGAATATGATTATTCTATTTATGCATGTCTATTAATGTAGTATGTGAATATTGGTTTATGAATTATTTCTGAATTAATGTTTTCATTATTCACAGTCACTATGATTTTCTAAGTGAGTACAATGACAATATAATGCAGTTAACTAATAAATTACTTGATTCTAACTAATCATGTTGTTGAACTTACATGTTACTTATATCATGAATTTCTTCTATGCAAGTAATATAAATATTTCATTGTACTCATCCTTGTTAGTTTTCTCCTGATCATGATAGGTTAGCTTAGAATTAAATAAAGTCTGCATATTAGAATTGTAATATTTCATCTTATATTAGAATTAGTTCGTCATAATTTTCATTTTTAATTCATATGAGAACCTTTGGTTCTCATATTCATATTTAGTTAGAATATTAGTTAGATCGGTAACTAGGCCAATTAAATATGGTCAGAAATGCTATTCCAAACGAGAATGGGTCTAATCGATACTTTCCATCGGGCGTTTTCTCTCATCTAATTGAACGGGTCATCCTGGCTCGTCAACGGATAGGTGGAAACACTTTTTGTCTTGGTCATTTTAATGCTCTCCAGTTTCTCCCTCAATACCATTTTCTAATTTTCATTGGAACTTTGGTAAAGTAATTTGGTTAAGGATTCCCACATCTCATAGGCATTGGACTTCCCTATCACATGTGGAATCACATGGTCCTTAATGGAATCAAGGATAATTCTTTTAGCCTTAATGTTCTTTTTGGTGTAGGTGGCCAAAAGAGTAGCATCCGTAGGCACCGTTACGAGATTCGTTTGTGATTTCTCCACAATATCGCACAACTCACACCCCTGCAGAAACAACACATTCCTATCCTTCCATGAGATCATTTTAGCAACTCCATCCAATTTGTCCTCAACCCTCAAATTGGTGGCCATTTACCCTCACAACTGAAACTCAAGTCCAAAAGTTTCGTCTTGGTGAAGTACCTCCTCTTCTCAACAAAATATTTTTTCTTTGTGGCTGATATATTTATGCTCTTTCCCACTTTCCAAATCTGATACCATGTAGAAAAATTTAGACCCCAACCCAGTTTCAAGTCTCAATGAGACAACACAGTTTAATGCCCAACCCACATTGCATTTACAATTACAAATTAGTTAGCAGAAAACAAATAGCTCATAAAATGAAACACATGAAGTATGCTACAACCAATAACCATAAATAAAAACACACCTAGAAATGATAACACAAAGATTTTTCATCCAAAATAAGATCCTGAAAAACCCACAAGGGGAAAACCAGTGAGAGAAGGGAGGGTTTTTTTAATATCCAGAGCTCAAAGAATTTTTTTTTTGATAGTATAGATATCATCAACAAAATTACACAAACTTATCTCAATATTTGTGCCAAGCATTTTCCTTGAAAATAGTGCCAAATCTCCTTGAAAAAAGTGCCCAAAAATTCTGAACTGTATGGACCTTGTTTTTTGTGCCCGTAGCTGTACGGACTGTATGAAAATTGTTGGATCATGTTGTCATTGATGCCAATGGTTTGATTATTTTGATGTCAAAGGATTGATGTCAAGTGATTGATTGATGTCAATGGATTGATTGATTGATAAGCTTGATTGGTTGATGATTGATGAACAATGTATATGTATTGTCCTTGATGAGAATGATAGATGTCAAGTGGAAACCAATCGATGAATATTGATCAATGAGTTGTCATTGATACACAATGCATAGTTGATGTATATGATGCAATGGTGGATTGATGCAAAGATGAATCATTATTGTCTTATCATGATTGATAAGGTGCACAAATGGATGAACTCCAAAGTGGTCCCCTTATGGTGAAAGCCCTCACGGGAAGACACTTTGCTGATTGAGTTATCCTATAAGAATGGTTGGAGGACCCATACTTGTATTTGGAATAATGAGATGAATATCAATGAAGTTGTTGGTGAAAATGTCCTAGATGGATAGTACTTGTCATGCCATTTCCGGTGATATGTGAAATGTCACACAACTCCTCACGATTTGAGAGTTATGGCCTTACGAATTTAGAGGACCCCCATATGAAGGCTTGAAGCCCCCAAGGTCAAAGAAGTCAAAGTGACCTAAAAGAAGAAATCATTATTTAAATGATAAAGTAAAGTGACAAAGTCAAGGTGGATT
>JZKD02S0168025.1:70321-107525 GCA_000966675.3 Picea glauca
CCTCCTTCTTCAAGCTAGATTACAGCACAAAGCCTACATATAGTCTCTTCAGTCACTTGCACTTAGCTCTGCAAGTCTCACACAACATGCACAAAGCCATTACAATTCACACTTAACACTTTATCACTTAGCACAACATCACATAGATGCCTACTTCCCATGCCCCCTCTTTTACATCATCTAGACATATATTAATACTTTACAAAATAGGCCTAAACATGGGTAAACCCATGGGATGACATCTGCATACCTGTTACATAAGCACAAAACCCAAAAATCCCTAAAAGAGGGGTCGAGATCCTGCGATCTCTACTTCATATTCCGCTTCACCTTCGACAACCTGTCGATGTCCCAAAACTTGGTCAAACATGACCAAGAATCCTCAAAACTTGGTCAAGGGCCAACAAGCCCCCAACACTCACCTGTGACTCATCCCGAGTCACTCTGATATGGGTAGCTCTTCTTGAAAAGCATCGATCTTGGCTCAAGTTACTTCGATTTGTTTCTGTGCCACAACCTCTTTCTCAACAAACTCTTGGATAACATCTTCGTTGACAGGTCCCTCTAGGCATTGTTCGACTGCAGTGACGATTTTCTCCAGTTCTTCTAGTTGGCCTTCGATCTCTCTGAATAGATGGAAAGCCTCATCTTGTATAGGTTGGATCCTCTGATTCACTTCCATGACTCTAATATGCATGGTGTGGACCTACTGTTGAGCACTGCACTGTTCTTGGGATAATTTCATCCTCTCAATGGCTGACAGGGGCTTCAACTGCACCTATACTATTTCTTCTTGCTGCTTCACCTCCTGGAGTTGTGACTCCAATGCCTTCAGTTATGGATTCTCAGTGAGTCTCTCATATGTCTGGGCATTACGATCACTTAGTTTCTTGCAATCCATGGAAAGGGCCTTTATTCTCTCAACTGTGCTTCGAGTAGTTGCATCTCTTTGATCTCTCACATCCTGTGGGGTGTTGGGCACTGCGCAGAGCTCTAAGTCTGTTATTCTTTGTTGTAGCTACTGAATAGCTTCCACTGTCTTCTCTACTTGATGCTCGACTCTATCTTATACCGTTGGCTCTAAGCCCTTCATAGAGCGGAGTGCTCTGTTGACTGCTTCTTTCACTTGGAGTTGCTCTACGAGAAACTGTTCCTTTTCTTGTTGAATCAGTGCTTTCTCCTTTTCAAACTTCATCTAGAGAACAACCTTCTCCTACTCTGCAAGTCGTCATTGTTATATGAGTACTTCTTTCACTTGCTTCAAGGCCTAGGTGGCTTGTTTAGTTTCTTCTTGTGCACGATGAAGGCGAGCTTCAGTCATATCAGCTAGTCAGCGAAGTTGGGATGACTCATCTCCCAACTCTGGCAAGGGTGCAGTAATGAGGTCGATGAGTACAATCAAACATTACTGTTTCAAATATTACTGTTTAAGATATTACTCTTTTAGTCACGAGGTCTATGAGTACCTCCTTCACAGACTCTTTAACTGCGCTAAGTTCTTCGGACATACACGCTCGTGGTTGAATATCTCAGGTTTGAAGAATAACTACTCAATTTAACGGGATGGATAGCAATAGCTCAATGATCACTGCACAAAATCAACTAATCTATGAGCTCAAATAATCATGGTTGGAAAAAGTTTTCTCAGTGCAAGGTTTGACAGAATAAGTAGATAACTAGGAAACAGATCTTTCCAACGGGTGAGAAGCCTTCATTAACTCAATTATGTCCATTACAACACGGTCGCAACAGTCTAATGGCGAAATTTCTGACCATAAATTCCTTTCTACCCATTTGGGGTATCGGTCTAATGGTTATACTGTTCCCAACATTTATATTGCTTCACCATGGAAAAATTCCATGTGACGTTGTTATGATATCGCAGCGAAGTCCCAGTTTTGTAAATTTTCCTTCTGCGAAGTTCCCTTTGGAACCTTCTATAAATTTTCGATCTTTGATTTCTTCTTGCTTAGTTTTCTAGCCTTCTTTTCAGTGAGCTTCGTCTCAGTATTCCTCTTTCCATTCTGATTCTTATCTCCTCTTGGCATAGTAACTTCACATTGTTGAGATTCTTTCATAGGATTCAAGGGAAATACTTCTTCTGGGGTAGGTGCTTCAATCTTCTATGAGTCTTGTTGTGTTCTTCCAATGTCGACATCCAAGTCTATGGTTTTAAATAGCTTCGATATTTTCTCCTGTTCTACAATCAAGTGTGTGATCTTCCTAGTCATGAAATATTTTAATTCTTGCTTCTTCTACTCTAAGACTTCTTCTTCTTTCGTTCTGGCATGATCCCTTTTAATCCAAGGTTTTCTTAGTAATATAAAAAATGGGGCCTTGTTCTCAATAAGTTTAACAACTTCAAATTCTTCCTCTATTGAAGTTTCATGGACCCTCATAGATATTTGGGTGAGCTTTCCACATAGGTTTATCATCTTTCCTCTAAATAATCCTATTCCCGCCAATGAAGGAATCATAGCAGGATTTCCTAAGGTTTCCCAAGTTCTTTTTGTCATAATATTCACCTGTGTTTCTTCATCCAGAATACAATCTATGTCGAAGTCTCCTATTCTTTCTTCTATGCACTCTTTTTCCTTGAAGATCTCTAATAAGTTGATATTTCAGTGGTCATTCAAGGCTTCTTTCATTTGCAGCAATACAGTCTCTGATTCTTTCTGGGGTTCTACCATGGTCTTAGTGTCTTGACCTTCCTCGGGGTATTCTTGGCTCATATTCATTCTTTCAACCTTAGCAATCATTCTGGGGAAATCTAGAACTTCATGATCCACAGCTTTACAACAAAGACAACTAGGTCTTCTACTAGGGCATTCCTTAACAAGATGTCCTGATCTTCTGCAATTGTAACAAAAAGTTAATCCTCTCTTTCTTTTAAATGATCACCAACCCTTCCTATAATACGCACTAGGATCATAGTGGCTAACCTGCAAAAAAGTCTTTGTTGCAAAAAAGTATATGTTTGGATTTCTAACCCGTTAGTATATAAGTAGTATGCATGCATAGTTGTTGCTTGTATTGGATGCAGGTCAGCTTTGGAAAGAGTATTGCAAACAAGTAATCAAGCACAATGGAGGATGGACATCAAACGCCAGGAACAAGGTAGGTTGATCTTTCCATGCATTTACTAAGAAAAGGGGATTTAAATCTAGGGATGAAGGTAGAAAGTAATTTTTCTTCGGTCATATCTGCATGCAAAGTCTGAACTCTATTTGCTAGCTTGTAGGGATATTTTCCCAACAACAGAATTGGCGAATCCACTGGGGATACTCTCTATGGTTCTTGGAATTTTATTTAGTTTTTGGGTAGTTTTAAAGACTAGTTTTTCTTGCCTGTCTTTTCTTTTAGTTTTTGTAAGGTCTGAGCTAGCAGAGAGTCTGGTTTCCCATACCATCTTTCCCTGTGTTTTGCTTGACTGTGTTTTTCGAGACCCACAGAGGTACACGTGGCCTGCATAAGGTCTGTACGTGTGTGCCCGTGCCCTACTCTCTTACAGCCCGTGTGTGAACACTAGCTGAAGAGGTAGCAGTAGCATGTAGAGTTCAGAGAACTTCAGAGGCAATCATCCTCTTCCTTGTCAGAATCACACATTCTCAGGGGGTTTTCTTGAATTTTGTCTGAGTCTTGTTTGCTAGCAGTCCTATCTCAGATTGTTTTTTCTTTATCATTTTTTCCTTACATTAGTTGTTTTTATGTTAGAAAGAGTGTCCAAGCCTTCAAGGGATCCTGGTTATCAATATCAGTGGTCTCTTCCTGGTTTGGTTTTTCTATTTTTCATTTTTTCTCAGAGTTTAGATATACACGCGGCCTGTACAAGGTCAGCTTGCGTGTACACAACCTCTATCTCTATCCATCGCACGTTCACACACATTTTGTTTGAGTAACAGTCGTGTGCTTGTGCAGAATACTTTTTGTTGAGGGTAAGGCAGTCATCCTTTCCTTTGATAATAATTATTCCTCTCGGGTGTTTGAATCTCTGTTGGAGCAGTCAGTAGCTTAGGATTAATCACACACTTAGCCTGCTTTTTAAAAAGTTGTCATAAAAATAAAATATTTTTTAAGGTTTTTAGACAAGTGTGAGAGTCATTGTTTTTAAAATTGCTAGTGTGTGATTTTTGACCTGATTCTTTGCGATCTTTGATTTAGGCCAGAATTGTTTTTCTTGGTTTTTTGCTTGTCGGTATTTTTCCTTTCTTGCTTTACTAGCATTTAAATAAATAATAAAAAAAAAATCTCTTTTCATTTTCTTATTTGGTTGAAGAGTGTGTTTCTGCATCATTAGCCAGGGAAAAGTCATTTATTTCATAAGTTTTTGCAGTTTACTTAGAGCATAAGTAGCTTGTAGTCAAGTGAAATTTCTTTCAAGTTTGCTATCCAAAATCTTAGAAAAATTAAAAATATTTCTTTTGAAAAGTTGTTGAAATTTTGCATTCAGTAAAAGTTTTGTTTCCAACTTTTTTATTCATTTTTTGCTTTCGTCTTTTACACATCATCAGTTTCACCTTCATACCCCTTGACATAAGACAAATCCATAAAATCAACGCTAAATTTAAAATCTACTAGACTTTTATGTTTATAGGTTTCAAAAACTAGTTCAGTACTAGGGCCTTGGATTAGGTTGGAGAGGAAACTCTTCAAGGCCATTTTAAATCAAACATTGGAGTCTGAGATAGGGAGCATATAAGTCCAGTGTCATGAAATTTACCTGGGACCCCCCTCTAACACAGGGGATAAACACGAGGTCGCGTGCGGAAAGGTAGCGGAGAGAACCCCTCCAAAGCTGGACCAATCGTAGTGGAGAACACATATAGAGGGCTTGTTTTGGGATTCCGTCGTTTACATTTTCCATGAGGTTTCATGGGTCTCGAATCCGTTCGAGGTCCTCAGTTGTCTTCTAGAACAATTTCTCTTGATACCCTGCTCATTGTGGTCTACCCGACTTTCGACTGTACCCGCCTGGTGACTGTTCGCGCGTTGACAACCTAGTTGCCAATCTTTTTAGGGACATACACAGGTGACTGCGGGGGTATACCGCGGTACCTAGGATAGACATCAGGACACACTTTGCAGAGTATACCTGGAGGGTGGTTTAGCGTTCGAGTTGCACTTGCACCGGTAAGTTTCTCTAGTGTTAGTTGTTGTAATTGTTCTTCCAATTAATTTAGCGTCTTCTTGTCTTATCTTCTAGGGATTTTTGTTTAGTGTGTGTTACTTTTGAACGTTTAGACTACCTTAGAGTGTCTTGGATATTCTCACACAGTGGAGGATCCCAAGCTCCGCCAGTCACGAAGGCTTCCTGGCCTACCGCCGGTTACACTAGAGCCACCCCCACCACCATTAAGGTGAAAGCTAGACCAACAAGGGTCTTTTGAAGCAACCAGGTTACAAACCATTGTTCTCGAACAACCCCCGGAGGAATTGACCGTTTTGGACCTTGAAGCAACTGCCCTTGTCCCGGTTGAAACCCCAACCATTGATTTCTTGGCACCTTTCATTATACCAATTCAATTTTACGAGTTCCAGACAGTGTTGCACACAGCAATGGAAACAAATGTTGTTACTCCTTCTGGGAATTCTTCAATTCCCACCACAGTTGTCACCACTGGAGAGCTTTCATCCCCTAACCCACTGTCGTCGGTCTGAGCCACCATGGTCTCGACCGCAACTACTTCGCACAATGGTCCGAACCCATCTTTGGCAGTGGCCACAACCCATTTCACACCAAGTGCAATAGGCCCTCCGTTCTCATACGAGATGCCTAGTTTGGGTACAAGTCTTGTACGTTCCTACTCCACTTTACAGACTTTGGGTCTAGAGGTAGGGAGCTCTAGCGCTCCTCTGCAAGGTCACATGGGGGGCACTCTTGCTCCTTTTAATGCTTTCCCTTATGGAGGAGGTCATATCCCTCCTTCGGCCCCTTCACTCTGTGGCTCACATAAACACTCCGTCGGGCAACCTACACACAATAGTTTATTTGGAGCGGGGAGTCAAGGACCACCTTCGCATAGTATGCCAGTAGGTTCGACACCATTTTCTTTGAACAGAACGTTTGGTAACAACACCTTCTCGTCAACTGCTTTCCCGATTGGGGGCAACCCCATTTTTGGACAATCTACTCCTGTACAGGGTACTATTCCTGCACAGGGGGCAAATCTAGCAGGACCTTGGAATTCAGGGTAGTGATCCGTTCCCTCCTCCAGAATGTTGATTTGGGGTAATTCTTTCCACAATCAATGGAACCTCGGACAAACTACTATTCCTATCCCCACGATACCGGCATGGGGTAATCCCTCCCAAAGTCCTTCAAATATAATGCATGCCCCACAATCTATGTCCTATTTGGGAAATAAGCCGATGATGTCTCCACATATGAAAAATCCTTACGCTGGCCAGGGCCATGGTTTCTACCAGAATCCGGGCCAACAACCAAACTTTTCCTAGCAACCTGGTGCCAGTCAAACTCCAAGTCCCTTTTTCCTAGGTTATCAGCAGCAACCCAAACTACCGTTCCTGGCGACTTTACACTTGCCAGATTTGACAAGGTTGTTGAATGAACCTATTTGTCATGATCCAAGTTGGCCTCCTATGCCAATGAATTTGCCTTCGGACATTCCAAAGTTCGAAGCCAAGCCTAATGAAGATCCAGGAGATCATGTGAATACCTTCCATCTTTGGTTCTCATCTAACTCATTGAAAGATGACTACGTACAGTTGTGATTGTTTCAACATACTCTCATTGGGAGTGTCACGAAATGGTACATTGAGCTCAATCGCTCAAGATACTCTTATTTTGGTGGACTGGCGATGGCTTTCCTGAACCATTTCCAGTTACCTATGAGATACGACGTTGGCACAGAGCTACTCGCCAATTTTGAACAGACAACAATGGACCATATCTCTGATCACATCCAAGAAAGGAGACGCTGGAAGAGTTTAATCAAGGTACCAGTCCCACCAGTTCCTTAAGTCTTTGGTCCCACGCTGGAACTGGTCAAGGTACCAGTTCCTTAAGTCTTTGGTCCCACGGTTATCCAAAGACATTGCGATGTCAGGAGTTTTCTCCGAAGAAGACACCATCATGAGGGCTCAACAGTTTGAGCTCATCTATTCTCAGTCCAGTTTATTATACAACATCTTTCCAGATGTGCCACACTCAATACTGAATAAAACTAGACAGAGAGCTAGACCACATGCCGATGGTATTGTCGGTTCAGCACAAACCAAGCCCGTTGAACAACTGACAAAGCAGTTGCAACAATTATCCATACAACACATAGCGGTTAACGAAACTACTTCTTTGGCTACTCCCTCTACCAAAACGTCGGAAGTACACACAGTGCAGTCAACTAACCCAAAGGCCACCCAACAGCCTGAAGGGAAGAAAAAACAATGAAAGAAGGGTAAGGGGGACAAAAAACCCAATGATAATGCTGGCGGGGACAACACTGAAAAATGAAAGGCAAGGTATCCATGCAACTTGTGCGCGGAAGACCACCCGACCCATCTATGTCCTCGACTTGCAGAGGCCCAAAAATTTGTCACGTAGCAACAATAGGCAATGTTGACTAATCCATTTCAATATGGGCAAAATCTAACTCAAGCCTCTGCAAGCATGGAAGGGGGCAGCCAAGAAACCTGCTCGCCTCCGAACAACCCTGCATCCACGAACGTATATATGGTTAGGGGTGATGCTTTCATATCGACTAGAGTGCACGATTATAGTAAACCAAGCGCTTCTAAGAAGGGTAAAGAAGCCGATCTCCCATCTCTTCCTCTATAGATTGAGAAGACATTGGGAGAAACAATGACACACATTCCAAAAGGTGCATTTAAAAAATTTTCTCATAACCCAAATGCAAGGGCTGCCCAGAACTACTCTGTGGTGGAAGATTTATCACAAACCCCTTGTGCGATGTTTTCTTTGGAGGTCCTCCAAAGCTGCCATGCTCAGAGGAAATCCTTGTTAATGACTTTTGGCTCTACTGAGACTTGTAATCTGGGTACCATCATGTTAGATACAGCTGACTTAAAACCTCGTTTGCCTTACCACGTAGTGTTTCAGATAGTAGTGGCTTATCCCACGAAAACTTTTATTCAAAATATATTCCACACAGTGGTCAATGAGGGTGCCTCGACATGCATTATGTCCTTGGCATGTTGGAAGGACATTGGCCAGCCTGTTTTATCTCCATCACCTACTCTCCTCACTGCTTTTGACGGTCGTTCATTCTGACCACATGGCATCGTTCCTTCTTTCCCCGTGTAGTTAGGAGGGAAGACCATGTGTGTCAAAGTAGAGGTAGTTGATGCTCCCCTCGACTATAACCTCTTTTTTGGATGGAGTTGGACTTATGCTATGCAAGCTGTGGTTGCTACATTTTTCTAGGTCTTGTTGTTTCCACACGAGGGCCGGATAGTGACCATCGATCAATTGTCTTTCTCTAGACTTGACCCAGCTTTGGGGGAATCCACGGTCCCGATGATTGATAATACTCAACCAGGTGTCATCAACGTAGGAGTTGGTTTGTGCCCATCCTTGATGGGTACCTTCGATTACCCACCTCCTCACAGCAATATCAAATTTATATCCAATCACCATAAGGTTGAGATTTTTCAAGTTTCGTCGTTCTGAATGACTTAATTCGAGGATCCATGGATACTTCCTTCCCCATCGGCTACGATGGATGATACATGGCACCCAGGCATGTCCATGCCCTTGTCTACCACTGAAGTAGCGTACTCTTTAGTCTAGCAAGCTTCAACTAACCCTGATCCAACTCCTGCACAAGAGTTAGATCTACTTCTAGAGCCTATTTGGGATCAGGGTTCTCTCGCTAACATTGATTCGTTAGACTTAGTCATGCCTTCTGATGAAGAAGTAATCAAAGCAATGACTAGGCCAGACAAACCTTGGGAAGATCTTCATCACAGATCATATTTTCTCCTAGAGTTAAGCCAAATCGAAGCAGGAGAATTCACCGTGACCATGACGGGAGATCAGTCATGTCCTATTAATATCTTAGCTACACATGGAATTTATGCTGAGGGAAATATGGCAACTATCACTGAGACTATACCAATCAACATCTCTCAAAACCCCAGCGTCATGGAGAACATCTTTTTCGGAGTGGATTTCTCCCCCGAAGTGATTCAAATCTATACGAAGCTTTTCAAAGAATTCCGCGACGTTTTTGCCTGGTCTTATGAGGAAATGCTAGGTATCGATCCAAAAATAGTTGAACATGAAATCAAAACATATCCTGATGCCAAGCCTGTTCAACAAAAGCTTCATCCCATTAATCCTAAGAAAGCAGCAGCCATCAAGATTGAGGTTGAGAAATTGCTAAAGGCAAGTTTTATCTATCCTATCCATTTGACTCAATTGGTGTCAAATCCTGTGCCAGTCAATAAAAAACAAGGCATGATTCATGTATGTACCGATTTCTGTGATTTGAACAAGGCATCTCCAAAAGATAATTTTCCAACATCATTCATTGACCAAATCATTGATGAATGTGTTGGTTGCGAAGCCTTTTCTTTCATGGATGGTTTTTCGGGATATAATCAAATCCAAATCAAACCCAAATACCAACACAAAACGACAATCATTTGTCCTTGGGGTACATTCACATATCATAAGATGCCTTTTGGTCTTAAAAATGCTGGAGCCACATTCCAGCGGGCCATGTCTTTTTCTTTTCATGATCTCAAGCATATAGTCGAGGCCTATCTAGTTGATTTAGCATCATGATCTTGCAAGAGATCGGATCATCCCACACACCTTAGACTTATCTTGGAACATTGTCGCTACTTTGCCAAAGCACTACTGAACAAATCTTTGAAAATCCCCTTTTATAAAGGCCCATGCGCCTTAATCCATTACTGCACACGTGTACATGCTGGCTGACCCAAAACAGCCCGCGTGGATCAAGAAAAGCATGAAAAAAGGAAAGTTTCCAACGGAACAAAAATCTATGGGTGAGTTAACTGAAACTCCCGGCCATGCATGGCCAAGGGTTCATCCAAATACCTATCTCCTTCTAGCCTATAAAATAAGGGGTAGAGGTCCCATTTGGAAGAGGAAAAATATAGCAAAGAAACTCTTCCCATTTATGTATTCCCATTGTCCCAACCCTTTATCCTTTCCTTGTGCCAAAGGAGATTCAAAGAAAAGTAGTTGGAGGACAGAAGAAGAGGAGCCCAGGATCAGGTTCAAGGAGCGGTGGCCGGTCTCAACTTTTGTAAGTTGACTCATTCAAAGTAATAATGAAAATGCTTTTCCCGTCCCAATTCATGAACTGTTTATAGTTTGATCAGTATATGTTTGGATTTCTAATCCGTTAGTATATAAGTAGTATGCATGCATAATTGTTGCTTGTCTTGGATGCATGTCAACTTTGGAAAGAGTATTGCAAACAAGTAATCAAGCACAACGGAGGATCGACATCAAATGCCGGGAACGAGGTAGGTTGATCTTTCCATGCATTTACTAAGAAAAGAGGATTTAAATCTAGAGATGAAGGTAGAAAGTAATTTCTCTTCGGTCATATCTGCATGCAAAGTCTAAACTCTATTTGCTAGTTCGTAGGGAGATTTTCCCAACAACAAACGTAGAGCAATCTTGGTTGCAAATGCATTTTCTCAACAATAAGGTATCGACTACACTGAGGCCTTTTCCCATGTTGCAAAGATGAACTTTGTTAGACTTATTATTTCTCTTACTTCTCGTTTTGGATGGAAATCCATCAAATGAATGGGAAGAGTGTTTTTCTTCATGGATACCTATCAGGAGAAATTTTCATGGAACAACAAACTCATTTTGTGACATATTTTAACTTGGTTTGTCGACTTAATAAGTCTCTTTATGGTTTGAAGAAATCTCCCCGAGCTTGGTATGCTAAGATGGACAATTTCTTTCTTTTACTTGGTTTCAAACATTGTGAATATGATCATAGATTCTATGTACTCCATGCCAATGGAGAAACATTGATTGTCATTGTATATATTGATGACCTTGTCATTACTAGAAATAACATTGATCTCATTCTTTGATTGAAGAAACAACTTTTTGACTCCTTTGACATGACAAATGTTGTACTCTACATTATTTTTAGGGTCTTCAAGTATTACCACTATGTGATGGTTTTTTCATTTCTCGGTCTAAATATGTAATGGATATTTTGACATGTTTTAAGATGGCCGATTCTAATCCCTATCCTACTCCTTTTCAATTTGGAGTAAAGATCACCAAAACTTGTCAAACTCCCAAAGTCAATGCTACACTTTATCAACAACTAGTCAACATTCTTATCTATCTTACTCATAATCAACCTAAAATTTCCTTTGTTGTCAGTGTTGTTTATTAGTTTTTACAGGACCCCAAGGAAATCCATTAAAAAGAAGTCAAACTAATTATCCTCTATCTCAAGGGTACCACTCATTTTGGTATTGAAGATTTTCGAAGTTCAAATTCATTGGTCAGTTTCACTGACTTTGAATGGGATCGAAACAGTGATGATCAGAAGTTGAATTCTAGTTATGTGTTTATCTTTATCACTCGACCATTGGTGTGGTCTTGTAAGAAACAAAAGGTAGTTTCATTGTTGACTATAGAAGTAGAATATCATGGTGTTGTTCAAGTAGGCACTGAACTAGTATGCATCCACCAACTTCTGGGTGAACTTGGATTTCCTGTTCATACCTCAACTACAATCTATTGTGACAATCAAAGTGTCATAGATGTTTTTGACAATCATATTTCCCACAATAAGGTGAATCTTGTTGAGCTCCATTCTCACTATTTGAGATAGTTGGTTTATGAGACCATTGTCTCTCTTTAATATTGCAGAATAAATGATCATGTTGTTGATATATTAATTAAACCTTTTTCTGAAGCTAAGTTTATCGAGATCCATACGATGTTTGGGATTCACAAAGATGCAATTATGGGGAGGTGTCATGATGATGTAATTTCACCTCTTGAATCTCCAAATATGTGTGTTGGTGGGTGGGTGTTGGAACATCAGGTCATGATGGTTCATCACACTTTTCATGGATTTAGTCAATTAAGTGGTCAACCTACATCTAAATAGAGTCAGTCGAGAAATTGACCAAATCTCTACATTAGTCAATCGAGTAGTCAGCAAGTTTGTTGGTCATACAATTGAACAACAATCAATGATGTTTGGGTAGTGGATCAACCAACCCAAAAATTCACTATGAGTTGGATGCATAGACGGTCAGGTACAACATCCTTGTCGAGTCGACTAGACATCATAGATTTGACAGAGTCAACTCTAACAATCGATGGTTATGTGGACAAGATCCTCCCGATTTCATGGAAGTTGGTTAGATCTTGAGGCTATAAATAGAAAATCCCATGCGTAATTATGTTGGCAGCAGGCCGAAGTGGAAAGAAGGATGATCGTGGGGAAAGAAAGCATGCAGAGAGTGGAGCAACAACTGGAAGGAAACACAACATGTGCGCATGCAAGAAAGCACACACAAGGAAAGCGACAGATGGAAGGAAGAACAACATGCACATGAGAGGAAGACCTAATGTCAGTAGGGCTAGGGTTTTGGTAATGTATTGTAATGGTTGAAGAGCCAAAGATGTATAAATACTGATACAGAGGTATTATAGTGGGTTGTTGGTCACATATTTTGTAGTTGTTCTGACTGAGTTAGTAATTGGGTTTACATTTTGTTGTATGAACTGTTTTGTAAGATATTGAGCTAGAGGAGATGAGAGAAGGTAGATATTGAGGATTAGATCGTAGGCTGAGGAGCCTAGTGCGATCTAGTTTGCCTCACATAGATCTTACTCATCTGAGGAGAGTTGTAAGTGCACGATGTTGTATATACACAAATATCATAATAAAAGAGAGCCAAGAGCCAAATATTTGTGGACGTAGCCCAGGAGGGGGTGAACCACGATAATATATGTGTAATGTGATGAACACGTGCATATCTTTATCCTCTTTTCAGTAGTTGTTTGTTGTGCTTAATGAATGAATGAGTTATTATATTGCTTGTTTAAATACTATTCGCGATACTGAGGGAACAAGCTGTTGAAATTATTGCATAGTCGTGAATAATAGTATGCTTCATTTACTAGCTCTAACAATGGTTCAATGGTCGAGTTCTCATATCTCATATTCAATCCTAGGCTGTAAACACCTGAGTCTTGCAGCCATCCATTAAAGTTATCTTGCATGAGACTGCACAACGCATTCTGTGTGTTGTGTTGCCTTCTGGTTTACCAGGAGGGCCGATAGTTTTAGAGGCTTTGTTGGAAACCCAAAATATATGAACCCTGGGTCAATAACTTAGATCATATAGAAGAAGATATAACCAACAAATGGTTTCGTTGTCATTGGTAGGAACAAGAGAGGATTGAGTAGATAAGATATGTCAAACATTTTTTGGAGGCAAATTAAGAAAAGGTTAGGGCAAAGACCAATGAGCCATTAGAAGGGAATGTTGAGACCGTGGAATCCCACAAAAGCAAATATTGAAAGCTGGTTGAGAACAAAAGAGCTATAGTTTGCAGAGAAAGACAATAGAAACCCTATAATAACACCTCACAAATATCTTGAGAAATACGTGTTTATTAATTTGCACGAAGTCTTTTTCTGCGATTTTTTGCATCTACTGCAGGAGTGGATACTAAGGTTGAAGGATAACCACGAGACAAACAAGATACAACAGTTAGATTGGACCTCAGTACATCTTGAGCAGTTAAAAAAGGTGAACAACAAGTTCACCCGTGCAATATACTTTTGGATTAATAGTATTGTGGCAGGGTTTATAAGAGTTTGTAGTTGACACAACGAATTCATATAGTGTAGTGAAGCAAGAATTTCTACGCGGATCTTGAGGAAGATACATTCAATCACTGTATACTTCTATTAAGATATTTCTATATAACAAAAGTATAATGAAAATGGAATCAAACAACTAAACTCCCCTGCGTGAATAGGGGAAGGGGGGAATCACTGACAGAAAGAGGAGAAATGGAAGGAATAAAGGATAAGGGAAAGAAGGAGGAACCCTTGGACCCAATCATGATGGATGATGACCATATCAAGTGGATCTTGGCGTCAACAGGAAAGACGCGTAGCAGAGTACCCTACCAATACAAGGTGAATACCAAGAAGAGATCCATAGCTGGGAGGGATGGCTTGGAAAGTGATGAGGAAGAGGTAGAGGATCTCCGAGCTATGGAGAAGATTGAGGAAATCCTGCATGCAACATATGAGAGGAAGAAAAGAGGTCCAAGAGCAGGAGGATAAGGCATCCATCCTATCCATATCAATGTCAGTGTGGAACCCATAAACCCATGTGCGACTAATACACCAAAGAGAACACTACCATTTAGACAACCGAAGTTCAAAAGCAGACAGATAGCAGGAAGTACATCTACAAAAGGAACAACAACTAGAGGATCCAGTTCAAGTATCACTGGTCAAGTATCTACACCATAAGGAGGTAGTAGCTTAGCATTCAGGATGGCAAGACAGAATCCCACCATTAGATTACCAAAATTTCGAGGAGAAGAAAAATAAGACCCCGAGAAGCATTTGTTCATTTGTGCAAAGATATGGGAAGAAAAACAGATCATTGATGAAGATACTAAACTTGCGCAACTAGCTATTACTCTAAGAGACCGTGCACTAGAATGGTACATGATTCTAGACACAAATAGTGCCCCTGGGATGACAAGGACACTGATAGACATTAAGAATTTACTGATAAATGAGTTCCAGAAGCCAAGCTCAGAGGATCAGTACATGAACGAGATGATTGAAATAAAATAGAAACCAGGAGAGTCTCTATGGGAGATTGATCAGAGATTCAAGTGACTAAAGGGAAAGCTAAAATACCTCATGACTGAGATGCAACATCGACACCTGTTTGTCAAATCACTACTCCCACACTTAAAATACCCTTTACGACAACAGAAATTTCAGACGCAGGTAAAGGCTCTGTAGGCAGCCTTGCAATTTATAGAAAACTAGTACTAGTAGATAGACCAAGCTATTGAAGAACTGAAAGAGGATTTTAAGAATCTAAAGTTTCAACTGAACCAGAATAAGAACAAGGACAAACGAGAAGTCGTCTGGTGTACCACATGCAGGACATAAGGACATCACAAGAACAAATGTCCAACGTTCGCACAGTATATGGAAACAGGAATTCCAAATCCGTTACCACCAGGAGGACTATGGTGCAAAATATGCAAGAAACTAGGTCACGACCCTTATCATTGCACAATGATGAAAAAATACCAGAAAGTCCCAAAAATCTCATATTGCACCTTTTGCAAGTCAGTGGGCCATGACGACAAAGATTGTATAACTATGGAGCTGATGCGAGAAAGGACATCAGATGCATATAGAGTATAGGAAGAAATGATGACTGGGCAAGCAGAGCCATAGTTTAATCAAGTCCCAGCTCCATACAACACTATGCAGCAGTAGTATAATATTGCATAGCCGCAGTACAATACGACACAACCTTAATACAATACCGCGCAGTATAATCAGGCACCTTAGTATAACACGCCGCGAGGAGATCAAGCGGGCTACAGAGGAGGAGGACAAGCCAGAGGAGGTTTTGGACGACGTAGAGGACCATTCACATGTCACAATTGTCAACAACCAAGACATTATGCAAGGGAATGTCCACTTCCACCAGGGACTTGTATGTATTGTCATGCATCAGATCATGACACAAAAGAATGTTTGACACTACTATTAAATATCTAGAAAAAGAGGAACCAAAATAACCAAAGTGTTTAGTGGATCTCATTAGAAGCAAGGGATGAAGGATGAAACATCAATATTGTTACTCGCAGAGGAGATAAAATGGGAAATGACACAGTTCGACAAGAACTAGCGCATAATCTATGGGTAAAGAAGAACGTTGAAACAAGGAATTAGTTCGACGCACAGAAGGAAAAGGAGATCTTTAAAGAATCCAGAGAATAATTTCAGAAGGAGGACATGGCTTCAACTTCAACTGTGCAACATCACAAGGAAGCACCAAAATACAATATGTCACCATCATTGGATCATACCGAAGAGATGCAATCCATGGGACAAGTAAGTACAATCAAAGGATTTTTGCAATCATGTGTAAAAGTATTAAATGATCCATCATCTGTGAAAATATTGCAAAACATACTAGAAAAATGTAGCATTGAGATGGAAGGAAAGCTAGAACCAAAAACAGTAAATCACCTGCACACAAGAAGAAGAACCAATTGGGAGTTCAGACTAAATGCTAACATCAAAGATTTTAATATGGGAGACATTATACTAGATCTAGGATCTAAAGTTAATATATTACCATAGAATACATGGTAGTGCATGGGAAAGCCAACATTAGGATATTCACCTGTTCAATTAAAATTGGAAATCCAACATAAAGTCTTACCAATAGTTATATTGAAAGGAGTGACAGTCAACCTAGATGGAGTGCGCACTAAAGAAGATTTTGAGGTCATTGAAATAGTAGACGACACAACACCTTACCCAAGGTTGCTTGGTCTAGATTAGGCGTTTGACAACCAGGTCATAATCAATTTGAAGACCAATAAAATGAAATTTGAGTCAGGAGAATACAAGTTCATCACGCCATTAGACCCATCTAAAGGGGAGAGGTTTTTAGAACCTACTTTCCTAGACCTAGAGGAAATCAGCCAGTTATATAGAACAACTGCATGCTATGATGATTACGTAAACCCAATTGCAGATGGGGTACTCAGTTGGAGGAGCATTAATTCATGTGCAACAGATTCAAACACCAGTTTAGAAAACTGGCAGCAAAGGCTACACAAAGTATCCACGAGAAGATGTGCAATAATAGACTGCGCAGTAAGATGGGTAGGCACAAAAATCAGAGAACCACCTAGTTTCCACGGAATAAATGATTTGGAAACATTCTTGACATAGTATGAAGATGCAGTGTTAGAGAAGCAAAGACTGTTAGCACTTGATTTAGCACTCAAGGATACACCTGCAATATGGTGGGGTTTTCACAAGGATACCATCATAGATTGGTACCAATGTAAGAGGCTACAACACATAAGGTTTGGCACAAAACAAAAAAACAACAAAAAACATAAGTATGATGGACATGGGGCACCATCAGAACACTTGGAGGCATGTAGACGCTATGGAAAATGACACCCCAGATGAATGGCCTCATCACTTCATATAGACTCTAGAGGGCATACCAACGAACTGGTATACAGACCAGGAGTTATGTAAAGGAACTGCGACATGGATGACATTGCAAAAAAATTTTACCATCACATTTTCATTCAAACATGAAAAACCCAACTTTGATGCATCTCTAAGACAAATAAGAGGAGTAATATTTATCAAAAAACTAGATATAGAAGTTATCACATAAGAGAAACAATGAAATAAATAGACAGTTAAGGAATTGTTGTCATGCTATCATGTGCAAGAGGAAGCACCGGATGAAGATGATCCCCACGATATTCATATTGAAGAATCAGAAAGTGAAAGAGAGGTGGAAGGCCCACCCATAGAATCATAAGTCATTTCCGCACTAATCAAAGTAAATAAAGTTAACATTGGGATAGTCGAGAATCCCAAAATGGCCAGCATTGGAGACTACTGGGATGAGAAAATAGTAGAAAGCATCACAGATTTGTTCCACGAATACAGTGACTTGTTTCCCACAACCTTTACAAAGATGAAGGGTATAGCAGGATAATTAGGAGAGATGAAGATACCACTCAAACCTGAAGTGAGAACTATTAGACATTGACCCTACAGTCTTGACCCAATATATAAACAGAAAGTCAAAGCTGAGATCAACAGGATGATCGAAGTTGACATCATAGAACTGGTTGAGGAGTTATAATGGATAAGTCCAATGGTAGTTCAGGTCAATAATCAAGGAGGGATCATGATATGCGTTGACTTGAGGAAGTTTAATGATGCATGCCTACATGACCCATTCCCTACACCTTTCACGGACGAGTTGTTAGAGAACATATGAGGACATGAAGCTTACTCATTCACTGATGGATTCTCAGGCTACCATCAGATTAAGCCAGCATAGGAGGATAGATACAAGACCACAGTTGCGACAAAATGGGGATCTTACCAATACATAGTCATGTCGTTTGGACTGAAGAATGCACCAACAATATTTTCCAGAGTAATCATTTCTGCGTTTAAGGAATTCATCCACCAATTTCTCTAAGTATACTTGGATGATTGGACAGTCTATAGTTTATTGAAAAACCATGTGGAAGTTTTACGGATGATGTTAGAAAGATGTAGAAAATGTCAGATATCAGTAAACATAAAGAAATGTATATTTGGAACACCGTTTGGGATACCATTAGGTCATATAGTATGAAAACAAGGTTGATAGTAGATCCTGCAAAGATCGCAGTCGTTGTTAACTTGCCACCACCAAAAACAGTCTGTCAGCTAAGAGTGATGTTGGGACACACAGATTATTACAGAAAATTTATCAAAGGATATGCGCAAATCGTTGCACTGATGGAAAATTTGTTAATAAAGGATATGAAGTTTTAGTGGAACGACGAGTGTCAACATGGTATGGATACCTTGAAGGAAAATATGGTTACCGCGACGATATTAGTATTTACAGACTGGGAGAAGACATTCCATGTCCATGTAGATGCATCAATGATAGCACTGGGATCTATCTTGGCACAGCCAAGAGCAGGAGACTTGGATCACCTAATATCATTCACGGTCAGAAAGTTATCAGACTCTAAACAAAACTATAACACGACCGAAAGAGAAGTCCTAGCTATGTTCTACGCACTTCAGAAGTTATGTCATTACTTATTGGGAAAACACTTCAAGATGTTCACATATCACTCAACCCTAAAATACCAGTGTTGGGGGGAGAATCTATTGATGGTTACTACTATTCCAATAATTTGACTTTGAAGTAATAGTCAAGCTAGGAAAATTGAACGCAGGACCTGATCACCTATCAAGGGTCAAAAATGGAGAAGAACCTATGAATTTAGAAGATAACTTTCTGAATGCATAGTTATTCTCAGTATAGATTGTCGATGAATACTTCAAAGATATCATTCAGTAATTGAGTACAGGTATTGCGCCGCAAGAATATAGGATTGCACAGAAGAAAAACCTAGTAGTCTGCATTGTTGACTATCAACTAATAGTAGGACACCTATACAAAATGGGTGCAGATAGCATCTTGCGAAGATACGTGTTAGAGCACGAAAGACTAAGATTTTTAGAGTAATCCCACAAGGGAATAACAGGAGGGAATTATGCAGGTAAATATACCGTGCAGAAGGTATTGCACACAGGAATTTGGTGGCCAACGATTCATAGAGATTCAAAGGAATACTATCAAACATGCGCTGTTTTTCAAAGGGTAGGCAAACCCAACAGAAGGGATGATATGCCATTACGACCACAAGTAACATTGCAAGCATTTGACAAGTGGGCAATAGACTTTGTGGGACCAATCAACCCACCAACAAAAAAACAAGAGCAAGGTACATTATCACCACGACAGAATACTTAATAAGATGGGTGGAAGTCACACCAGTGAAGGATTGCAGTGCAAAAACAACAACACATTTTCTATTTCAACAAGTAATCACTAGATTTGGGTGCCCGATAATTTTTATGAGAGACCAAGGCATGCACTTCATAAACAATACCATCAGCGCTATGACTAAACAATTTTAAGTCCATCACCAGAAGATCACACTGTATCATCTGCAGGCAAATGGCACAGTGGAAGCCTTCAAAATAATTCTATAGAACGCGCTGACAAAGATTTGCAATGTCAACAGGGATGACTTGGACCTCAAAGTACCAACATTATTATGGGCATACAGGACTACCTGAAAAAATTTGACGGGGCACACATCATTTAAACTAGTTTATGGTCAAGAAGCAGTGTTGCTGCTAGAATTTTTAGTACCAAACTTGCATGTAGTAGCGATCACACAAATGACAGAATGAGGAGCAGTAGAAGAGAGACTGAATCAGTTACTGACCATGGAGGAGAACCAAATGTTAGCAGGATTCGACCAACAAGTTCATAAAGCAAGAGACAAATCTTGGCACAATAGACACATCAAGAAGAAAACGTTCAAGGAAGGAGATCTAGTACTCATGTATGACAGCAAATCATTTCAGCAACCAGGAAAGCTCAGAATGCAATGGTTAGGACCATACGAAGTGAAATCTATCACAGATGTAGGAGATGTATAGTTAAGATATTTATCAGGCACATAACTCAGAGGGATGATCAATGGGAGGCAACTGAAGTTGTACAAGGACAGTCAACCACCCACCATGCAGTAAATATATATATATATACATACATACATATAGTATAGTGAAAAATAACCAAATAGGGCGCAGGGCGCCAGAGGAAGAAAGGCCACGCAAAGTAGAAACACAAACTTGGCGAGGAGAAAGACAATAGTCACATCCAAAGGGAAACAAGCAGGAAAAGCAGAGGCAGAAAAAGTAGGACGACATGACAGCACTAGGAGGAATTAAAGGATGGAAAGGACTAATGGGACGCCACATTAATCGCGCCAATAGACCACGACACAACAGGAGTAATGGAAACTAAGAAACTTCCAAAGATGCATTGAACCAGTAATCAAGGTACATTAAACCCATAATCAAGGAAGCATCCTCGACAAGCTTCATGGGAAAGCCAAACAACACACGGGTGAGGGAGTTAATAGTCTATTCACGAAAAGAGAACAGACATAGAGCAATAGAGGCTAAAGAGCACAGTGTGAGTTCACAGAGATCACAGAGACCATTCGAATCTAGAAAACACTTGACATTCACCACCATGGCACCACTTAAGCATGTAGAAGTGAGCTAGACCACCAGGAAAACTAGGGTTCAAACTAGGTCACGAGGATAGGCCGAAGAAGGTGAACATATGTCACTGGAGAATGTCAATGTCGACGAAATCCCATCCCCAGAGACAATACCAATACAATCCATGCTGATACTAGAGGAAATTCAATAACTAGTAGTAGAGGCCATGAATGTAGATACGCTAGCAACGACACAAGAGCCACAGAACCAGGAAGAAGAAACCCTGACGGAGATGCAACCAGAGCATATAAAGGAAGCCAACCACCACCAATGAAAAAAGACAAGATATAGACACCCAGGTCACCTCGCAAGAAACCTACAACAAAAAACGTTCTACCACGCATACCAGAAGGGGTATAGCTAGTGTAATATCCCCAAGGACGAGCCCTATTGTAATCATGTTTATGAATTGTAAATCATGTTTTTTAGGCTAGTGAGTCGAGTATTGATAAGATGGTAAGGATTATGAGTTTATTAGGCTGGAGAGCCTAAGTGTTAAGGCCAGGTGCCTGTTTTTGTATATGTAATTATGCAGAATGTTAATAAAAATATGAACATTGCTGTGTGCAGACCGACCAAGATGAATGAGTGATGGGGGACTAAGCTTCCACAGAGTGGGTAAGGGAATGGGGGCTGAAAGGTGGAAAGAAAGGCTAAGTGTTGGGCCTAGGGGCTAATCTAGGGGGCTTACCTCTAGAAAGGGATAATAATTTATTATTATTATTTCTTTAAAACTAAGGTGGACAATTTTGAGTGTTGTCCTAAGTTCTTGGAGAGGAACGCATGTTAATGGAGTGCATGCAGCTTCATGGGCGACATGTGTCGGCCCAGGCACATGTAGTTAAAATTTGCAGAAGTCAGTTGTGGGGGGGCGGTTCGCTCCTCATTCTGTCATCCTCCGCCTAAGTTCATAGGGGATCTAGGGCATCTAAACCATTTTTCCTATGCGTCTGCCTCTGCATACCCATGCACAATGAAGGAAACCCTCACGGGAAGATTGTTTGCTATCCATTTTCCATTCTCCATGAATTATGTTGAGCTCTGTGATCGACCTTTTCATAACGTCATGCATCTCTGAAAACAAAAAATCATGAAACCAACCCGTGTTGTTTTATTGTGGAGATGAAACATCCTGGATATGGCCTGAACCGTGTTGTGTCTTTGTATGATCTGTTGTAGTTTTTGGATGTCCATACCTAAATTAATATTGTTGTTGTCACCTATGAGTTAACCAAATTTTTATTGTTGTTGATGTTATCCTCACCTTGTGGGAATTGAAGTGGAAGTTGGTGGAAGAGTCGGGTGGTTAGGCCCGTGGTTGAAGAGGCGGGCTGTCATGCCTATGAGCAGCTCTTTACCAGGCGAAGGGTTTTTTGGGAAGTGGTTTTCTCCCAGAGAGAGTCCAGCACCAGCTACAGAGCTTTGAGACTTCCTAATCCAGCTTGTTTCCAAGACCCAGAGAGGGAGATGAAGCACTAATGGAATGTGCTTGTGAAGGTGTATACTCCCGGGTGGAATAGGCATGTGGGGAATGAGAGTTCATGAGTAGTGGGCATAAGAAGGCATCCTGGGAAGAATCCTTCTAGTTATTCTGTGCAATTTTCTCTATAACCTCAGCCTAGACTAGGATTCCTTGCCTTGGGTGGAGCTTAGTCCTAGCTCGGGGGTGACCCACTGCTGAGCGTGATGAGTGTTAATTTTGTACTTAATTTATAAGTAAATGCATGTTTTTGATTCTTGCAATATTATCATGTATTCAGCTATAATCATGAATTACTGTTAAACCCATTAAACCTAGAGGTTAGTCGTGATTATGTGATTACTCTGTTTGGTTTAGTTAAATGTGTGTCATATGACTTAATTCATGTTATATATATATATAAGTATGAGAATGTTGTTTCCACACAGTAGCATTTTCTCGATCGTGGGGTTGATGGTCGGGGACGTTACAGTATGGTATCAGAGCCATGGTTTCAACGTTGAGCCTGAGTGGGCTAGATAAGTGGTCATTGGACCCGAAGTTTCAGATTGAAATTGTGTTTGGAAGAACCAATTTTCAAACCTTAGAGCGTTCTTGAGTGCCAAGAAGACACTTGGCCGTGTTACAAAGCTCAGGAGGTGTAGTAGTATTATTAAACCACATTCGATGTGGTATTTGGCCACCAAAAGAGAGAGATCAACACTTGAGGTGTTGGATCCGTAGGATCTATTCAGAAGCAAAGGAAACCCTTTCGACCGTCATATCTGGAGAAGATGCAAGAAGGTTATTCTGGAAATATTTCAGAATTTCGGCAATCGGGAGAAACGAGATGTGTTGATGCACGAACTCCCAATGCCCAAAATCCCGAGGAAGATCTACACCATAGATATTAGGAAAATAACTTGACCATTGTATCATGCAGAGGAGTAAATCGCAATTTCAGAATTTCGGCAATCAAGAGAAGCGGGATGTGATAATGCACAAACTCCCAAAACCTGAAGTCCCAAAAAGAAAAGTGAATGTGGTAGGAACCGATGAAGACACTGAAGGTGACATGGACCCTCCTAAGCGTGCCACATTCCATTGTTTAATCGATGAAAACTGTATTACGTGGGCCCGGAGGGTAAAGTAAATCAGAATTTTGGATGTTGGAAGATTGGGAAGAAGTAAGTGTGGGGACTCCCGAGGTCCCGAGATCCAAAGTTTCAAAGTCTCGAGGTCTAAGGTCCTGAAGTCCCAAAAAATTTGAGGATAGAGAGACCACAATGGGTTTCATCCGTTGGTTGTTATGTAGACGTGGACCGTTGATCCACCCGGTTTTGTGAGTTCGGTAATCGGAACCCCGAGAGAAAGTCTAGTTTGTGCCTTGAAATCTTCGATGGCCGAAAGCCTGAGTATCACCTAGTGTTATAGCGTTTGGTCACAACCTGTGATCACATGTTTTGGGGACTAAGAAAGAGGGGGCTATCACCCGAAAGTTACAAAGCCAAGCAGATATCAAAATATTCATGAAATTGAACATTTTCTTAAATTGAATTGGTTTTGAATGTGTGGAATTTGTTAAGGAGAGATGGCCTGAAAAATTCTGGTTGTCTGCACATTATGAGTGCCAGAACTGATTAGAATTTCCTCATGGTGTAAATAAATGGAATAGGCATGGATTTCTTCCAGTTCAGAGAATGAAAGAGAAGAAAGGGAAGTCAACTTGGGATTCAAAGGATCGAACTCCAATGGGCATGAAAGAGAATTGGATAAGGAAGGGCATATGATGAAAATCATTGAAAGATTGCAGAAAGATGCCCAGGCTCGCTGAGCCGATAGCCAAAAGCTCATGAGGTTTAGGGATCAACAAGGTGAATTCAACTCAAAGATGTTGAAGAGCCTGGAAAGAATAGAAAGGAAATTGGAAAAGGAGAGTGACACAAGAAAAATAGGGAGTCACAAGACCCCTGAGATAAAAATAAGATTGAGGAGTGGTAGCAGACATCGTCGTCATTCCCCAAAGCATTCCGATAAGGAAGCACACAGTAGTTCAAGCCCATCCCCTACCAGAAAACACTGAATATCTAGAGTGGATGAATTGAAAGGGGAGATGAACAAGATTAAGCCTCCTATGTTTGATGGAAAACATAAGGAGGAAGATGTCGAAACATGGTTGCTTGGCATGAGGAAATATTTCCAACTGCAGAATTATTCCTCTCATGCAGAAGGAAGAATTGTGATGTATCAACTAAAAGGAAAAGCATCCATGTGGTGGGATCAGCTTGTGTAGGTGCAACACATTAGAGAGAAAGATATCACTTGGAAGGAATTCAAGAGGTATTTCGAGAGGAAATACCTGACTAAAAGATACTATGACAAAAAGATGGAGTTCTTTGAACTCAAGCTGGGCAACATGACCATTGATGAATACAAATGAAGGTTTTTGGAATTACTGAAGTATGTTCCATTCATTAAAGATGAGGCTGTCAAGATTCAAAGGTATCTGAGTGTACTGCCACCTCCCATTGGTGACAAGATTCAGTATGATGATCCTAACACTATGGAAGAAACAATAAGAAGAGTGAAATGATTATATGAACAACAAAGAGAAAAGCCTACCTTTTGGAAGGCTTGGGATGACCAGAAGAAGTTTAAGAAATAACAGAGGTAGAAGAGAAACAAACCTCCCTTTTTCAGAAATAGTCCTCAAGGACAGCCATCATTTAGAGAGTCGAGAATGGCTGAAGTGGGGGAACAAAGGCCAAGACAGACGCCTATTCATTGTTGGGGCTATAAAGAGAACCAAAAGTACAAAGATTGTCCCCATAAAAATGGCAAAGCAAGAGTTGTCCATAATGTTCAACAAGATGAAACAGTGGAGGACATGGGCAGTAGAATGCCAAGGATCTATGCGGCCCTGGAAAACAAGCAAGCTAAATTTCAGTCCCACATGATTGAAGTGGAATATATGATTAACAACCAATCATTTATTATTTTAATTGATTCAGGGGCTAGCCATAGTTATGTAGATCCTAGGGTGGTGGAAATTTTGCATTTATCAAGAAGCAAACATGAAAAGTCTTGGTTAGTGCAGTTGGCTAAAGGAACCAAGAGGAAAGTCACTAAGTTGGTTAAGTCTTGTCCTATGGACATGAAGGGATTGAGCACGAAGGTTGAATTGAATATTCTTCCTTTAGGCTCTTATGACTGTTTAATCGGGATGGATTGGTTGGACCAGCACCATGCCCTCCTGGACTATCATAACAAGGAATTTACTTGCCTGGATGAGGAGGGGAATAAGAAAATAGTCCAAGGAATTCCCAGAGCTGTGGTTGTTAGAGAAATCTCAGCAATGCAGCTGAAAAAGTTCTACAGGAAAGGTTGTCAATTGTTTGCAGCTCGTGTGGAGGAAGCATCCAGAGATGAAGTCTCAAAGATTGGAGACCATGCGGTACTAACAGAGTTTGAAGATGTATTTTAGGAGGTAATCGGACTACCTCTGAAGAGAGATATTGATTTCTCTATAAATTTGATGCCTGGAACAACTCCAGTGTCGAAAGCTCCTTATAGAATGAGTACGTCAGAGCTAAAAGAGTTGCAATTGTAGCATGAAGAGATTCTAAAGAAGGGGTACATTCGCCCAAGTGTGTCACCTTGGGGTGCCCTGATCCTATTCGTGAAGAAGAAGGACGGGACGTTGAGGCTGTGCATTAATTTCAAACAGTTGAACAAAGTAACTGTCAAGAACAAGTATCCCCTGTTGAGGATCAATGGTCTTTTCGATCAGTTGAAAGGTGCGAAAATATTTTTGAAGATAGATATCAGATCGAGATGTCACCAGGTAAGAATAAAGGATGAAAACATCAGCAAGACTGCCTTTAGAAAAAGGTATGGTCATTACGAGTTCACAGTGGTACCATTTGGGCTGTCGAACGCACCTGTTGTTTTTATGTGCTTGATGAATGGTGTATTCAGGGACTATCTAGACAAGTTTGTCATAGTATTCCTAGATGACATCCTGATGTATTCCAAGTCAGAGGAAGAGCATGAACAACACCTGATGATGGTGCTTCAAGTGTTGAGAGAGCACCAACTATATGCCAAGTTGAGAAAATGCTCATTTTATCAAAGGCAGATCCATTACTTGGGGCACATTATTTCAGAAGAAGGGATCACTATGGATCTTAAGAAGGTTGAGGCCATCACAGAATGGTCAGCTCCAAGGAATGTGGTGGAAGTTAGATCCTTTATGGGTCTAGCGGGCTATTACATAAGGTTTATCACAGGCTTCTCAAAGATAGCTCACCCTATCACTTCCTTTCAAAGGAAGGAGAAAACGTTTCAGTGGACTGAAGAGTGTGAGAAAAGTTTCCAGCGATTGAAGCAACTGTTAACCAACGCTCCAATATTGAGGATTGCAGATCCAAATGTGGATTTCGTGGTGTGCACAAATGGGTGTAAAGAAGGGTTGGGAGGAGTTCTCAGTCAGAATGGATTCATAATCTGTTATGAGTCCAAGAAGCTGAAAGAACACGAAAAGAATTAATGCACTCACGATTTGGAGTTGACAACAATCATTCATGCTCTGAGGAAATGGAGACATTACCTCATGGGAAGGATATTTGAATTGAGAACATACCACAACAGTCTGAAATACTTGTTTGACCAACCTACCTTAAATGTCAGGTAGAGTAGGTGGCTAGAGTTTTTGTGTGAATACGACTTTGATATCAAGCATATAAAAGGGAAGGAAAACAAGGTGGCCGATGCACTTAGCAGAAAGGTGCAAAACTTACATGCTTCAACCATTAGCATGTACAGGACTGATATTAAGGATAGAATTTTGGAAGCTGCAAATGCAGATTTGCAGTACAGAGACTTTGTAGAAAAGATACATCAGAGTAAGAGACCATAGAAAGAGGAAAATTACACCTTGGAAGTTGATGGAATACTTATGTACAAAAACAAAGTGTATATACCAATGTCCAGGGTTTGAAACTTGCAATTCTAAGAGAAATGCATAATGTGACTTATGTTGGGCACCCTGGATATTAGAAGACTGTGGAAGTAGTTAGGAGCCATTACTTTTGGCTAGGTATGAAGAAAGAGATCGTTGAATATATTGCCAGATGTATGGATTGCCAGAAGGTTAAAGTTGAGCACAGACACCCAACAAAGTTGCTACAACCTTTGTCCATTCCTGAATGGAAGTGGGAAGTGGTGACAATGGATTTTATTACAGGATTGCCTAGAACATGCAAGCTGCATGATTCGATCATGGTAGTGGTGGAAAAGCTTACAAAAGCTACCCATTTTATTCCACTAAAAATTACTCACAAGGTAGTAGATGTTGTTGATATTTTCGTGAAGGAAGTGGCACGATTGCACGAAATTCCTAAAACAATTATGTCCGACAGAGACCCAAAATTCACCTCAAATTTCTGGAAAGGATTGTTCAAAGGATTCAGAATGAATCTGAACTTTAGTACAACTTATCATCCTGAGTCTAATGGACAGACAGAGAGGGTGAACAGAGTGATAGAATACATACTACGAATGTATGTGATGGACAAACCATCAAAATGGGAAGACTACCTACACTTGGTAGAATTTGCTTACAACAATGGGTATCAAGCATCATTGAAGATGAGCCCATTTGAAGCACTTTATGGAAGAAAGTGCAATACTCCAATAAGCTGGGATAATCCAGCTGACAAGGTAGTACTTGGGCCAAAGTTGCTCAAGGAAATGGAAGAGAAAATGCTTAAAATTAAGTAGAATTTAAAAGCTACCCAAGACAGGAAGAAAAGTTATGCTGACAAAAACAGAACCCACAGAGAATTCAAAGTGGGTGATCATGTTTTCCTGAAAGTAAAAGATAATAGAAGTTCCCTGAAGTCGGGAAACTGTGCCAAGTTGGCAGACTGATTTTGTGGGCCATTTGAAATCCTAGAAAGGATTGGGCCAATTGCATATATTCTTGCATTGCCTACATCCCTGACTGTACATAATGTGTTTCATGTTTCATTGCTTAAGAAATATATACCTGATGCTAATCATGTTATCAATTTGAATGTGATTCAGGTGGAGCAAGAAGGTATCCTACAAGTGCATCATGTGTGCATATTGGACAGGAAAAACAAACAACTCCATAATCGATCTATAGGGATTGTAAAGGTCCAGTGGACCTGGTATGGTCCTGAGGATGTGACATGGGAGCCTGAGGATGCTATGCGGGTAGAATACCCACATCTTTTTGATGTTGTGTGAAAGTTGCATTGAGGACAGTGCAAAAATAAGGGGAGGGGATTGTAATATCCCCGAGGATGAACCCTGTTGTAATCATGTTTATAAATTGTAAATCATGTTTTGTAGGTTGGTGAGACGAGTATTAATAATCTAGTAAGGCTTATGAGTTTATTAGGCTGGAGAGCCTAAGTGTTAATTCCAGGAGCCTGTTTTTGTATATGTAATTATGCAGAACGTTAATAAAAATATGAACACCACTACGTGTAGATCGACCATGATGAATGAGTGATGGGGGACTAAGCTTCCATAGAGTGGGTAAGGGAATGGGGGATGAAAGGTGGAAAGAAAGGATAAGTGTTGGGCCTAGGGGCTAATCTAGCGGGCTTACCTCTAGAAAGGGATAATGATTTATTATTATCATTTCTTTAAAACTAAGGTGGACAATTTTGAGTGTTGTCCTAAGTTCTTAGAGAGGAACACATGCTGATGGAGCGCATGCATCTTCATGGGTGACATGTGTCATCCCAGGCACATGCAGTTAAAAGCTGTAGAAGTCAGTCGTGGGGGGGGTTTGCTCCTAATTCTCTCATCCTCTACCTGAGTTCGTGGGGGATTTGGGGCATCTGAACCGTTTTGCCTATGAGTCTGCCTCTGCATACCCATGCATAGTGAAGGAAACCCTCACAGGAAGATTGTTCGCTATCCATTTTCCATTCTCCGTGAATTCTATTGAGCTCTGGGATCGACCTCTGCATAACCTCACACATCTCTGAAAACAGAAAACCGTGAAACCAACCTAAGTTGTTTTATTGTGAGGATGAAACATCTTGGATATGGCCTGAACCGTGTTGTGTCTTAGTGTGGTCTGTTGCCATTTTTGGATGTCCATACCCAAATTCTTGTTTCTATTGTCACCCTTGAGTTAACCAAATTTCTATTGTTGTTGCTATTATCCTCACCTTGCAGGAATTGAAGTGGAAGTTGGTGGAAGAGTCAGGTGGTTAGGCCCGTGGTTGAAGAGGCAGGTTTTTTAGGCCTATGAGCAGCTCTTTCCTAGGTGAAGGGTATGTTGGGAAGTGGTTTTATCCCAGATAAAGTCCAACACCAGCTACAGAGCTCTGAGACTTTCTAATCCGGCCTGTTGCCGAGGCCCAGAGAGGGAGGTGAAGCACTGATGGATTATGCTTGTGAAGGTGTATACTCCTGGGCAGAATAGGCATGTGGGGAATGAGAATCCATGAGTAGTGGGCATAAGAAGGCATCCTGGGAAGAATCCTTCCAGTTATTCTGTGCAGTTTTCTCTCTAACCTCAGCCTAGACTAGGATTCCTTACCTTAGGTGGAGCTTAGTCCTAGCTTGGGGGTGACCCACTGCTGAGCATGATGAGCAGCATGGTCTAAGGCTGGGAGGTTCATGGAAGGCCTTCACGTGATTGTTAGAATTACGCCAGTAATAAAAGATAAGTGTTAATTTTGTACTTAATTTATAAGTGTATGCATGTATGTGATTCTTGCAATATTATCATGTATTCCGCTGTAATCATGAATTACTGTTAATCCCATTAAACCTGCAGGTTAGTCGTAATTCTGTGATTACTCTGTTTGGTTTAGTTAAATGTGTGTAATATGACTTAATTCATGTTATATATATAAGTATGAGAATGTTGTTTCCACACAGTAGCGTTTTCCTGGTTGTCGGGTTGATGGTCGGGGATGTTACAGTTAGGACCAGAGCTATTGGGTCATATCAAGAAGCTCAAATACTCTGACCATGATGTAGTAGATGAAGGAAGGTTTCTGGAACTTGCGAAGAGGGTATTTATCCAGACTACGGGCACAAATAGGTTTGGTGAACTGATTGAACAACCACTCCAGTGGGCAGCTAGGCTACAGAAAACGAGAATTTTAGGTCTATTGGACTTACCACATTTTGGCAAAGGTTAGCACACAACTGCATGCATCAAACAACTGCTAGCAGTCACACATGGAGGGGATATATGGCTAGACAATCCTGTCCCCATAGTCATTGAGCTTATTGCAAACATAATAGGGTTACCAATTCGGGGAATGGATCCTGCGTTGTTTTTGGATGACAAAACCAAGGAGAAAGCGCTAGTAGAAGAGATGAAAAATAAGTACAACACTGACAGGGGGACAAGAGGGATGATCATCAAGAATATCAATGATGCAACCACACAATTGGGCACGAAAGTCTTAGCCTGAAATATGCTAAGAAAATGTTGTAGGGAGGAAGTCCCAACTAGAGTTGTTGCAATCGCATCCCATTGCACAGAAGGAAATTCAATGAGTTGGGTGTCGTACCTCTTGAACTTGTTCATGGATGACTGCAAGGATGCACAGGATCTAGGAACAAATTTTCACTACTCATGGTTGATCACGCTTATAGCCCTTATGGGTTAGAGGGAACCAAGGTACGTAACTTTTTGTACCAGACCTAAACAAAACTAGGGAAAGAGGTATTCACTGCTAAAGGCGACGATGAGTGCTAGTCACAAGAGGATGAACATATCCATCTTCGAAGGGTACCTATGAGACCTACATGAAGCTATCTCCCATATGTGGAGAATCACACTAGAAGTTGTTGCACGATATGCAGACATCGCCACTTTCTAGGCCACACGACATGCAATGTGGATACAGGAAAGGAAGGATCCAGATAAAAAGTGGCTATAGATGCGCTACTGCATTGCCCAGGGTGATATTAACATGGTCATCAGTGAATGGGATGATGAATGGAGAATCCCATCCATTACCCAAGAAGTACCGAAAAGAACAACAGAAGAAGAGGTAGAGTAGGGAGAAATGCAGCCTCCGAAAATCCAAGTGCCCAAGAGACCAAGAACGGGCCGAGGAAAGACAGAGAACCAGAAGGAGAAGAAGGAGAGTATGCATCCGACCAAGGAGCAGCAGCAATAGGCTAAACTTGCGCAAGAGATAGCAACAAATACTAACACATAGGAACTAGGGGGAAACAAGAGGCCAACCACACAAACAAGAGGTGCGCACAAGAAATCAAAGGCACAACAAACACCGCCAGAAAATATGATCACGGATGATGATGCGGAAATGATCGCCAGAATAATCTATGGTTGTCTATCCGAGGACTTCGACCATGATGCACGCCACAGGCACAAGATCCAAGAGGAGTTGGAAAACATGCGGAAACTCATCAAGCAACAGGGGAATCGAACCATCAGCACCACAAATAGAAGCAAGAATGCAGGAAGAAGAACAAGAGTCAGGCCAGACACTACTACAACCACACATAACATTTGACATCGACCCTAGTATGTTGCGCATGGACGAAATTGTGGGGTAGACACCCTTGAAGGACTTAATCCAAATCCAACTCGGGTTTACAAGGATACCATCAGGAGCGCTACACAGGTTGTAAGTGAGCGTAAACCATGAGGTACAGTCTTGCACATGAAGAGACTTAACCAAATTGAAGCAGGAAACAAAGAAGCAGGACATGTTGGAAATAGTATATGAGAAGGCTAAATATGAGACCCGGGAGGAAAGGGAGTGCATAAAAACATTAGAGTAGAAAGTGGCAAGAACCTACGAGAAGATTCCATAGGCTGCGCAGAGTGAGGTAATAACAACAGCAGAAAAGATTGATTGGATTACACAGGAAATTGATCATTACCAGAAGGAGATTGAGGATCTCTGAGAAAAGCTCATACCAACCACTCCACTAGAAGTCAAGGAGAAAATGAAGCAGGAAGCAACAACGTAGCTGTAGGAGATAGAGCAACATGTTAGCACAGTAGCTAACTTGCTTGATAAAGAAACATGTTAGCACAGTAGCTAACTTGCTTGATAAAGCAACATAGATTTGGACCAGGTTGGAGGAGGATCAACAGGTCCACAAATGGGACATGGAAGAAGAAAGGATCAACGTCACCCAAGATCTCAAGATAAGAAGAAGACAATACCAATTATAGAGAACAACAAAGGGACACGGGACATGAAGAGATTGCAGGCAAAGATAATCACTACACAAACCCAGAAACAAGAGTGACAAGATCAAATGGAACCATTGCAAGAGCAGGTAGCAGAAGTCCTAGCATAGGAAGAGGAAGATAAGACACTGTTACACATCAAAATTACTCACTTCGATAGTGTCGCAAGTGTCGCAAGTGTCAGGAAAAGTATACTGCTATGATGCCTATGTTGTGCCTATAACGAAATAAAGAGGACACTTGACACATGTCAAACACTTGATTTGGAAGAGGAGGAATGGTTAACTAGGCTTATGAACCTCTTGCCATCTGAAAGAACCATAAAAACTGAGTTTTTGGAGGAGAGCGCTCCCCTATACCTCTCTCAGGAGTGCTGGTGCTCCCCCTTACACTGTTTGGGAGTGTTATAATTCTCTGATAGCCCTTCTAGGGGAGCGTTGATGGGTTTAGGGAGTGATGGCGCCCCCCTAAAGCCTACTAGGGAGCACTATAATTCTCTGATGGCCCTTTTGAGGGAGCGCTGCCTATTCTGGGTAGTAGTTGGTTTGTTGAGATGAATGAGGGGAGGATCCCTTCAATCCTTGAAGGCAGTTGGATTCAAATCCCTATTCAAGCCATGATCTTAGGGAAGATCCCTAACTGAAGGAGGAAAATTATCAACTCACCCCAATGATATCTCAAGTGGTTGAGCCTCTCCAAGGCTATATAAGCAGGCTTTCTCATGGTGAAAGAGGGATCTGGATGGAGAATCATACCAAACTTATGATCTCATAAGTGATATTTAGAGAAGGGATGAGAAGCATGAAACCTATGATCTCATAGGAAACACACAGTGAAGTGGAGGCTAATCAGCGAAGCTATCGTCATTCCGATTGTGGAGCTTTTGAGCAAGGGTTAGGCAAGGAGAACTTGATGAAACTACTACATTCCATCTATGGCTATAAGTAACATCTTTTCCTCATTAATGTAATATGCTTGGCCTATTTCTTTCTAATTTGTGTTTGAAATTACATGAATTTGTCTCTAAGTAGATAGTTCTGCTTTGAACTAATCTCGATAGAATAGGAAGTGGTTGTACTTTGTTTGTCTATAGGGCGTATCGAGGAGCTCAAGGTTGGAGTTCAACTCGGAGCGTGCAGGGACAAACACTGATAAAAGGTACGTTTTTCCTCCTTCCTCTTCATGCATTAGTTTGTGTAGGTCTAATAGGAAGTCAGTGACCATGATAAGCACTTTCTGTCTTAGAGTTAATAGTCTAGCTCTTTGAGGAGATCTACCTGTCCGCATGAAGATTTTCCTTCAACAAAAACTGGTGACTCCACTAGGGAGGAATAAAAAAAAATCAGTTTTGGTCTTCCTCATAGACCTTGTCTTACCCTTTTGTTGTTTCTAGAGCTTGTTCACTCCATATGTATGATTGCACTTCCTGATTCAATCCTCAATCCATCACATGCATCTTGATTGACAAAAAATTGACTGAGTTTTTGGTTTTTTTGACATTTTTCTGAGTTTTTGAGCCTGGCGTCCCTGTGCCCATGTTAGCCTAGCACCAACACTCCCTAAAGGTCTCATACAGAGCTTTATAATGCTCTGGTGGCCCTTACACCAAAGCGCCAACCTCTTTTTTGCAAAATTACCTTCCAGAATTGTGTTTTTTGCAACTCAGTCTCTGTTTTTTCCTTTGTCCAGCTTCTTGATGCTTCATTATATCTTCCTAATGACATTTGACCCTTTGCTTTCTGGGAAGTAGGCACTTTGTTGTTCATATTTTGTGACCTTGTCCCTTATTTTGAGTTTTTTCTCCTGTTGAGAACTTGGAATCAATCCACTGCGTTTTTCTCTCTTATCTGACCGAGCATAAACTCTGGTGAAGGACATTAGAAGTATATGAATCTTCTCATTTGGTTCTTTAAGGTCATCTTGTCCAATCTCTTTCTCCTTCCTTTTGCGTTTTTGGTTTTCTTTCTCTTGTTTGATAGCAAGAGGGTGTGTTGTTTGTGTGAAATTTGCTCATACTTGTCTGAATCTCCTTGATCTGAAAGGGTAGTTAGTAAGAGAAGTTTTTTGCATTGAATCATCATTCGCATACAAATGACAAAAGATGCATTTTAGTGATTGGTTTTCATATTAGAAGGCATTTTTGAAAATGTTTTAGCATTGCATTAGATTTGATTGAGAACCAATTGATTTGAGGACATTTCATATTAGTGTTTGAAAGTGAAAACGAATCTCTCTCTCTCCCTTAAATAGACATTCATCGAAAAGAAACGACTGCTTATCATCTTTTATGCATTTTTGGGGAATTGAGTCATCATTCCATCCTTTTCACTTTCATACACCCCTTTTGAGTAAAGAACAACCGTAAAATGAACGCTAATTAAAAATTATTTAGAACATTTTTTTTCTAGGATCTTCCACCAATAGTAGACTAGGGTTAGCACTTTGGATTAGGCTGTGAGTACAACTCTCCAAAGTTTTTCAAAACAAACATTAGCATCCTGAGCTAGGGAGAGTCAAATCCAATTGTCGTATTGGTTTTCTGGGATCCCCCTCTCACACAGGGGTTATTCATGAGGTTGCATTTGGGTGAATTACGGAGATTATCCCTCTGTGGTTCAACTGTTTGTAGCAGGGATGATTTTAAGGATGGAAATTTATTTTTAAATGTAGAAAACTTGGCGAATCTTACTAATTCTTCATATGCCAACTATAAATGTTTGGCGATATTTTTATAAAAAAATTCAAATTTCTAAGGATATTATATAGTTTGTATAAAATTTTGGTGATTTTTAAGGTAAAATAATTTTATCCTATAGAATTTGGGCGAATCATTTTTAGAATAGTGAATCGTTTTTTGGGAAAAACCATGGAAAAATAGCCCATGAGCGAAATTTAGCCCCAAAAATCATCCCTGGTTTGTAGTGGTCGAATCGTATATTGGGGATCACTTGGAGGTATACCCACGATTATGTGTGGGAGCCTCTCAGGTTGATTCTGGACTTGTTATCCTACTAATACATTTTGGATCAAACTGTCGACTGTACCCACCCAGGGACTCACTATGAATTGGTGTATTTAGTTGCCATAATCTTTAGGTACTTACACAAGGTGACAGTGAAGGGAAGTCTCACTGTACCTGGAACAGACATTGGTCAAACTCACTCGGGCTCCTTGGAGGGTAAATCCAAAATTACTACGTGGAAGCTTACACCAAGTTGAAAGTCTGTTAAGCAGGTCGCCATTGTAATTGTTCCACCATATCCTAGCCCCTTCTTGACTTGATCATGCGACGTTGGATTTCATCACCAACTAGTACAATCATCGAGAGAAGGTTTGTCTGCTTGGTTGATTCCTAGATTTTATTAGCGCATGCTGTTTCTTTTTGTTAGTTGGCCCTAGATTTTCAGTGTGTTTTATTTTTCTCCACAATTGAGCCGGTAGATGATAAAGGTCTTTTTCAATCACATAGGATGCAAGGGATGCCTCTGAAAGGCTATCAACCCTTACCTCCTAACCCTCTAGAACACAACTATCGTAGGCAGGTAGAAAATCCATCTGACACTGGAAGTTCAATTGCTCCTTCATTAGATAACTCCGAAGGCGCTTTGTTCACGGTTAAAAATCCCACTACACCTTTGTCGGTAACTCCGCTCGAGCCACTTTTGGTTCATTTAGACTCCCTTGGGAACGTCATAGACGAAGAGGTCCCATGATTACCGAAGAGGATTTTTACCGAAACATATATGGGATCCACAGAACCAATATTTGGTGATGAGTATATGACTCTTGTTCGTCCTAGCAACATAGTAGAAACCAATCCCACACCTTCTCGTTCTATATGGAGGACTTCATCGGGACGTGATCTCTATGAACATTTCGAATCCTTTCGAAAACCCTTTCAACCTCATGACCCTCCTAGTGAAACAGGACCATCTGGTCAAACCATGAATCACCCAATCAATTAGGTTATTCACCCTCCTTCTACACCAGCACAAATCCATCCTAATGCTGGACTCATCACCTCTACTCATCCCCAAATCACTTCAATCTCTACCCCCGTTTCTACAAGATTTTACTCTACATCTCCACATGTTCCACATGATCTTGTTGGGACATCTTCTCACTCGAGAACGTAGACCCCTACTGGCCAAACACAACTGGCTGGAGGGAAACCACCATCCAACGAACCTTTTCCTCTGGAGGACTACCTTTCCATGGCGGGCCTACCCCTCCCAAGGGACAACCCACTTTTCATGCTCCTCCTGGAGAGCAACCTCCGTTTCCCAGTCACACCCCAGTCGTAAATCCACCGCTGGCAGGGGGGCAACCCTTGTTGGCTGGAAACCCTTCACAATCCCGGGGAGTATCTCCAGGAGGCATTTTTACCCAACTCCACATTGGGGAGCTGTTATCGGACAAATCGGTAGGTGCGGATACTAACTGATCTCCCTAGATCCACTTAAATATAGAACAAAACACACCAGAACATGATGCTTTCCTTAAGTTTTAGATATTGAATTTACTAACTAAAGAGGGATGAGTGACATACCATTTAAATGTCGCTTCCTCTTGCCATCA
>JZKD02S0168025.1:116240-134235 GCA_000966675.3 Picea glauca
CTACACCCTCCTCTACCTCCCCCCAAACTCAGATCTCTGAGGTAAATGCAGTTCAATCTACCCCTTCACAACAATTCGAAGGTAAGAAGAGGATAAAGAATAAATAAAAAATTAATAATGAACAACCCAAATATAAAACACCTGCTACCGAAAAGCAATCACAACGGAAACTGAAATTCCCATGTATCATTTGTGGTGACGATCACTACACTCGAGATTTTCCGTTGGAATTTGATGCACTAGGTGACACCGTGCCTCTTAGTCCAGCCAAAACGTCATACGTTTCTACCCAATCCACTTCTCCCTCATCAGATGACCAACATATATTGGCGCCTGACGTTTCCTCGATGCAATCACGGTTGAGTTCCTTATCGTCGACAATCGACTGCATTTCCCCAATTTTTCATTTTGATGAAACTATTCCGAAAATGTTTCGCATTGACAAGTTACCTCGAGATAATAAACGTCTTCGATCCTCTTTTCTTCCCCCTCATGAAGAAATTCGGGAAGATATACAGTCTATCTCCCCTCTTGGTGTTGACTTGTCATCATCTCCCATGATTTCAACTTCCAACGATTTGGATCCGGTAGTGGACATGGTGATTTCTTCAGTAGGATTATTGGAGCCTGATCTCCTTACTCCTATCGTAACCCTCAACATGTGTTCCTTCTCGAGTGATTATCTTCCATCTAGCGAAGATCTCCTGGAGGCCATGACCGAGTTTTGTCCCTTGATATGGTATCCTTCCAAAACATTATCCTCCTGGAAGCCATGATCAAGAAGAAATCATGAGCATAGTTTCTCTTCTCTGTGGCAAGCTCATTAAAAAATGAAACAGAGGCTTTGAGCATAGTTCTTTTCCTATGTCAAGCTCATTAAAAAATGAAACAATCACCTCTCTTGAACATTATTTTCATCCACCCTTCTCCTTTTTCTCATCTAGTAGAGAAATTGGTGACAACCTCAACGTCGGTGAATGAATTGAAGCTTGGAGGGCATGTCTCCATTGATGATCATTATGGAGTTAAGGCACTAGATTTTCAAGCTGGGGTCTTACCGAGCTTAGTCTTTGTTCTTTCTCGTGCTCGTAAATACATGAGAATGCATCCAGGTAAACTTTTATCTCTTTTTCGGACTTGTATGGATACACAAAAAAGGAACCCCCTGGAGTCTCCTTTAATCTCTTTTCAGACTCTCTAAACATGAAAAGATTGCCGAGTGATCTTGCTTCCTTTCCCACTCATTCAAAGGTTTGAAAGGGCGTCTTTCGAGTGATAATTTATCTCTTTTTCGACCTCGTGAGACTAACATTACGAAAAGGACAACACTGGAGTCATCTTTAAGTTCTTTTCAGACTCTCTAAAGATGAAAACATTGCCGAGCGACCTTGTTTTCTTCACGGTCGTTAAAGTATTTGAAGCAAACGTCTATTGAGCGATAGTTTATCTCTTTTTTTGTCTCATTAGACTACTTTAGGAAAAAGGAACTAAGAGAGTTCTCTTTTAAGTGTTTTTCCAAACTCTATAATCATGAAAAACCTTCGAGTTTTTTGTCTTTGGACTCGTTAAACAAACATCAATAGGCCCATACGAGATTGAACCCTTACTTCTTCTAGTTCGTTAAGCAAAGGAAGAGGGACTTACTGAAGGTGAGTTATATCGAGCATGTGTTACCCTCCTCGATCTCGTTAAATTAAAAAGAGGTACTCGTCTATCTGGATGGGGAAAAAAATTAAAAGAAGCAAGCCAAGCAGTTTTTGAGAACATTACCAAGTAATTCTTAGAGTCGCCCTTGAACACGGCACTTTGTCTTTGCACACATCTTAATCCGCTGAACCTCTACACTGAACCAATCCTCTGAGTTTTTCTTACTCCTTTGGGTCACCCGAAAAAAGTCACAGTATCCATTGCATCATCATGTTTTGGTCCATGTCATGTTTTTGATGTTGTGCCTCAGTGTTCAAGGGAAGTATCCACCTCGAGAGTCAGCCATCACAAATATTTTGTCTCAATACCCGTGTCAGTCCATGTTCATTTCATATACCAATTACATCTCTTTGTCTGTTTCATGTCATTGATGGGGGATACATCAAGGCCCTCCTTCGACGAGTCTATTCCTGTCGACTTCAACACATTATCCAGGAACTAGATTTAGAAACCAATTAGTACTTTGGGACCTGCATGGCTCAATGACAGGCCTCCTCACATTGGACAGTGGGTTTACATCATTGACCTCTGATCAGACGATTCCACAGATGTTCGACTTCAGCTCATCCATTCACATTCGTTGGAATGTACTAGAGTACCTTGGGAATTGACGCAGACCGCACCCTCTGCCTCAGCAAAGGCCTCTGCACTGACCTCCCGGTCTTAAGGATCGTTCAATTTCTTTCTCGAGTTGAAGTGGCTCTTCCGATTCCTCAGTGGAATCTCTGTTAAAAACCCGATCCAGAGGTCCTTCTACTCACCGGCACGACTCTTCTGCACTTAACCGTGAGCTTCCCTGATCTTAATTTCGGGTTTCGGGGTTTCTTTATTCCCGATATCAAGAATTCTCTTCCTCTTGAATCCCTGATCTCCAAATTGTCGATGCGCCCATTTTTTCCTTAGCCCCACCTGGCTACGCTCTAATCCATATGACCTGCTCTCATAAGACCGCAGTCTTATGTCTTTTGGGATTTCCCTATTCAAAAGTCCTACCTCTTGACTCCCGAAATGGCCTTTCTCAACTTAGCCCCTCCTAGCTATACCTTGGTCCATATGACCACTATCCCTGTGACCACAGTCGTATCTCCTATCGGGGTTTCAGACATCTCAATGCCGAAATACATAAACCTCGTGTCCACGGGATTCTCGATATCCCGACTCGCGATTTCCCGATTGACCACTTTTCCTTTCGGGAAATTTCCTGATTGCTCTGATCTCCTTCCCCGTGTCCTCCTATGATGGACGGTCCTGATCACCTCTCACGATTTCGCGACTTCTAATGCTCCGGAAGTCTTGTCCTCTGGACTCGCGAAACGCCAAACTCCGATGCACCGATTTAACTTTCTATCGAGACTTCCCCCGATAATCTGGATCTCCGCCACATGTCCCCAACTGATGGACGACCCTGATCCAATCTCGTTGTTTCAGAGTTTTCGATACCCCGATGACAGAAATTCTCTGTTAACTCAAAACCCCGGTAGTTGATATACCGATGGGTCGCTCGATCTCCACCATGCGTCTCCACAAACGGATGGCTCAGATTCCCTCTCGCTATTTCGAGACTTGAAATGTCCCAACTTTCTCAACCTTGAGAACTCCGATATCCCGAGTGTCAATTCTCCTCTATGCTGACAGCTGGCCCCACAAATGGCACTTCCCTCCTTTCAGAGTTTCGGACTTCAAAGTTCCGAAATGTATGGACTTCTTGTCCACGGAATCCCCGATATGCCAATGGACTCTCCTGATATCGCCATGTGTCCCCCAATAGATGGACGGCTCAGGCTTGTATCGGGGTTTTCATTGTGAACTTACCCGATCACTCATCCTCGTGATTTTCGATTTCATGAGTGCCGATATCCCGATGCACCAATGCCTTTCGAGACTTTTCTCCCCTCCTTACGAGGGATTAAACCTCATGCAGTTTCTAGCTGATCCAACGGCTAACGGGTATCTATGTGAACATCTGACGGTCCACAATATCTTGGGCTCACACCTTGGAAACCCAGTCATAACCTCCTCGCTCCTTTTCCAGATCCGACGGCTGACAGGATTTTTCTCTAGATCTGACGGTGCAGATCGTTTCTTCCTGTGCGCTCCTCGTGAGCTTCCTGGATGTAGAAACCAACAGTCCATATCTCTTTTCTCCAACCGATCCGACGGTTGTTGTGCTCTCTCGTGAGCTTCTGCACTTTCTTCCAGCCTTGGAAGGATTTCAAAATCCAAAGGCCTCAACCTTTGCTCCCTTTCTCTATGAGCTCCATGAATCTGAGTCCTCGCCTGCGCTCTTCAATGACGCTATTCCTCCTAAGCTTATCCTTGAATCCCCAAGGGATTCTTTGACTTCTGCACCTCTGCAAGGTATTTACATGCACACAGTGTTGTCCCTCCTGAGATTCTCAACACTCAGACGCCTAAGGGATTTTATCCTTCTTTTTTCTCCCACAGATGGGGAAATTGGATGCCCTCCTGGCTATCCTTCTACTCAAGCAACCTCTTGCTAAGTATGCAGGGTGTTTAACAACCCTGTGAAGATCCCTTAGTGGATTATTCCTCTAAATTCAAGAACTCAAAGAGTTCTCTTCTCCCTGTGCCTGTCTGCACACTAAATCAATGCCCTCCTGGTAGAGTATCTCCTCCCAGAACGTTCAGTAGTTCTGTCCTTTGTGCACCTATACACCCTCTGAATTCCCACCTGGTAGAGCTCTCAGAATCCTCAGTGATTCTGTTTCTTCTGTCTGAACTCACAGCAGAGTTCTTCTTTAGCACCCTGTGTCTGTGCTCAATGCCCACTTGGCAGAGCTCTACAGAACTCACAGTAGAGTTTATGTCTGCAACTGTGTCTCTCATACATAGCCTTGCCTCCAAGATATTCAACAACCTTGAGGTCTTCCCCTGAGTTGTTGACTCCAGTTCTTGTGCCGCAACACGTCTTTGTCTGAACCCGCAGAATTCAGAAGTGAAACCTCTGTGCACTGCTATCAGAACCCACAACGTTCTGTGACACCCTCCTGGTATGAATCCTCAAAGACCTTCACCTGAAATCACACACACTCCTACAAATGCAACCCTACAGTATACATCTACAACATATAAAAACACCCACAGACATTCATTCAACACAGAATCCATGCAGGAAAAACTGCTTTTGTTTATACTAAAATGGAAAATGCCTATATTTACAAGGTGTTCCTGAGCACGCCTGTAACAAGGTCTCAAATCTTCTCCCTTCTGCTCTCTACTCGCAGATTCTCTTCTATCCTCTGCCGACTAACTCGCTCCCCCAAAATGAGATACTAAAATCTATTTTTACCCGAGGGGGCTCTTCAAGATCTTCCCTCCAATCTACCTACCCTATTCAATTACATTGAATGGGCTGTCTAGTCCACTATCCGGATCTAGATCTCAACCTTACAAAACATTAAAGGCCTTCTTATGTACAGCCTGCGCAAAGGCATGGCTCTGTGGCTCAACAACCTAGACATTTAATTACATTCAATTACAAAATAGAAGATGAGGGTTGTGCCTCTCTTTAGCCTTGAATGCACGTGCTTGACACGGCTGGCTGGCTGGCTAGCTGACGTGGAGATATGCTCCTACATCAGGAATCATTGACATTAATGGTGATCTCCCTTGTGCTTGTTAACAGTTTACTTCATTGACCGGTAATCAAGTGGTTTCTACCATGTTCGACATCAAGACATCTATTCACATGGTTAGATTCGTACTACATCGGGATCGGTAAGAAGACCCTGGGTTGAGTGATCACTTTGATATGTACTTTGCCCAGGTTGTGAAGGATTTTCTCTTAAACAGTGGCACATATACTATCACATAGATCCACTTTGTATTGGTCATGGCTATGTCTTGTCATCTCGTGGATCCACTGTGTATTCTTCGTGGCTACGATCAGTTTGTGTCATAAGAGTATAGATCCACAATGTATTTTCCGTGGCTATACCTTTTTATCAATACAATTATGGATCCGCAGTGTATTTTATGGCGGCCATATCTTGCAAGTCTTTATCACCCAAGCATAGGTATGCCTGCCTTGGGTTTGAAACATGTCATAATATTTGTTGGATGTTTGTGTGCAACTTATGTCTGGTTCTTTGCATCTATACCCTTGCTTGAAAGTCTACAAAGCATTTCAATTATCAGTTCTCATCTTCTAATTTCATACTTTAGGGGGAAATCTGTTACACATCGAAATTACTCACTTCAATAGTGTCGCAAGTGTCGTCATTACAAGTGTCGCATTTTGCTCACAAGTGTCGCAAGTGTCAGTAAAAGTATACTGCTATGATGCCTATGTCATGCCTATAACGACATAAAGAGGACACTTGACACATGTCAAACACTTGATTTGGAAGAGGAGGAATGGTTAACTAGGCTTATGAACCTCTTGCCATCTGAAAGAACCACAAAAACTGAGTTTTTGGAGGAGAGCGCTCCCCTATACCTCTCTCAGGAGTGTTGGTGCTCCCCCTTACACAGTCTAGGAGCATTATAATTCTTTGATAGCCCTTCTGGGGGAGCCCTAATGGGTTTAGGGAGTGTTGGCGCCCCCCTAAAGCCTACTAGGGAGCACTATAACACTCTGATGGCCCTTTTGAGGGAGCGCTGCCTATTCTAGGCAGCAGTTGGTTTGTTGAGATGAATGAGGGGAGGATCCCTTCAATCCCTGAAGGCAGTTGGATTTGAATCCCTATTCAAGCCATGATCTTAGGGAAGATCCCTAACTAAAGGAGGAAAATCCTCAACTCACCCCAAATGATATCTCAAGTGGTTGAGCCTCTCCAAGGCTATATAAGCAGGCTTTCTCATGGTGAAAGGGGGATCTGGATGGAGAATCATACCAAACTTATGATCTCAAAAGTGATATTTGGAGAAGGGATGAGAAGCATGAAACCTATGATCTCATAGGAAACACACAGAGAAGTGGAGGCTAATCAGTGAATCTATCACCATTTTGATTGTGGAGCTTTTGAGAAAGGGTTAGGCAAGGAGAACTTGATGAAACTACTACATTCCATCTATGGCTATAAGTAACGTCTTTTCCTCATTAATGTAATATGCTTGGACTGTTTCTTTCTAATTTGTGTTTGACATTACATGAATTTGTCTCTAAGTAGATAGGTCTGCTTCGAACTAATCTCGATAGAATAGGAAGTGGTTGTACTTTGTTTGTCTACAGGGCTTATGGAGGAGCTCAAGGTTGGAGTTCAACTCGGAGCGTGCAGGGACACACACCGGTAAAAGGTATGTCTTTCCTCCTTCCTCTTCATGCATTAGTTTGTGTAGGTCTAAAAGGAAGTCAGTGACCATGATAAGCACTTTCTGTCTTAGAGTTAAGATTCTATCTCTTTGAGGAGATCTACCTGTCCGCAGGAAGATTTTCCTTCAATAGACACAGATAGCACAGACCCAGGAAGAATGTGCATGATTGATTAGTGACAAATTTGTAGTCTAGGTAGTGGACATAATCAAGGAGAATATTGCGCAGGCACAGACACAAACAACAGAGCTCAAGGAAAAGTTTCAGACCATCACCAAGGAGATCGAGGAAGCTCAAAAGGATTAGGTGGCTTGGGACGAGCCACATGTCAATGTTGGGGGCTTGTTGGCAGCAGGCCAAAGTGGAAAGAAGGATGATCGTGGGGAAAGAAAGCATGAAGAGCATGGAGCAATAGCTAGAAGGATACACAACACACGCGCATGCAAGAAAGAGTGCACAAGGAAAGTGACAACTGGAAGGAAGAACAACATGGGCATGAGAGGAAGACCTAACGTCAGTAGGGTTAGAGTTTTGGTAATGTATTGTAATGGTTAAAGATCCAAAGATGTATAAATACCGATACAGAGGCATTATAGTGAGTTATTGGTCATAGATTTTGTAGTTTTTTCGACATAGTTAGTAATCGGGTTTACATTTTGTTGTATGAACTATTTTTTACACTGTTGAGCTAGAGGAGATGAGAGAAGGTAAATCTTGAGGATTAGATCACAGGCTGAGGAGGTTGGTGTGATCTATTTCGCCTCATATAGATCTTACACATCTGAGGAGATTTGTAAGTGCATGACGATGTAGATACATAACTATCATAATAAAAAAGAGACAAGAGACAAATCTTTGTGGATGTAGCCTAGGAGGGGGTGAACCATGGTAATATCTGTGTAATGTGATGAACGCATGCATATATTTATCCTCTTTTCAATAGTGATTTTTTGTGCTTAATGAATGAATGAGTTATTATATTTCTTGTTTAAATATTGTTCGCGATAATGAGGGAAGAAGCTGCTGAAATTACTGCATAGTCGTGAATAAAAGTATGTTGCATTTACCAGTTCTAATAATGGTTCAATGGTTGAGTTCTCATATCTCATATTCAATCCTAGGCTATAAAAACGTGAGTCTTGCAACCACCCATTAAAGCTATCTGGGGTGAGACTGCACAATGCATTTTGTGTGTTGTGTTGCCTTCTGGTTTACCAGGAGGGCCGATAGTTTTAGAGGATTTGTTGGAAACTCGAAAGATATGAACCCTGGGTCAATAAATCAGATGGTATAGAAGAAGATATAACCAACAAATTATCATCAAGAGATCTATTGATATCATATGACATTTTCAATGTCCAATATACATTGTGATTTTCTAATCAAAGTGTGTTGTGCTTAAGTTCTATAATGATGTCTTTAAACACCACCTTTGTCTTCAAAATTGTATTCCCTCTTTGATTATTTGCATATTTTTTTATTTTTTTTTTAACGAGTTCCACACTATTCCCCAACAAAAAGTATATCCCTACTTTGACAAGGACTAAAAATCAAGACTCAATGGTATCATATATCACTTATATTTGAAAATTTTCTCTACTATATATTTCTTTTTTATTTTGCACATAAAATTATGTAAGGCAATAGGTAATCACTTTAGAAATCAAAGATTTATGTGCCATTTATAAACATTATTTCATTAGCATAGAATTGAAATATAAGTTGCAACTCATTATTATAAATCTATTCATTATTGCATATCTAAAACCTTGAATAAAAACTTGGTCTTTCTTGTTATCTCCCTCTTCTTTCCTATCTAACTTGAAAGTACTTCAAAAGATTTAATAAGTTGGTTTCCAACCATGCTTTAAAAAAGAGATCTCTATTTAATCAATAAATTCAATAAAATAACCAACTCTATTCTTCTTTCTAAGACAATTAATTAACATAAATATTATTTAACATATGACATACCATTGATTTACCTAATAATATTTCTAATATGGATTCGAATTTTATAGGATGTTTTTGGAAGGCCCGATGAAAATTAAGGTTATCTACTACATTCCATGGGCAAATAAGAATTATGAACCCTACTTTAATCCAAGATCTTGGAATCTTTAATCAAAGTGCTCCTTATAATGAAGTCTCAACTTCTCTGGTTTGATTATGATTTTAATAAAGTTGTCCAATCTTATCTATCCACTTTTTAAGATCTTGGAATCTTTAGTCAAAGTGGTCCTTATAATGAAGTCTCAACCTCTCTTGTTTAATTATGATTTTAATAAAGGTGCCCACTCTTATATTGATTATCCACTCTTTATGGTATGATATTCTTTAGTTTTTAGCCACAATGAGTTTCCATGGCCCTTACCGTGTACTACAATTTCTAATGAGTTTCCCTTTCCTTACAGCTTCATTTCGTTGTAAGTCATTGATATTATTTAAAAGAGTCAAAATCAAGGAAAACAAACTAATGGATAAGTAGAGGTTTCCTCAAAAAGTCAAAATGAGTGGTTATTTTTGTTGAACTTGGATAAAAGTCACTGTAAAATTCATAACAATATTAATCAATATATAAGTGTGAATGTTTTTCAATTGGACCTTTTCTTTTTGTAAATAAGGCCGATCAAGATTATATTACTTTCACCAAAAATAAAAATTTTGGTATAAGTTATACTTTTAGATGAGTACGAGGAGGCCCAATACAAATAATATTTTCCATGTAAGATAAAGGCAATGATGATGATGTACACTATTGAGTTATATAAAAACTAAAATTTATGTTCGAAGTAATATTCATGTAGTAGATAATATTTTCCATGTAAGATAAAGGCAATGATGATGATGTACACTATTGAGTCATATAAAAACTAAAATTTATGTTCAAAGTAATATTCATGTAGTAGATAATATGTTCAATGTAATATTCATGTAGTAGATAATATGTTAAATGATAATGGATTATTGCATTTTGATTTTTTTTTTTTTATGCTATGTTAGTTGTAAGGAAAATTTAATTAATTTTATATTGTTTTAACTTAATAAAGTGAGTGGTTTCCGAGGTGTAGGACAGTTTGTGACAGAGTGTGTTGTTAAGGCACTTCATGATGTTAAAAGTCATCGGTTCGAAACCTGCAGGGACAAAAAATCCAGCCATGTTAAGGGTTGGTGTGGCTCAGTCGGGTGCGATCCCCAGGTGATTTTGACGACTTAGATGCCCCTGAGTCACAATTTCTTAGCCACAGGTTAGTCCCACATGTCACGGACAAACTAACAAACAAAAAAAAAAAACTTAATAAAGTGAGTGAAACCCTAAAATTATGAGGTAATAAATCAATAGGTCTTGGTTTGTGCACCATATAATTTGTTTTCCATATAGGCAAGACAATAAAAAGTTATGTGAGAATTATGATATATATACAAATAAAAATGGATAATTTTTTTAAACACATTTTCCTTATATAAACACACACACACACACACACACACACACGTATTTTCATCGATGATGAATATGTGGAGCATATTTAAAAATCTCAATGAAAAAGTAGACAATAATAAGAATCTAGAAAAATGAGAATATTTGTGTTTATACAGCTTAACCCACCAAGTTCATCAATTCAAAGTTAAAACCAAAGTAGCCAACACATCCAACTCATCTAACACATAGGAAAAGATAAAATCCCAGGCCTAATTGTTTTGAATTCATAGGAACGTGCACATGTAGATATTGCACATACATTGTCAATGTTTGCACATTGTTGTTATATACAATGAAAATCATGTAAACTTTCATCATCTTGACATGTTTTAAAAGGAAATATTTATCACTCAAACCTTCTCTTAGGGGTAGAGCACCTATTTTCCTCTCATGAGCATGGTTGAGGCCCCTAGACCATCCCTTCGTGCAAAACCACCTAATGGCATCTAGAATACCACTCATATGAGAAAGACCCCATATAAGGGCCACTGTCATGGTTGGATATCTTGGTCATGGTAGTTGAGAGCTTAGAAGTATTTGTGTCTCATAAGTGTCATGTGAATCCTCGACGTGATAAGGCTTCATTCTCAATTTAAGGGCTAGACAAAATGAAGGGCATATCATGATATTTATAAGAAATTTTGATAGATGTGGACCATGTATTGAAGTTCATAGTCACTAAATAATGTCTATGGATTTAGGAAATCAAATGACAAGGAAATATCACACATTAGAAACGTTATAGAGGCATTCTCTATATTAAGGTCTACAAATACTTTGAAGCTTTTGATGATAAATAAGAGCCAACATGCTTGTGTCACATGAGTGCCACCTAGTTCATATAATGCATGTCTCATATAATCAATAAATGTATTAAAACTTTGCATCATTGGAATTGTATAGATTCCATTTAAGTGGCATAGAGGAGGGTGGTGGACCAACAAAGATGGTGTAATGATGTTATTTTCTCTTTTAATTTTTAAATGGAAAATAGGAAGTAATGTTTGTTCAATTGGTCAAATACACTATTAAATTTGTTGTAGTATACCTAGGGAGGTACCCAATGGGAATGTAGTTAGGTTTTATTAGTGGAATTCATTTAATGATCCGGATTTAGGAGCGGAACAAACTCATTAACAGACTAAATACAATAAACACATAGATAGGAAGAATAACACAAATATCTAGTGAACAATATCTTCTATTAAATAATGAAATAGGCTGAAACTATAAAACTACAAAACTAAAACTTGCTCAAATGGTGGTAGCTATGTTTGAGAAGAGATGTGGTTGCTACACGCATCTGTTTGAGATGAATGGATCACAATGAGGCTTCAGAGGCCCTTTTCATATTACTCAAGAATTCCAAAACCCTAGACATCCAAAAACCTAACCCTAGAAGGTGAAATGCCAAAATTCATGTGGGCCCTATGGGTAAGTTAGTGTAACTTGGTACCTCAACTTCCTAGGGTCACAACTTTTGCATACGACCTCCTTTTTAGGTGCGTGATAGCCCATTGGAAAGGTCTTTCAGAGAAATAAACATTCCATCGTCAAACTCTGACTTCATCTATAGTTTGACTGTGGTGAGCCAAAAAAGAAATGTTTAGGGCCCCAAAACAACCCTGAAAGTACAACAAGATGTGATGACATGAAAACATACAAAATAATCTAGTTGGATTAGGCGAGAGGCCACCCCTATCCACCTGGAGAATGTGTGGGGCTTCAGACAGCCCCAGAACTGTATAACTCACAATTATAAAGTAGTACAGAAGGATGTGTTGAACAAAAATGGATACAAGGGGCCAGTTGGAATAGGTGGGTGGCCACCAATATCCACCTGGATCAATCATCCCCCATTAGGAATTGTTGAGTTCCCCCATCAAGTGAGGAAACTTCTGGTGGATTTGGACCCGGGTGAGCCACTTGCCTTGGTGTAGGAGTTGCCCTGCCTTGACAACCCGATAAAACTGGATCCGCTGCTAGTGAGTTCCCTTGACCTATTTGTCCACGATTTGATCGATGGATGCTTGTTCCATGTAGTCAGGGTTGAGATATGTTGGTTTCAGTTGTTCAACGATCTCAAAGGTACCCAATAATGGTGGAAAATATGGCCTAAGGAGGTCCACATTGAACACTAGATGTAGACCAAGGAAGGGTGGAGTGTTGAGCTCAAAAGAATTTCTACCCACATCCTTGGTGATAGTGTAAGGCCCATAATGAAGTGGGAAAATATTTTGATGGGGCTCGGTGAGACGCTCCTTCTGCAAATGTAACCATAATTTGTCGCCAACCTGAAACTGGTGTGGTACCCTATGTTGATCGTGGCACTTCTTGTACTTAGCATTGGATTTTTGCAAAATCTTCTGGACCTGTTGGTGGATGTGCTGAATCCTCTCAATGAATCTGGTGGCTTTCTCAATCTCACACTAATCAGGGGAAGATTATGTTTGTGTGGTGGCAAGAGGAATTGAAACATCAATGGGTCCCAAGGGTTGGAATCTTAGACCCACCTGAAATGGGCTATGGCTGGTGGAACTATGGAGATCCATGTTTTAGCTGTGTTGGACATATGGGAGACTCTCATCCCATGTATGAGGATTCTTAGAATTATACATGTGCAGGATGTGCACAATCATATGATTGATGACCTTGGTTTGGCCATTGGTTTGGGGGTGGAAAGTAGTGGATTTTGTGAGCTCAGTGTCCAATAAAGACCAAAGACTTGACTAAAAGGTATTGAGGAACCTGTTGTCTTGGTCAGAGATGATGGTCTGTGGTATCCCAAATTAGAACAAAACTCGTTCAAAGAAGATCTTGGAAATATATGTCACTGTGACATTCTTCTTACAAGCTGTGAGGAGGTCATCCTCAAAAAACGATCAACGACCACAAACACACAATCATTTTCATGCTTGGGGGATGAAAAACCAGACATGTAATCCATTGAGATGGATTCCTACGAATTATTGGGAATAGGAAGAGGGGTGTATAAGCCTTGCTTCTTGATGGTTGGCTTGGAAATGGCACAAGCAGTGAAAGATCCAATATACTTGCTAATGTCTTGTCGAAGTTTTGGCCAATAAAAAGGTTTCTGAAGAACGACCATAGTTTTCTCTATGCCAAAATGTTCAACCACCCAAATGTAGTGGGATTCCCAAATCATCTTTGCATGCTCACTTGTAAGAACACATAGATGGACCAGGTGGCATAAGAGTCTGTCCTAAATGTGAAAATCAGTGGCAGTGGTGCCTATACCCAAGAGCTACTATGTGGTGGTGAAGTTCATATCTTGCTGATAAAGTTGGGGCCAATCTGATGCTTCATGTCCATAGGACTGGAGCACAATGGTGAGTGCAACCATAGGAGGCTGACTGAGGTAGTCAATGACACGATTAGAGATACATGTCTTATACTTGATGTTGAGATGGAATTGTTGCAAGTAGGTGGACCACTTCTGATTGCGGTCATTCTACAATTTTCCCTGTCTCTGTATGAACTGTAGAGGCTTGTGATCAATGTGTATGATCGTCTCTTTCCCCAAAATGTAATGTTTTCATTTACGACAAGATTGTACAATGGAATACATTTCCTTGTCATAGGCGGGGTATTTTCGGACAGTATCGTAGATTGTCTCACTATGGTATGCCACAGGATGTCCATGCTGAGTGAGAACTACACCCATAACATAGTGAGATGCATCAGTCTTAATCTCGAATGGTTGTTACAGATCGGGTAAGGAGAGTACGGGAGCTGAGCACAAGCAATGTTTCAGATCATCGAATTCTCATTGATTCTCCTTCCCCCACACGAACTTGGCCCTACCACCGCCCTTTGTCACCTTGTTGAGGGCCCATGCAATATGGGTGAATCCCAACATGAACTGTCGATAGAAATCGGCTAGTCCCAAGAAGCTCTAAAGCTCGGTCAGTGTGGTCGGGTCTAGCCAGTCATGGATGACTTGGATATTAGCTAGATCAACATGTACCCCATGCTCATCAACAATGTATCCTAGGTATTGGACCTTTTTCATGTCGAAAGATCATTTTTCCAAGTTGGAATAAAGCTTGTGTTGTTGCAAAGTGCTAAAAACCTGTTGAATATGTCGCATGTGCTCCTCCCACGTTCTGCTAAAGATGAGGATGTCATCCAAATATAATATCAAAAAGGAGTTGGTGAAGGGTCTCAATACATCATCCATCAACCTCATGAAAGTGGTTGGTGCATTTGTTAAGCCAAAGGGAATGACTAGCCATTTGTAGAGACCTTCTTTAGACTTGAAGGATGTCTTCTAGATATAAGTTGGTTCAATGGGAACCTGGTGGTAGCAAAACTTGAGGTCAATCTTGCTGAAGAACTTTTCCCCCTTGAGTTTTTCAAGAAGGTCATCAATCCTGGGAATGGGGTAGAGGTTCCTGACTGTGATTTTGTTTAAGGCTCTGTAATCAATGCAGAGTGGCCAAGTCCCTTCCTTCTTCTGCATCAATACAATCGAGCTTCTGCAAGGGGAGTAGCTAGGTCTGATGTGCCCCTTTTGAAGAAGCTCTTGGATATGACACCTTGTTTCTTCATTCTCCATTAGCGAGAGATGATAGACTGGTCCATTAGGTAGAGGTGCGCCAGGGGTCAGATCAATTGGATGCTTGACTTGGAAGTGTGTCGATACCCCTGTAGGTGAGGCATAGATGTCTCTATATTCTTCCATGATCTCGTCCACTTGATTTTGCTACAAACAGAGTCATTTTGTAGAGGCCGCAGATGTGGCGGTGACCTTATGCTTACTCTGAGCATGGATCACAAAGAAGACAAACTTATCATTCTGTGAAATGAACTTACTGTATTTCTTAGCAAAGATTAAAGAAATAACAGTAGGCGGTACCACCTTTGGGATCATGTACAATTGTCTACCCAAAGTAATAATAACACTTCGGGGTCTAGACTCATACACAACATGACACTTCCAAAAATATGGTTGTCCTAAAATAACATCAAAAAATTCAAGAGGAGAAATATCACACAATACCTCATATTTGAAAGGCTTGATGTCGTAGGGAAAACAAAACTGTTGGCTGACACAAAGATCTCTTCCTTGACGAATCTAGCTGATGGTGTAGGGTTGTGGGTGTGGTGTCATTGGAAGGTCTAGCTGCTTGACAAACTCTGCTGAAATTAGGTTCTTTTGACTACCGTTTTCGAAAATGAAATGAATCGGAGCCCCCTTGACCCACATATGCGAGTGAAAGAGGCTTTCCCCTTCCTTTGGTTCTTCTGGTTCGCTTGGTCGAACTTTGGTGGTAGCGACCGTGGCACTAGGTTCAACATCAATAATCCACTTCCCTCCTTCAGGATTTGACTCAAAATCAAAATCAGCCTTTGACTCAGAATCCTTCATCTCGACCACGAGGGGCTGCTTGGAGAAACATTCGTCGGTGTTGTGCCAAGGAATTTTATGGTACTCACACCATTTTCACATGTCCTTCTTCGTCTTCTCATTGCCCTTATTATGTTGAGGCTTGGACAAATTGTCTTGAGGGCAGCCATCTCAACTTGGTCCCTTGTTGTGTGGGTTTGGATTACCTTTTCCCTTCTTTGGCTGTGATGGGTTTGCAGATCCAAAATCTCTTTGTTTCTGCTTAAATTTAAGTTCGATCTTGACAACATATCTATAAGTCCTGCCCAATGAGGTGATGTCCAGGAACTCCATTTCTGTTTGAATGTAACTATGAAAACAATCATGATATTTGAGCACCAGATGATGCTCAGAATATTTGATACCCAATTTGGTGCGTAGGGTATGGAAAACATTGGTGAAGTCTGGTACTGTCTGGTCCCTTTCCTGACGTAGGGTAGTCCATCTAGTGTACTAGTCCTCGTAGCTTCAAATAGGGCAGTATTGTTCTTTAATGGCGTCCCAGAAGGAATCACATGTAGGGGACACCACATAAATTATAGATTTTTCCACGAACCTTTTCTCAAAGTAAGTATCCCACCAGTCTTTAACATGGGGAACGACCTTGATGAGTGAAAAAGTGATATTTTCTCAATCGAAAAAATTGTCGACCGAAAAATATCCTTCGAGCATATTCAACCATTTATCTACAACATCCGCATCTATTATTCCTTCAAATAATGGAATATCAAAATTTACTTGTACCTTGAAGGCGGTTGCATGGCCACTTGATGAAGATGCTTCTCCTGTGGGAAACCATCGAAAGATCTATGCAAAGTTTTCCATCATTTCGTTCCTTTGCCGCGTGAGGGATTCCTCGAGAAAATTTTTAATAGGATCTCCTACTCGATAATATTTATTTTCGTCTCCCATGGGTTGTTGTTGGGCTCGATGCAGCTAATTTGGTAATGGCTCGATTGGTTCAAGTCCCAACTTCTTGTACCCAAACCTTGTCGGGGACATGCACAAAGAAAAATAAATGAAGAGCAGACCACTCTGATATCATTGATCCATATTTAGGAGCGAAACAAATTGATTAACATACTGAATACAATAAACACAAAGATAGGAAGAATAACACAAATATCTAGTGAACAATATCTTCTATTTGATAATGAAATAGGTTGAAACTATAAAACTTGAGAACTGAAACTTGCTTGAATGGTGGTAGCTATCTCTGAGAAGAGATGTGGTTGTTATGCACATCTGTTTGAGAAAAATGGATTACAATGAGGCTCCAGAGGACCTTTTCATATTACTCATGAATGTCAAAACCCTAGACATCCAAAAACCTAACCCTAGAAGGTGAAACGCCAAAATTCATGTGGGCCCTATGGGTAAGTTGGTGTAATTTGGTACCTCAACATCCTAGGGTCATAACTTTTGCATATGAGATTTGTTTTAGGCATGTTATAGCCCATTGGAAAGTTATTTTAGATAAATACACATTTCATCGTCAGACTCTGACTTTCTCAACAGTTTGACTGTGGCGAGCTAAAAAAACAACATTTAGGGCCTCAAAACAACCCTGAAAGTACAACAATATGTTCTGACATGAAAACATACAAAATAAGACAGTTGGACTAAGAGGGAGGCCACTCATATCCACGTAGAGAATGTGTGGGGATTCAGACAACCCCAGAAATGTATAACTCGCAATTATAAAGCAGTACAGAAGGACGTGTTGAACAAAAATGGACACGAGGGGCTAGTTGGAATAGGTGGGTGGCCACCAATATCCACCTGGATCATTTAATATATGAGAATGTGGTTATTCAATGTAAGGTGGACTAGGTACACTATATTAATAAAGGCCCACTATGGTATTTAGATGTAATAAATGTTAGAAATCTCTCTAGAAGGTTCCTAGGAAATAGAGAGAGCTATATAAAGAAGTGTAAGAAATGTAATGAAATATATTGAAGAATAGTGTTACCCTACCTCAAGGGTTTTCTTTATTTCTTGTGTTCAGTTTTGGTGAATGGTTTGGTGTTTATTATTGGTCTTATTGAATTATATTTGAAGATCTGGTATAGATACTTAACAAGTGGTATCAAATCACTTTCCTTGGTCAAAGAAG
>JZKD02S0168025.1:167414-196411 GCA_000966675.3 Picea glauca
GTGCACCATTCAGTGGGGGATTTCAGATCTACAGAGATTGAGAGGGATCTTGGAGATTCGGTCACCTGGGTTGTTATTACCATCACCTGATCTATCAGTTGGCATATTTATTAGGATGATTGGACACTTTTGGCAACAGGGTCGAGTTATTGAGGGTTTCAGCCTTCTATTGGAGCGTGGAATTCTTCAGCTGGAGAGTTTGGCATTCAGATCTTCTTGTATTGATCTTCATTTCTCATTCATCCTTTGGAGGCATATTTTGTATTAGCGAGAGCATTTTGTAGCAGCTCTTATCTATTGTCTATCTTATTGACCATCTGTTGAGCATTCCAGATCGACATCTTCATTGTAGCAGGTTTCTCTATTTTATGAATAAAGAAGAATTGAGATGTTTTGGCTTGTCTATCTTATTGCATATGGTTGAGGTATGTTCCATGGTTATCTCTTTCTGTTGTTTGCTGCATACACACATATAAACACATCTAAAAGGTAGATCAGCAAAGTGTTTGACGAAATACCTCACTCATAGAAAGTTTTGAAAAGACACCAAAACAGTGATGATCCTTGCATAATGGCTTGGGATCATTACACTACAGATGGGTGAATCAATAGGAGGCTTATTAAGGCTGCACTTCTCTTGAATATATGAATGACACGAAAATGGTCTTGGCAACATTGACTCAAGGAGGACCCAACATATGGACATGTGGATGGTCAAACGAAAGATGAATGGATTTCCCAACCCGAATACAATGATGAAGGGGGGTGTCATGTTCAAGAGTGACTATTACTGCCACTAACACAGATACAGAGACACATTTATTTCCCAAATTTCCCCCCACCATTTCTGGCGAGTACCTCTTTATTTTTACACAAGCTTGAGGAGGATAGCATATACTTAATTATGTAAGCTCATCCTTTGGACGAGTCCCTCGGAGTATGTTTAACGAACCATAAGAAGGAGTGGTTCAATCCCATATGGGTCTTTCGATGTTTGTTTAACGAGTCCAAAGAGAGAAAACTCGGGGATTTTTCATGGTTAGAGAGTCTGAAAAACACTTAAAGAGGACTCCACAATTTCCTTTTTCATAAGTTAATTTAATGAGACCGAAAAAGAGATAATCTACCACCCATCAAATGTTTTCTTCAAATACTTTTACAAGCGTGAAAAGAACAAGGTCGCTCGACAATATTTTTTTTTTTATGGAGTGTGAAAAGAGCTTAAAGGATACTCGATGGGTTACCACGACGAGTACAAAAAGATGACAAAAGTATACTCGGTTACCTTCTCATTGATTTGCGAGCATGAGGAGGAACAAAGACTATGCTCAGAGTTTTTCCTGAAAAACCATAAAAGGATCCGTACAAACGACAAATGTATAAAAGAAAACCCAAAAGATGTATCCTTGTTCAAATTCCACTCCTAGATTTCCCACCTGTGAAAAAATCGAACACTTGTAACACCATTAGAAGTCTAGGGTTTAGGTGAAATACATTAAAATAATATAAAAAATGAAATGGAAAAAGTGAAAAGTAAATAAATATGAGTAAAAACTTATTTTTACCATTTCATTGTTACTCCACCCAAACTCCGTTCAAAAACCCCCTTTTTACCTCAAACTTCCACTACAGATTGCGAGAGATATGGTGGACCATTTGACGAACGGACTCCGCAGAACAAGTAATATTCTCTTCCTTCAACTTCTCATGGATTCATTTTCACTTTTTATCGGTTAGAAATGGAATTTTAGGTTGCATTTTGTAGGGTACTTTCACCCGGAGGTCGTCGCAGGCACCATGTATCGTGCCCTGCGACGACTCCACACTATATGGGCTAGCTAGCCTGTGACGTGCGTAAAGTAAAAAAAAAATTAAGATACTTCTTCCAATAAAAGGTGTCCAAGAGAAAGATGAAGATGATAATGTCTCTCTTATGTTCCATTTCAGTTTTTCTACAACAAAGATGTTGGAATGGTGAGAGAGGGAACATGAGGATGAATATTACTTCGTCAGGAATGAGACGGGAATAGTAAATGCTCTCTAGCAGTGTGGACTACTAAAATTCTTCAAGATCCAAGGCATGAGGGTCCAATTGAGATTGTTGGAATACTTGGTCCATATGTGGGACGTAGATCAACAGGTATTATGTGTGGGGACTCACATCCTTGAGATAGATATCGAGGACATCTATTTTTTGATCGGGTTGTCTCTCCGAGGGGCCTGAGTTACACTGACTGGTAGCAGAGGAGGTGGCAAGCCTATAAGCCATTATATCAGTACACATTGCGTGTCAGGTGATGAGAGACATAGCGACAAGGTCGCCATATGAGATGTATGTGACTTAACTTTACGGACAATCCTATACACCATTGTGCATATGGAGGGGAGCGCAACTCCTCATATGGCCCTTCAGAGAGATTTTCAGTATGCACTGGAATACATGGAGCCCCGTGTTTTCAACTGGAGTGATGGGGTTCTTAGAAGCATGAAGAAAAAATTTAACAAGTGTAGGAAGGGTGACTTGAAACAATTCAGATACTGATCGATTTTGGTGTCCTTCTTCCTGTAGAGGGTTCCAAACTTATGCCTACAGGTAGAGTGGGGCATACCAGCCACACAAGATCCAAGAATGAAGAGGTGGTGTGACCTCATGGCTCGGCATGTGACTGGGCCTATTGTTAGGTATAATGACGTTTTCTTTGATTGGTTGAGGCCTCAGATGCTTATGGTAGATGACTACGCAAATGTCAGCTTGGATCTCTAAGGTGACCCAGACTTGGTTCTTCCTGGAGGTCCTCAGTGGGGGAACTTAGGTAAGAAGCACATTTTGTTTTTATAATGTTTTTGTGATTTTTTCAATATGAGATGTTTTTTATGTCTTTAATTGACTAATAAAAAAATCTCTTTGATGTTGTAGACGTGGGACCTCATCGACCTCCAGGTTCATCTCCCATTCAGAGGCAAGGGGAGAGAGTCGAGGTAGCAGGATTAGCCACAACTGACTACGAGGCTATAGATCAGAACTTGGAGGGGTTGACAATGGATATCCCAGATGCCTCCATCGATGAGATCCCAAGGCCCTATCAACACCATACAGTAGGTGTATCTCCATCCATCGGTGCACTACTCCATAGAGTAGCATGAGCAGTCGTGTGTTACTGCGAGAAACACCCTTGATGCTATACTCATATATGAATCCATGTGCTTCACATTTTTGACATTTTGGTCTTCGGACAAAGACACTTTTTGTAAAAACTTTTATCGTTATATATATGTGAGGCTTCTACCAGCTTTCTTGTATATACAAAGTGTGATTGGATTTTATAAATTTCTCAAATGTCTGTCTAACACATAATTATACAATGCATATGTTAATGTATTTAGACATATAAGAATGTGTTGATATTCAATGTAATCAAAATAACGCTCCAAGAGGTGAATTCGTAAATATACCCTTAATAACGTAGGACTTCGGATGGAATAGACGTTACTCAACTGTAAGACTACTAACTAAGAATCAAGGCGTACAACAAGACAACGGATTCCAAGAGACAGTGTCAGTCAATAATTCCATGACTGCACTGTATTTCACGATATTGTTAGTTGCACGATCGAGGAAAACACCATGAATAATAATCAATTCATATGTAGGTGCGTAGATTTCCCAAGCAACATACGCTAAGTTCTGAGTGCTACGACTAACGCCATCAATGAATCCAATGTAGGGTAGCGAAGACACCAACATCTAGAAACCAAACATAATCCAAGGTAAGCAGTTGAAGGTCAAAACCAAACAACAAAAAAGCACACAAGAGTATGATACACTAAAAGTACAAGCACTCATGCAAAAATAACTTAAGCATAGTACTTCTTTAAGTAAAGCCCATTTTGGGGATCACTCAAAGGGATTCCATCATAATCGACTAGCTCATAAGATCCCTTCTCCAATACACATTTGGCAATGTAAGGACCTCACCACATGGCCTCGAATATACTGGCCCCTAGAAAATCATGATCCTGTTCATAAAGGAGAACAATATCACCTTAAGAAAAAACACGTGGTTTGGCATGCTTATCGTATTAGGCTTTACCACGTTTCTTCTTAGTTTCAGTAACTAGGGTGGCATCATGACAGGTTTCGTCTAACTGCATTAAATACAAAAGACGCTCTTCTTCAGCAGAGGTATTGGGGAGAAGTTCAACAGCTAGTTTCAAAGATGATATTTCACATTCAATCGGCAAGATAGCCTCGATACCATAAACTAGTTGAAAAGGTGTAAATTATGTGGAAGACTTAACAGATGTCAAATGTCTTATGAATTCCTATCATCTAGTGAAGCATGGTAATGAGAAATTTGTTGATTTCTTCAACTTGGTCGTTGTCTTGTGGGTAATAGGGGGTTGAGTTTTCATGGCGAAGACCCAACTTTTCAGTAAGTTCGGACATCATGAAGTTTTGAAAATGACTACCGTGATCAGTAATGATAGCTTGAGGGATACCAAATCGAGTAATTATATGATTGAAAATGAAAAATGTTGCATTTTTCCCAGTGTTATCAAATGTAGGCATCGCCTCGACCCATTTAGTGAAATAATTCACAGCTACAATGATGTGTCCATGTCCCCCGACTGAGTGAGAATTACATGTCATGAAGTCAATGCCCCATTTGGCTAATGGACCAACAGAAACTACAGGATGTAAAGGAGCAGGATGAGATCTTATCTTGGTGTTATAATTTTGGCAAGCGTGGTATTTCTGAACAGCAGTGATGCAATCCTTAAATAATGAAGGCCAGAAATAGCTCGCTCGTAAGATCTTTTGGATAGTGGCATACCCAGACATATGACCGCCACATGCTCTAGAGTGACAGTCATTCAAAGCCTTCTCGTCTTCATCATAAGTGAGACATCCTCGAAAAATTGAGTCGATACCACGGCGGTAAAGGGTGTCACCGAGAATGATGTATTGTCGATCTTGATAGTGTATGCGACGATGATCTGTGATAGAGATATTGGAATGGAAAGTTTGAGTCTGGAGATATATAATGATATCTCTGTACCATATGTCATTAGAACTATTCAGAAAAAGGGATTCATCAGGTAAGGAATCCTCTTCCACATTTCGTGTCTCAGTGGAGGGAAGGTTACATATCAGTTTGGGGAAAACCAAAGGCTTCTTAGACTTAGCGCGTTCGAACTCTAAGTCAAAATCCTGGAGAATCACTATCCATTTGGAGTACTTTCCCCCGAGCAATTTCCGTGTAAGGATATGTTGCATGGGGTTGCAATCAGAAATAACAATGGTTTTGCGTAATAAGATATAACAACGAAAACATTGGATAGCTTGAACAGCTGCTAAGGCCAGTTTCTCCACATGGAGGTATCTGGTTTTGGTAGTGGTCAGACTCCGACTGAAATAGTATATCACATTTTTTCCATGCGAATCATCCTCTTGGACTAAGACCTTGGCGATGGTAGAGTCCGAATAATCTAAGTAGAGGAAATAATCCCGGCTATAGTTAGGGGGAAAAATTAAGGGTGTACGGGTTAAAGAAAGTTTCAAAGCTTCAAAGGCTTTGTTTGCGGTATCGTCCCATACAAACTCGTAACCTTTCTTAAGTAGCTGAGTGAATCCTTTTGTAAGTTCAGCGTACTTTGGGATGAAATGACGAAAAAAATTTCCTTCCCTTGCAAACTTTGGACCTGGCGTAAAGTGGAAGGAGGAGGTAGATTAAAGATAGCCTCAACCTTCAAAGGTTCTACACAAATCTCGTGTATCGACAAAATAAAACCAAGTAGTCGATCGGATTCCACACAAAAGACACAGTTGTGTGGGTTTAATAGGATACAATAATAACGACAATGTACACAAATGTCCCTCAAATGTGTCGGGTGGTCTTGGAGATGCATGGAATGCATCGGTAGATCATCAAGATAAGGTTGCACAATGTGATTTATATCATGGAAATCATAAGACATAGCACGCTGAAAATTTGCGCTAGCGTTCTTGAGACCAAAGGGTAATTTTTGGTAAGCAAAGGTCCCCCAAGGGCCAATAAAAGTGGTCTTGTGTTGGTTCGTGGGTAAGATATTAATTTGATTATATCCAGAGAAACCATCCATCAAAGAAAATATCTCACTTCCGACACAGTCATTGACGATCTAGTCAATGAAGGGGGTTGGGTAATTGTCCTTAGGACAAGCCTTATTGATGTCCCTATAATATACACAAATGTGGATGGCACCTTGTTTCTTATTCACTGGAACTAGATTGGATACCCAATCAGCCAAAGCCATGGGATAGATAAAGCCTTCTTTAAGAATTTTTTCAACTTCAAGCTTGATAGCAGTAGCTTTACGTGGGTGCACTGGGTGAAGTCTATGTCGAACAGGTTTAACGTCTGGGTATGTATTAATCTCATATAAAATGATATCAGGATCGATACCTGGCATCTCTTCATAACTCCAAGAGAAAATGTCTCATAATTCTTGGAAAATGGCTTTGTATTCATGGACCTCGTCGGTAGAATAGGAGGCTCCAATGTGAAGATTCTCCATGACTCCAGGTTTAATAGATATGTCGAGAGGAATGGTAGGTGAAATTTTTCTCAAGTTCCCTTCATACAAAACATCGTGTGATGACTCAGGAATTGAGGAAATTACCACAATGGTCGACAGAGTCAAAATCCATTGGTAATTATCTAAGGTGTTGCATTCGAGGAAGAGAATGGATTGATGTTGTCTATCATCCCAGGGGGTGTCTTCCATGGACATGACTAAAATGATCATCTTGTCAGTAGGAAATATCACATGAAATAGATCAGGAGATGAATCACAGAGAGAGGGGGGGGGAGAGTTGTCGATTGAATAGCTTGGTAAGAAGACTCAACCAAACTTTAAGGCATCTTGTCGCCATAACGAGAGTAATCATCAGGGTTAGGTACCACCCATGGGTTGTATGACTCAGGGGTTTCATGAATGATGGTGGATATCATGTTAATAGAAGAAACAAAAGGAGGGGGAATATCGGGTGGTGGGATTGGAAATGTACCCATCAAAGTATAATCTTTCAAAAGACCCACGCCCACATTCTCGTAACCAGGAGGTGTCTTCGAAATGAAAGGAACGTTGCTAGTACGGGAGTCGAAGTTAAAGAAGGCCAATTGGTCGACAGTAATGAATTTTCCTTGGTGGGGGAAATGTACCACACGAAAAAGGGTAGACACAACTGCATGCATGGAATCAATCCAGCTACGGCCAAGTAAAAGGTTATAATGAAGAGGTGCATCGAAGACCTCAACCTCAACATTGACCGATTTACCTTCCAACGTAATAGACAACGATGGAAGAACATGGTAGGGTTTAAAGCATGTACCATTGAAGGCCTTAAGTGTATTGTGTGATTCGGTGAGGGTAGGAGAGCCAATGGATTTCCAAAAAGTAACGGACATGATGCAAGTCAAGGCTCCTTCATCAATAACAATTCTACAGATATTCTTGTTCTCGACAACAACATGTATCTGAAATGCTAACTGAGGAGGAAGCCTTGGAATGTGATCTTCCAAGTCAAATATTATGAGATTAGTATCCGTGGGATCAATTCCACTGATGGCCTTTAACAGTTACTTCCGTTGAGCTGGTAAACTTTGAAGGACTTCGAGAGCTGACATCACCCAGGGTGCTTGCGCAAGATCTTCTACAATGTTGTATTTTTGTCCAGCAGAAGCGTGAGGGTTAAACGCAAACTTTCAAACAACGCCCTTGGGAGGAGGGCGAAGGAATGTATCGAGACCCGGTCGTTCGAGATGAAGAGGACCATTGGGAGGTGAAGTAGAGGGAGAAGGTTGAACCAACGAAGGTGGTATATCATCAACTTTCTCTTTGGATGGAGAGTAATCTTTGGCTCGAGTTGCGATTGCAACTTTGGACTTTTTAGAGTCACCAGTACACATAAGGACATAGGATGAAGTAGAAGGGGTAGTTTGTTCATGAATGACCATTTGGGCTTGTTGTTTAGAAGGGGAAAGGTTGTGAAAAAACGGTAGGTGTAGAAGGATTCTCGATCCCTTGAAGGAACTTAGTAACTTCGGCACGTCTTGGAAAATATTTCATGTAATGATCGTCACCACAGATAAGGTAGGGGTAACGAGGCTTACATTTGTCTTTCTCATCAGTGATTTGTGTTTTACCTTTATCAGATTGTGGATTATTATTATTTTCCTCCTTGTTCTTACCCTTTCCTTTCCATTTATTTTTATTCTTTCCAGTAGGCGTGGATTGGACAGAATTAACTTCAGCAATCTTACCGATGGAAGGAGTAGGAGTAGGAGTATCTTGTTCATTAGAATTATTGGATTTGGGATTGGTGTGACTAGCGTGCGTGGACTCGGTCTTAGCATGGAAGGTTTCAATCACACCATCAACAACATGAGAGGCCGTTGGAGGTTTCGGGGTAGGGTTTGTGGAAGGACGAGGAGTGTCAGGGATCAAATCATAAAGTGTTCCCATTTGCGAATAAACAAGATCAAGATATTGATCATAACTAATCGCCTTCTCTTCAGTGACAACACCACCCATGGAAACATCACAAGCGATAGGTCCAATGAGTTATTTGGTAAACCACTCAGCTAAGACTTGATCAGGAAGAGGAACTTTGATTAAACGTCTTCTTCTCCAACACTCATGAATGTGATCGGAGATATGAGTGGATGAGGATTGCTTGAAAGAACTCAAAATTTTGGTTGTCGTCTCGTATTGAATTGGTAACTGGTAATGTGTCATAAATTCCATGGCTAGGGTGTTAAAATCATTAAAGAAACCTTGAGGTAACTCGATGCACCATTTCGTTGTCGAACTTGTGAGAGTTCATTGGAAAAGTCACAGTCTGATGGAGTCATCCATCAAGGAGTTGGATGAACATCACATATGAAAAGTCATAACATGATTATTAGGATCTTCTCCTGCTCGATCGTCAAATTTAGGAATGTCGAACAGTAACTTGGCCGGTATGAAGGGCCAATAAGGAGAGTGTAAGATAGGATCATTCAAAATCCTAGACAAGTCAGGTAATTCAAAGTGGCTAGGAAAGGAAACTGTCGGTTCACTTGTAGAAACTGGTAGTTCTGAGGAGGAAGTCCCGTAGGTATACCAGTAGGACCATAAGCAGTCTGCAAATAATTATCCATTCCTACCAGACTCAGTTGTGGAGGGTTTTGGGACATATAGCCCATAAGGTGGGGTTGGGTAGAAGGGTTCCCTTGGTAAGGGGCACTAGATTGAACACCCTGACCCCAAGTGGGATTCAGGGAACCGAGATACGGTTGACTGAAGTGAGGGGGTACAAAAGAGTTAACTTGAGGATGTTTCCCCCCAGAGGATTTTGGATTTCCTTGGGAAAGAAGGTTCCAAAGGTGGGATTGTGATCCAGGTGTGTTCTTTCCATACAGAAGGTTATGGAATCTAACCTGAGGTTGCCCCCCAAGTTGAGGTTGTGCCCCAATTTGAGTTTGACCCCAAAATTGAGGTTTCCCCCCAGCTTGAGGTTGACCTCCAACAGGAATATGGTAGCCATAAGTGAATGAATGACTAGTGCCTCCAATTGGATTGGCGCCACTAGGGATAGATCCTCCAGGAAAAGGTGGAGGGGGAACATAAAACCCTTCGAAGAGAACCTGGGAAGGTGTAGGGACAAAGCTAGCAACAACATTATACCTACAAGGAACAAAACTTCCGGATGGACCCTGGGTAGGAATAGCAATGGAAGGATTTAGAGATGTATACCCAGGGGGAAGTGATGGATTTGGTCTAGATGGAAGTGGTGTCCCAATCAGAGCTTGGGAGATAACCACATTTCTAGTAGTAATCATGGTGGCTTGCGGGACCATAGTAGAATGGTCCAACTGAAGAGTGGGGATCGAGTGAGAACCAATCAATATTTGGTCTGAAATAGTGGTGACACTACTAGTAGTACCAGTGAAATGGTCCAAAGGTACCATGTAGGTGACAAAGGTTTCAGGCGCTTGTGATACTACAAGTCGATCGAGGCTTTCTCCTAGGTTACCATACATATTACGTACTGTCAAAGGAACAGAACAAGGAATAGAATTTCCAATAGTGTGAGTCGGGGTCCTAAATGATTCACTATGAAACAGTGGATCCTCTACTCCATATCCTGTGTTAGGTCCGGCAGATACTCTAATATTATCAACAACATCAATTTCTCCAGCCGAGTTCATACAAAGTATATGTGCATCTTGCCTAAGAGGGGGGAGTCTAAAAGCCTCTGAAGATTCTGAAACAATTTGAAATCCTTCTAAAGAGTGTGTGCTTCCAACTTCAGAAGCTACTTCGTTGTTGACTACGCACTCTGGAGAGCCTTCTGGTGAGTTAGGAGGTAAGGGTTGGTAACCTTCCGTATATTCTGAGGGTGTACCTTCCATCCTACGTGAATGATGAAGGCCGATGTTGCTCGAGCTATGAAATAAAGAAAGATATCTATGGCTAACTAGAGTAAACAAACAACACTCACTAGTAAAATCTAAGAGTCAAACCAAGCAAACAAAACTTCCTATTTCAAAGTCACTAGTTGGTGATGAAATCCAACGTCGCAAAATCAAGACAAGAAGGGGTTGGGATAAGAGGGTGTAAAAGTTGCGTTGATGACTTTCTTAATAGACTTACACCCTGGTGCAAGATCCCACACATAATCGTGGGTATACCCTCCAAGGAGCCCAAGTGAGTTTGGCCAAAGTCGATTCCGAGTACCGAGACTTTCCCCTCCACAGTCACCTCATGTAAATACCCTAAAGAGATAGCATATTAATGTTACCAACTACAACAGTGATGCTTGGGGAAACATTCGACAGTCTGATCCACATGCAAGGGCACGGTATCTATCCAGAAATCAAATCGAAAGGCTTCTGCTCATCATTGTGGGTATACCTTCAAGCGACCCCCATAATACGTGCAATCTCTACACCAAGACCAACAAAGAAGGGTGAGTAACTCTGCTAGTCGTAATGCAACCTTAGGTTTGACCCTTGTGTGATAAGGGCTTCCTAAGACAAAATGTAGCAATTGGATTTGAACTCTCCCTATCACAAGATGCTTTGGAGAGTGTACCTCACAACCTATTCCAAAGCGCTATCCTTGCTAATGTTGGTGTAAAATATCCCTAGAAAATAAAGGTTACTAATTAAATTTTAGATTTATGTTGTATTTTAGAGGTTGTTTCTTACTCAAAAAGGAGATGGAAGTGAAACTGTTGATGTCATGACCTTGACCCAATAAAGTGAAAAAAGAGATGAATGTGCAATTTTCAATTCAATGAACTCTAGTTACAGTAGGGAGAAGGTATTTTTCTTTTGAAGTACAGCAAGATACTACTTGCAATTCCTTAATTCTAAATGAACACAATTCCAAATAACTATGAACTACAATTTTTCCAATTTCTTCTTATATTTTGAATGTAAAAAGTTTTCTTATAAGAGATTGCTAAAAAGAATAAATAAATTCAATTCTTCCTTTCCAAGATAAAATCAGAAGTATGATGGTGAAAGGAAAATACAACCTAAGAAAATCAAGACTCTCTCAATACCATTCCCAAATCAAATTCACAATGTAAACAAAACGAAAAAGACAAGAAAACTCTTGACATAAGAAAGCAATAAGTGTTTCTTAATCAGAAAACAATCTGACAAATAAAATGAGTTCAAAAATCAAGACAAACCAAATACCTTTTGTTAAACAAGCACTCAGATGAAGATCCAAGATTATATCCTTGTGACAATGAGTATGAGAAAAACAAAACTTGCACAAAGCAAAAAAAGACTTTCAATCACTGAAAACCAACCACAAGCAAGCTACAAACTCAAGAATCAATCAATCATGGGCATGCGAAGTTCACCCCAGGATTTCAATGCAAATCTGGGTAGTAAAAAGAAAAGTGACTCACTCCAACAAAACCTATAAGAGTCGTCACATGCTAGGCATAAGACACGGTGTGATGAGTAGGGGTCATCGTAGGCCACTGGTAGAGCGGAGTGCAATTTCTTCGCACTGGAATGGCTAGGTAGAGTGCGATGAGAAAGGTTCATCACAGTCTATTAGTAAGGTACAGTGCGATGAGCTCTGTAAACTTTGAAAATTTGGGAGAAAGACAAAAAATTCAAAAGAACTTTTAAACCTAGGGAGTCTAAATGGGTCACCCACAAACTCAAAGAATAAAAATTATCAAAGGAAGGCAGGCTAAAGGTAAATGGGAAGAAAAAAATCAAAAGGAGGTTGTATCCCCAGTATATTCACCAATTTTTTTATGGGACTTATCAGTAAATGCAGACATAAATAGATCTCCCTAGATCCACCTAGATCTAGAACAAAACAAGACAGGACATGGCGCTTTCCCTAAGCTCTAATAATTGAGTTTACTATTAAACAAAAGATAAGCGACATATCGTTTAAATATCACTTCCTCTTGTTTTCGTCATCATATCTCCACTCCAATGTTCCTGTGATATTAGATCTGCAAGAGAACACAAGCCAACCAAACTGAAAGAAAAATAGCATACTCAAAGAGAACATATGTATGTGATCAACGGATCATACAATAAAACGAGATGAGTTTTATGGGAAAGAAACATATCACTTTATTATAAATAATGAAAGTGGAGATTACAACCAAAGCCTTGATGTTGCAAGGTCCCCTTCCGATGACCCTTTGCTCCAACACACACTTGCTTCAAACCTGAATGAAGAAGATCCACAATGACTTGGTGAACTAAAATAAAGCTCTCAAGAATGATCCAATGCAGAGTTCTCCATACAATCTTTAGCCTATTCAATAATAATCTTTCTTGAATTAACCTTAATTCCTTACTTAACCTTTTCCATGAGAAATACCTTCTTATATAGAGGAAAGAGAGATGGTTAAAGAGATTAGGATGATCCCACCAAATCAGAGAAGCGAGTAGGATCCCAACCATACAGATGCCACCTCACCTTCTAGAATATTCCCTTCTATAACTTTCGTGAAGGTCGACCTTTTCTTATCCTTTTGGCGTCGTCGCACCCCAATTGTAGGTTAGACTGTGGAGACATTGCAAACCAGCTTTAGGGCAGCCTGCGACAACCAGGGATCTCGCACCATGCTTATAATGCAGCCTATGAAAACCCTCCTTAATAAGGGTTTTTGGAAGAGAAATCCAATCACCTTTCTCATGAAAATAGGTTCTTTTGGGAACATGAACACATGCTTGTCAATGTATCATTTAGATGACCAAAATAATGTGTAACATCTCTCCCTTATTTTGTTGGAAGACACAAAATTTTGAACATCAGTTTTAATACCTTCCCGGAAAAAATCCCTCTTAATCCTGTGGTACATTTTTTAGAATCATGAATGTCCCCATATAGGAGGAGTGTGCAATCCCAGAAGGAACTTTTGTTTGAGTTGGGAATTCCTACATAAATATAGGCGATCATGATACCATAGAAAATCATTGTTCCATAAAAAATTATCTAATGAACTGGGGTCATCTTGTAGTTGTTGAATGATCTTGCATACCTCTTGATATTACTTTCATTCCATCCTTTCTTCTTCCACCCAATCACATTACAGAATAGAAATAACACACAATGAACCTTTTGTTTTTTCTTCTTTCCTTGAAAGGGCATCTGCCACAACATTATATTTTTTTCTTTGTAAACAATTTCAAATTCATAACCTAGCATCTTTTTAACCCATTTTTGTTTCTCAAGATAATTGTTGCTCCAAGAAGTACTTCAAACTATCATGATCTGTTTTTACTTTGAAGTGTCTTCCTATCATGCAAGAATGATATTTCTTAATTGCATGTAGTATGGCCAACATTTCTTTTTCATAAATGGGTTTGAGTAAGTTTTTTCCTTTAAGTTGGTTGCTTTCAAAGGAAAGTATCCTTCCTTCTTGCATCAAAACTACACCAATTGCATGGCCTATGGGATAACACACTACAATAAATGTTTTTTTGAATTCAAGTGTATCGAGGACATGAGTTGTACACATAGCCTCCTTAATATTTTCAAAATCTTTGGTTGCTTATTGAGTCCAATAAAATTCTTCCTTCTTTCATAATGTTATTAGAGGTGCTACTATTTGACCATAGTTCTTGACAAACTTGTGATAATAGCATGTCAATCCCAAGAATCCTCTAAGTTTCTTCAAGATTTTGGGAACTTCCCATTCCCTCATAACTTTAATTTTTTTAGGGTTGTTGGAGATATTACACACTCACCTAGTATTTATTTTCCTAAGTTTAATAGAATAATGTTGAGGGATCCATCCATAAATGAGAATATTCTCCCCCGAGAATATTCATCACTAAAATAGGGTTACTCCACTAAAATAGGGCACTAGATCCTCTTCAGTCTTGTTACACTTCAGTTAGACTAGTTGGTCTTGACTCAATTACACTTCAGTTAGACTAGTGGAGGAGAATCATGCATGGAAACCTTGGTTTTACAACCAGGAGGGAACATATGACATGCATGAGGCTAGGAGAGTGCTACAAAATTTGCATGCATAAGTTTATCTCCACTCCACTCATGTGATTTAGTTAACCGATGATTGCATGGCTAGTTAACTAGGTCTAGGTTGAAATTCACTCATATTTATGTCAGTGGGTGTCTAGATCTATCTAGATCACTACCACGGGAGTAAGGTTTCTAGAGGCGCACATGCACTCATTTTCAAGTACATAATATTGGACTAAGGTTTCTTACGCCGCACAATTATTTTGAGTGGAAGCCAAATACTCTATTTCTTATTATATGTATAGGCTTATATTAACCATGGAAACAAAAGCAGAGCATGATTCTACTGATGAGAAAAATAATTTCTTCAAAAGAAAAGATATGGCTATCAGACTTATTTGTGTGTTTGTTTCTCCTGAAATACAATATCATGTTGTATCACTCTAAACTTCAGATGAAGTATGGACCAAATTGGAGGTCCTATTCGGAATAAAGAAAGATTGTGAAGAATGCATGTAGGATATTGACAAGACAAAGCCAATAAAAAAGCCATCGAAAGAAAAATCTTCTTAGTTTGAAGATACTTCTACATGCACAATGCATGCATCTCGAGATCCAAATGTAGAGACTTATGCATGTGTCATGCATACATATGAGGTGACACTTGCAGATAATTTTTCATACCTCATGCATGCATATTAGGAGCCACATGAAGAGACTCCCATGCATGCATCTCATGAGACACATGCAGAGACTTATACACATCCTCTTGTTCTAGAAATTTGATATGATGTCTCCTCCAAATCGGATAGTATTTCAAATCGAATTTATGAATCATATTCAGACGCTATTGAGAATGCAGATGATGAGCGAGATCAAAGACCCAAGTGGGCATAGTCCATCCTACTGACAATAAATTAACTTACAGATGATCCTATCGATCCTAGAAGGATGAGATCCCAATTTTAGGGAGATCCACATGTGCTCACATCCATAGAACTACTAATTCCCATGCATTGCTACATGGTTTTGGTATCTGACCCTTAGGCTTATGTAGAGGCTGTAGGGAATTTGTATTGGAAAACTACCATGAATGAAGGGGAGTTGGATCTTCTTCCTTCCAGTAAGAGAAAGTGGATATATACATACATATCATTAGTGCATATACTTCATCAAATTCATACATACATCTACATATTCAAAGAAATATTCATCGAGCATCAACTTGTCGATTTGTAAGGTCTCCGTGGAGTGAAGGTTACAGTTGCTTAGCAGTTCTCTTTCTTTCCTTCTTATTTTTAAGCATTGTACTTTGAGGGGGGGGGGGTTTCCCATTAGGTTTTCCCTATTTCCTCTTTTTTTTTATTGTTCATTCATTAGATGCATTGTAAAATGGGTACTTAACTTGGCTTCTTTTCAAAAATCATTCACCATTTATTCCCTAATAGTGTTCAAATGACGTGTTGGAGATATTACACACTTACCTAATATTTATTTTCTTAAGTTTACTAGTAGAATGTTGAGGGTGCCATCCATGGAATGAGAATATTCTCCCTTGAGAATATTGCTCACTAAAATAGGGTGTTAGATCCTCTTCATTCTTGTTACACTTAAATTATACTAGTGGAGTACAGTCATGCATAGCAACCTCGTTTTTATCACCAGGAGGGCGCATATCACATACATGAGGCTAGGAGAGTGCTACACTTGTACATGCATGAGTTTCTCTCCACTCTACCTATGTGATTTACTTAAATAATGACTATGTGGTCAGTTAACCAAGTCTAGGTTGAAGTTTACTCTGGTTTCTATCAGTGAGTGTCCACACCTCTCTAGTTCACTATTATGGCACATTAGTTTCTCATGAGCCTATATATATATATATATATATATATATATATATATATATATATATATATATATATATATATATATATATATATATATATATATATATATATATATATATTCACTCTTTGAGTGTGGATTAGAATCAATACAATTCAATTATTTGTACCCTCATTCTTCCTTCTTTCTCTCTCTAGTTCTTTTGCAAGCTTTGTGTGAATTTATCTAGCTAGGTTCTTTGTGTAGGTGTCACCGAAAATTCATGAGGGCCCACTTTTACACCTTCATGAGATACAATATGACCCAAATATTCCACTTCTTGAACTGCAATGGTAGACTTGGAAGGATTTTCATAAATTTGTTTCTCTTCCAATAGTTGTAATACTCTATCAACATGTTGTACATGCTCTTCCAAATATTTGGTGTATATTAGTGTGTCATAAAAAAATACTAACACAAATTTCATGAGGAAGGGATTGAAAATAGAATTCATTGAGATTTGAAATAATGAAAGTGCATTAGTAAGTTCAAATGGAATAACAAAAAATTCATAATGACCTTCATGTGTTCTAAAGGTTATTTTGGGAATGTCTTACCATCTCATTCTAATTTGATGATATCCCGAATGAAGATCCAACTTAGTAAAAAAAATTGTTCCATGCAATTCATCTAATAATTCATCAATGACAAGAATAGGAAACGTATCTTTGATGGTCATTTTGTTGACTTGGCTATAATATAGACACATACACCAAAAACCATCATTTTTCATATCCATCACTACTGGTGAAGAGAAAGAACTTTGGCTAGGTTGAATTATTCCCGCCTCTAGCATTTCTTGGATCATACACTCAATCTCACTCTTCTATGCATATGGATACCTGTAAGGCCTAATGTTAGGTGGTACACTTCCTGGTTTCAATTGAATAGCATGGTCAAGATCTCGAGTAGATTGAAGACCCTTAGGAATCTCTCCAAATACCTTGGAAAGGTTGTTTATAACGATTTGGAGATCCACTAGAGAAAAGGATATAGATGTTTGAACATATAGTGAGCACAATTGTTCAATTACACCATGGTGTCCCTTTTTTAGTAATTTTTCCATACTATTAGATATTATCACCATAGAGGGTTACCCTTGGATAAGCTCAATTGCCTTTCCTTCTAAGGAAAATATCATGAAAAGATATTGAAAATTAAGGGCCATTTTCCCAATGATTGTAACCATTGGACCCCTAATACAACATCAAAAACACTCATTTGGATGGTAATCATAGTATTATCCAATAAATACTCCCCCATATTGAGATTAATGTTGATTTTTTTATGTTTTTCCAACATTTTAAGTATTATATTCTTTTATTATTATTTAATATGAAAAAGGATCACAACTAAAAGATAGATATCCAGAGAAAAAATAAGATATATCCTTAGGGAAACCCTCAAGGGGGAGAAAACCCAATAAACTTTCCTCAGTATAGATTCCTCCAATATGTACAATGGCATACAATGCTCTTTCATGAAACCAAGACAAGACACAAACCAAGAATAACCTCCTAGATAAATGTGCACTGCTCTCTTGTACTTATGTTTGATAAGTGATCTCAAAATGAAACGATATAACCTATATTTCTACTCTAAAAGAACTAAAATAAATGACTTATCAATAAACCCTTTCACAATTACACTTAATAATAACTTCTACAATTACATAAAATCTCAACACTCCCTCTTAATGAGGAAGGTATTCTATCTGGCACAGACTCTAACATTGTCGCCATCCACATGAGCTCATGACCATTGACTGTCGAACACGTGAATCTATACATCATAGGAAATCCATAGTGACTTCACAGCGTGCATCCAATGCCGGTGGGTATCTCTCTAATATCTACAACATGTCATCATGAGACTATCCATTTTCTCGCAGAAAACTCAGATATCTTATGCATGACATCCAATACCCTACGATAAAACCTGTACCTCATCTCTTCATCATGCATCCAGGGTCAGTGGGTAGCTCTCCAATAACTAAAACATTTTATCATGACATCCACTACCCTGCAATAACATCTGAAGCCATCACTCCCTATGAAGAGGGACTACATCAAGCTTGTCCTTGAAGTACTCAAACTTCATCCTTGGCAACGACTTTGTCAACACATCCACAACATTTGCATCGATAGACACATATTGGAGCCTCATTTCTCCTTTCTGCACCATATCCCTTCTATAATGATACCTAATTTCTATATGCTTTGACTTATCATGAAACATTGGGTTATCTAAAAACTTTATACAACGATGGTTTTCAAACAAGATACATGTCGCCTCCATCGCAATATCGAATAATCTAGTCAGCAATTTCTGAAGCCACACTTTTTTGCAACTTGTTGCACATGTTGCCACATACTCTACCTCAGTCGTACTTAGTGCTACACATGACTACTTCTTACTGATCCATGAAATCACACCAGATTCAAAAGTAAAGCAACATCCTAATGTACTTTTATGGTTTACAACACTACCGACCCAATCTGAATCCAAATATCCAAGTAGATTGATCTCATTGTCTACAACATACTTGAGCCCATAATCCCATGTACCTTTAAGGTACCTCATCACATGTTTTAATGTAATCAGGTGAACATGTTTGGGTTCAACCATGTACTGACTCAAGGTGTTCACAACAAAACATATATCTGGTCATGTATTCATCAAATACATCAATGATCCAATCATCTACATGTATAATGTATCATCCAAAACCTTTGAAGTCATATCATCCAAAAACTTCATTTTTTATGTCATCGGTGTAGCCATCGATTTACAGTCCAACATCCTGAACCTCTTCAGGATCTCCACAATATATTTTCCCCAAATTACGAATATCTCATTCTTCCTCTGCCATATCTATAGACCCAAAAAATAGTTCATCAAACCTAGGTCTTTCATTTCGAACTACGCAATGAGTTTTCTCTTACACTCAGTGATGAGCTTATCCACTCCTATCAAGAACATGTCATCCACATATAGTAGTAATATCATCAGTCCATCATCCTCAACCTTGAAGTAAAGGTTAGAATCTTCATTGTTCTTGGTAAATCCCAATCTCATAAGAAAACCATCAATCTTACCGTATCATGCTCTTGGTTCCTGCTTCAATCCATATAATTCCTTCTTTAACCTGCACACACGTGTCCCCCTATCATGTGTCTCGAATCCTTGTGGTTGTTCCATGTAAACCTATTCCTCTATTACCCCATTCAAAAATGTTGTATTCACATCCATCTGATGAACCTTCCATTTCATCACAATAGCTATTGAAAGAACAACCCGTATTGAGGTATATCTTTCCACAGGAGAAAAAGTCTCCTCATAGTCAATTCCTCCCTTCTGAGAAAATCCTCGTGCTACAAATCTATCCTTGTATTTCTCAATTATTCCATCTACATCATGATTTGTCTTGAATATCCACTTGGAGCTCAAAAATGATTTTTCCTTGGCTCTGGTACCCAAATCCCAAATTCCATTCTTCATTATTGAATGGTATTCCTCGACAATGGAATCCTTCCATTCTTTCTTTCCTGCAACTTTTTCATACCTGGTAGGCTCTACATTAATGATATCACATAATAATCCCACATAGCCATGATACAATTTTGGTTTCTTGACTTTCCTAGATGATCCATATTGGGCACCATATTTCTCTACATCTCTAATGGCCTCGTGTGCCCAATATGGTATTCATTTTTGTGTAGGATTCTCCACAGGCCTCTGTGGTTTGTCCATATCCCAATCCTCAAGAATGGATTCCTCTGCTTCCACTTCTCTTGTCTCTGCGTCTCTAGGAACTCCATTCTCTTCATCATGAGATTCATCTTCATCACCCTGCTTTGACTTGTGAAATATACATCCTCATTGAAGGTGACATTCCTGCTAATCTTGATCTTCTGGTGAACGAGAATGTATACTCTATAGGCATTTGATGTGTTATTGTGCCCCAAAAATGTACCTTTCTTTCCATATGAGTCCAACTTTTTTCTCTTTTCCTTGGGAGCATGCACATATAAAGAACAACTAAATATCCTCATGTGGTTTACCTATGGCTTATCTCCTGAAAAAATTTCCTCTGGAGTCTTGTTTTCAGAAAATCAATGGGGATTTATGTTCTACACGTACATAGGTTTCATCGCATCTTCTTCCCAAAGATACATAGGTAAATCTTGAGCATGGATCATGGAATTCACTGCTTCCATAATCGTCTGATTCTTTCTCTCTGCCACTCCATTTTTTTGTGGATTATAGGGAGTAGAGAGCTCCCTCTTAATCCCAACTTCTTTGCAGAAATATGAGAATTTGTGTGAGGTTAATTATCCTCCATTTTCTGATCTCAACATATTTATATTCCTTTCTGTTAGGTTTTCTACTAGTTCCTTGAATTACTTCAACTTACCAAATAATTCACCTTTTGACTTCAATAATTAAATCCAAGTTTTTCGTGATTAATCATCAATAAAAGATACATAATATATGTACCCATTGAGCGATGGTGTTGACATTGATCTATATACATCTGAGTGTACAATATCCAAGACTCCTTTGGCTCTGTTATCACTGCTTGGAAATGGGTTCTTTACATTCTTTCCTTGTGCACAACCTTTTCACATGCCATCTGGATTCACCTAAATCTATAGTAGTCATGTTACAATCTTTCTCACGATTGGTAAAGCTATGCAGTGTAGGTGGGAAAATATCCTATGCCATAGCTCACGTGAATTCACAGTGTCGTGAATCATTGTTGAATTTGAGCGTCCCTTTAATTTATACAGTCCTCCTTCTTGGACACTGATAACAAATACATCATCAAAAATATTTCCTTTTGGCCACATAATAACTTCTCCATCTACAAATTCAACCCTAAAACCCTTCTCATCCAAAGCTGAAATTGAGAGAAGGTTCTTCTTCAAACCTGGTACATAAAGCATGTCCTTTATCCTCATTTCCTTCCTAGAATATAGTTTGTAGGAGGCCTCTCCTACTCCTTTGATCAGATACTGATAATCATCACCCATCTTCACATTATGAGGTGAGTCTTATGAATTAAGTTTTACAAAGAGCCTTTATACCCTATCATGTGCTTAGAAGCACCGTTATCCACCAGCCAAGTATCATTTTCAGGGGTGATTGTTCATGTGAGAGATGATATTAGGACGTAGTCATCATAACTCGAATCATCTTCTCTTGCAATTTTCTTCGGTGGTTCATCATCTTCAGCAGCATGAGCATGATGCATCTTTCCCTTTTCCTTTTGTTTAGTTTAAGAATAAGGGGACAAAATTTTGCATTGCATCCCAACTTTTCACAACAGAAACACATCACATTTGAATAGTCTATTTGATTCTTCTTCGACTTTTGAGGTTTATTTGGGGATGAGGGTTCCTTATTACTCTTTCATTTCCTTGTATGAGAAACTAAATCTTGATCATCATCACTTGATTTATCTTCTCCTTCTACCAACCTTTCTTCCTCTTGAGTGCAATCTTCCCATATTTTTCTAAACTTGCTTAGGTTCCTCCTTGAGCATATTCCTTGAATGAATGAGTCCCATGACCTTGGGAGACCATTCAAGGTCATCATCACCATTTCTACTTTCTCAACATTGTGTCCAATAGATTCATTTTTTTCCTTGATCTGGTTCACTCTCGAGAAGTAATAGTGAATGGACTTTGAGTCTTGAAGCTTCACATTCTTCATCTAGGTTTCCAATGTCATCCTTCTGTTGATATTCTTGATTAAGGTTGGTTTTTATTGATGTCAATCCCTGAAGAGAGTATGGTAGCGAATTTTGGTAGCACAAAGGTTTGGGTAATGGACCCAAGGTTGTTTCATGTATAATGGTATGAGTTTTAATATATTTGAAGGTAATACTATTCTATATGGATATTGCATGTCATGTAATTTCTGGTGGTATGTCGAACGTCACATAACTCCTCACGGTTTGAGAGTTATGGCCTTACAAAGTTGGAGGACCCTCATATGTTGGATTGAACCCCCAAAAGGTCAAATAATTCAAAGATATTTCAAAGAAGAAATTATTATTTAAATGATAAAGTAAATTGAAAAAGTCAAGAAGGATTATTTAAATAATAAAGTGAAGTGACAAAACCAAAGAAGATTATTTAAATGATAAAGTGAGGTGACAAAGTCAAGGAGGAATATTTAAATGATAAAGTAATGGATAAATTTCTAATTATGGAAAGTGGTTAACCCTAAAAATTTGGAAAATAGGTTAAGTGACCTATAAATGGGTTAAGTGACCTAGAAATAGGTTAAGTGACCTAGAAATGGGTTAAGTGACCTACAAGATGGAGAGTATAAATAAGAGGCAAGGCTCTCTAATTTTAGATCACACTTGAGCATATTAAATATATATAGGTGATTGAGGTAACCAAAGGATATATAAGCCAAATTTCATAGGGAAGGTGAAGAAAAGAAGGCCGTAATTCAAGGGAGGATAAATTCTTTTGATAATGCTTTCTATGGTATGTTATTTATAGGTCATCTCACCATTTTCACAATAAAAAAATTTCTAGAATGATTCCGACCATGAAATTGATAGTTCATTGAGGAAAAATATCCAAGTATATATGGTAAAACCATCTGCTTGTGGGTCGTTGTATTTTTGGATTTACACTCCGTGGAAAATAGGGTTTGTGGCTAGTCGTGAAACTAGTCTAAAATAGGTGTTTCGGGTAAAAATGTCATAATTGCTTCATAAAAGATCCAAATTCAGTAAGACCAAATGTTTTGGTTAGAGTACAATATTTAGTATTTTGTGTAACATTTTAAGATCGATTCAAAAAATATTATGTGGGGAATTCTCTACAAGGTCTCTCTCTAGAATAAGCCAGAATTCATCAAGCTATGTCATTTTTTCTATAACGCCTTTTCTGAGAGGTTCCAAGTAGTGACACCTGGAGGAATTGCATAAAACTCTCTAAAGAACATTGTTTATCAATTTCATATCTTTATTCATTATAGGTACATATTTATGATTATTTCAAGTTAAGTTTGTTGACTAATCCAAAACTAGCCATGTGAGACTAAAGAAACGTTTGATGAAAATGCTAGTCTTTTGTTGTTAAAGTTAAGGAAGTTTTGTAGGTATGTGATCATATACACCAGGTCTATTACATATTTACAATTCATATTTGGATGATGATATTGATGAGGGATTTTGGTTGAAGTACATGTTGGGTACATGGTTGAGACAAGTAGTTTATGCATTGGCACATACATGAGGTGTATAGTTAATGATGTTGATACATATTGATGAGTCATAGTTGATGAGTAGTTGACACATGATTGGTACATACTTGGTACATGGTTGGATGCACTTTTTTACGGTACAAGTTGATTACAGGTTGTTTGGTATAGGTTGGTGCATGGTTGATGCACTTTTTTATGGTACATGTTGATTACAGGTTGAGGTACATGTTGATGCATGGTTGATGTATGGTTCAGGTGCATGGTTCAAGTTTATTGGTACATTTTTACAGTGGTATACCTCACAGTGATAGTGTGACAGTGGTTCCATCATTCTACTTCTACTTCATGGCGGTTGGACGAAGCAAGGACAGGTGGTTGTAGCCACCTTCCGATTCTAGTCAGAGAACATAGGGGGTTGTAGCCTCCTTCTGGTTATAGCTAGAGAATAGGGGAGTTGGATCTTCCTTCAGGTTGTAGCTTGAGAAATAAGGGGGTTGGAGCCTCCTTCCAGTTGCATATGGAAAACAAAGGAAGTTGGTGTTTCCAATGAATGTAATTCTTCAAGACATATAAGAAAAACATTCTATGGTTTTCTCCTGCTTTGGGTTTCCACATAAATCATTGGTGTACTATGTATGTGTATGATTGTTCATTTGTTCATTGATTATTTACTCTGCAGTTATTGGATGATAATGCTACATTGATATAACACTTGGATTATATGGTTAAAAAGGATTGCATTACTCTATTACTGATTCACACCCCCTCTCAGTAATCCAACAATTTGAATCAGAGAAGGTTCCTTAAGAAATCAGTTTAACCACTGAAAGGTAGGTCGTGGAGAGAAAAAACTTGTATAAAATGGAATACCACAGTTCAATGGATAAAAGTATGCATTTTGGAGTATAAGGATGAAAACATATATACAGGCACATGGATTTGAAATTTGGAAATCAATTGTAGATGGATACACAGCACCAATAGTTCCACCAACAAATGACAAAGTAGTGAAACTTGGTCAGAATAATTCCAAAGCCAAAAATGCACTTTTGAATGGTCTTAGTGAAATAGTATTCACCAAAGTTGCACATTGTAAATCTACTAAAGTGATTTGGAACAAACTTCAAAATATTTATGAAGGAGATTCAAAAGTCAAAGAAGAAAAGATTCAATCTTACGAAGGTCAGTTCGAACAACTTAAGATGAAGGAAGATGAGAATATTGCATCTTACTTTTTACAAGTTGATGAAATAGTAAATGCAATCATAGGATTGGGAGAAGAAATCAAAGAATCTGTAATTGGTCAAAAAGTACTAAGATCTCTTCCAATGAGATTTGACCCTAAGATATCAACATTAGAAGAAAGATCAGATCTAAACTCAATAAGCATGGATTAATTACATGGAATATTCACAGCATATGAAATGAGAACTGAATAGGCAAATCCAGATATAAAATAAGCAGCCTTCAAAGCATCCAAAAATTCAAAGCAAAAGAGAAGGCAAAAAGAAGAACATAGCAACAACAATGACGTCTCAGAAGATGATGAAGAAGTGGACAACTTTGTCAAAAGACTGAACAAGGGATTCAACTGTAGGTATAGAGGTAAGCTTTCTTTAATTTATTTTAATTATGATGGTATTGGTCATTTTTCTAACAAATGTCCTTATAAGAAAAAGAGAAATGATGAAGGTTACTCAAAAGGAAAACAAACATATAAAGGAAACAGAACCACAAATAAAGGTTTCAAGAAAATCTTATGCACCAAAGAAGACATCTCATCATCAAATGAAGATGAAGTCAGTGACAGTGAGACAGAAAGAGTTCTATTCATGGTAGTAGAAGACTCTGATAAAGAAGGCTCTGAAGAAGAATATGAAGAAGTCGAAGAAGAATATGAAGAAGCCGAAGAAGAATATGAAGAATTCGAAGAAGAAATTGAAGAGGCAGAAGTTGACTACTGAGAGGAATTAATGTGTTCCATAGAAGTTATCAGAAGAGAGAAGAAGAAAAACAAGAAGAACTAGACAAGAAAGAAGACACTCAAGAACTACAACAAATGATCACAAATTTGAAGGTTCAAATAGAAGAAGATAAACGAATTGAAGAATCACTCAAAGAACAGCTAGAAGAAAAAGACAAGATCATTGGAAATTTGGAAGTAGAGATTGTCACATTAAGAAAGGATATTCAAAAGAAAAATATGCAGAACAACTCAAAAGTTTTGGATGACATTATCATCAATAAAAAATCTCATCATGACAAGTCTGAACTTGGATACAATCAGACAGAAAAAGGATTAAGCTACAAAACAACAGAGCAAGAAACATATCCAAAAATCTATGCAGAAAGAATCAAGGGGGATAGGAATATCTACAAGGACAATTATAGGAACACTCCTCCACTGAGAGGATTCAGATTTCAGAATCAACAACCGACAGATAGGCCTCAGGAAGAAGAAGAATTTATAAGAGTACCTCCTTTCAAAATATCTTCAACTCCCAGGTATCAAACTATTTTTTTTAGTTTATGTTATGCATGTAATAATTTTGGACATAAAGTTGTGAATTGCAGAGCTAACAACAGGAACACAAACAAATTTTAAAGTCATACAAAAAGCGGTTATCCAAGAAGGCCTAGTGAAACACAGAGAAGAAGTTACAACATATTTGAATATTTGAGCACTTAAGTGGAATGTTACAAATGTAAAAAATTTGGACACATGGCCAAATATTGTAGAATGAAAGTCCCTCCTAGAGAACCGCAACAGAATAACAACATTCACAGACAGGAACCTCAGAAAAGGACATGGATAAGAAAGCAGGATCAGTATAGAAATGAAGAATGCACACTCGCTTTACAAGCTAAGCATAAGAAATTTGGTTGGTATGTTGACAGTGGTTGTTCAAAACATATGACATGTGATAGAGACAGGTTTTGTACATTACAAAAGGAAAGAGATGGATCGGTCTCCTTCAGAAATGATGATTCAACTAAAATCATTAGAAAAGGCACAGTCAAAATTGGGAACAAGAATACCAAGGAAAAAAATGTTCTACTAGTAGAAGATATGAAACATAATCTTCTAAGTGTGATTCAAATGTGTGACCAAGGTCATAAAGTTACTTTCAATTCAAAAAAGTGCGAGATAAGAAAATAAGTTTCAAGAAAATTGATTGCTACAGCTGCGAGAAATTCAAGAAACATATATGTATTAACTGAAATTGGAAATGAAAAGTGTTGTCTAGGAAAGGAAGATGAAATTTGGCTATGGCACGGAAAAATGGGTCACATGAATTTTGATAACCTTGTCAAAGTCAACATAAGAGAAGCAGTCAGAGAAATTCCCTGGATCACGAAACCAACCAACACTTTATGCAAGCATTGTCAACAAGGAAAGCAAACAAAGACCAGGTTCAAATCAAAGGAATATTCAATGAAAAGACCACTGGAAATTGTGCATATTGATCTAATTGTACCAACTACAAAAAATGGTTTAAAAGGTGAGAAATACTTTATGTTATTAGTTTATGATTATACAAGAATGATTGCAGTTTTCTTTCTCAAGAATAAGTGAGAAGTTTTTGAAAACTTCAAGATCTACAAGGAAATGGTTAAAAATGAAATGGATTCAAAAATAAAATGATTGAGATCTGATAATGGAGGATTGTTCACTTCAAAGGAATTTATGGACTACTACAACAGTCATGGAATAAAAAGGAAATTCTTCGTTGCTAGGACACCTCAACAGACAGGACAGTACAGGAAATGGCCCGAACAATGCTAATGGATTCCAACTTGACAGATATATTTTGGACACAGGAAGTGCATACAACATTTCACATTCAAAATAGAGTAATGCTCAGAAACAACACTGACAAAACTCTCTACGAGCTATGGAAAGGAAGACCAACAAATGTGAAGAACTTTAGAGTTTTTGGAAGAAAATGCTATATCAAAAGAGAAGATGGAAAAATGGGAAAGTTTGACTCTCGTGTGGACAAATGAGTACTTGTTAGTTACTCAAGTACAAGGAAAGCATACAACTGTTACAATCTGAGATTGAACAAAGTTGTAGAAAGAATCAATGTAACAATTGATGAAACAGGCAGACCGGAATCAAAGGAAGAAGAAAATGAATCAATGGAACAAATTTTCAAAGAAGAAGCAGAAGATGAAAAGGAAGTAGAAGAGGAAGATGAAGAGAATCTGACAAAATTAGAAGAACAAGTTCAGCAAGTGCCTCCAAAGACACCTAGCAGACGAGTACAAAAGAATCATCCTTTAGATTAGATTATCAGAAACAAAGACGCAGGAGTTGAGACTAGAAGAAGAATCTGTTCACCAGAACAAACACACCTAGCACTCACATCTATGATTGAACCAACCAATTTTGAAGAGGCTAGCAAGGATGAATTTTGGAACAAGGCCATGGATGAATAATTGGATCAAATAGAGAAACATGATGCTTGGGAATTGGTTCCAAGACCAAAGGATAAGAATGTGATCGGCATAGGAATAAATTGAACGAAGATGGATAGGTTACAAGGAACAAAGCTAGATTGGCATGTAAAGGATATTCACAGGTTGAAGGAATCGACTTTGAAGAGACATTTTCCCCAGTTGCCAGAATGGAAGCAATCCAATTGCTTTTAGCTTATGCATGCTCCAAAAATATTAAAGTGTATAAGATGGACGTAAAATCATCTTTTTTGAATGGGGAACTTGAAGAAGAAGTATACATTGAACAACTAGAAGGATTTCAATTTTCAGAGAATGCAGACTATGTGTGCAAATTAAAGAAGGCCTTGTATGGTCTAAAACATGCTCCTGGAGCATGGTACTCTAGATTGGATAAATATCTACAATAAGCAGGGTTCAGAAAATGAAGTGCAGACAACAACCTCTACATCAAGGTAAGTCAAGGTAATATTTTATTAATTGAAGTTTATGTTGATGATATTATTTTTGGTAGTGATGATGTTAGGTTAAGCCAGAAATTTGCAAAGGATATGAAGAATGCATTTGAAATGTCATTACTTGGAGAACTATCCTTTTTTCTGGGACTTCAGATACGTAAAAGAAAACAAGGAACTTTTTTTTCTCAAACCAAATATATCATAGAAATGTTAAAGAGGTTCAGAATGGAAGATTGCAAACCAGTGATCATTCCCATGAAAACCAGTTGCAAGTTAAGCAAAGATGACGATTCAAAGCCTACAGATTAGAGGAAATATAGGTCAATTATTGGCAGCTGTTGACGGGCGAAACAGTCCATCCGTCAACTGGGAGAGTGGAACCGGTCCGGGGTTGTCTAAATAACCCAAGTCGTTTGGTATGGACCACCCTGACGAGTTTAACGGCTCCGT